>CM076583.1:39626958-39960783 GCA_034641835.2 Pinus albicaulis
GACTGTCAGGTTGATCAAGTCTTCATATTGCGCAGTTAGCTTCTAGATATGATCGAAATCATCATCTATGTGCACCGACTCTGTATATATTTGTTGTTAAGATAAATACCCTCTGCAGACAGAGGCAATATCTCTAGCCCTAGAGTGGGTCTAGCAACTTGAGATACTTTCTAATGCAAATATTTCTTAACTAATATTCAGAATGTGACAAGAAAAGGGACAAAAGTACCTTTTTCCTGATGCTATGTTCGAACCCATTGATGATGACCTTGATCCACGATCCTTTTAGGCTTGCTCCCTACTACTAGTGGCACACGAATACCTGTGGATGATAAAGAGGCAACAAAAAAGCTAATAAAATATATAATAATCATAAATATTAGCTATATAGCAGATCAAAGAGTACCAGAATATTTGCATAAAATATTAGACAAATATAGAAATAAAACATCAGATGTTTTATTGATAAATATGAAAGGAAGATCTTACAAAACAGGCCTTGATGTTGGAGGCCTCCCTTTGGTGAAAATCTAAGTCCTTCACTGAATCTCTAAAGCATTCCTTCTCCTGAACAACTTAGGCATTATCACAATGCAAGAATATAAAGGGAACAAGAGTTTAGACTAGCCCAACAATGACCAACTAGTAGTGGAAGGATGGGGACCAATTTATAGGAAGGGAGAAGAGGTTGGGAGCCCATGAAAGGAGGAGGAAGGTCCAATTTCTAAGGGATAAACCCCCATGGATGAGATCAAAGCTCTAAAATCAGAAATATTGACTATATCACCACTATTTAACAACCAACTCACTGCCTTGGAACTTCTAGAGGTCGAAGCTTCTCCTCCATTTCAGGAAACACTACCAGAAAGGGATCAATGCAGTTTTCCAAGAAATAAGGGCACTGGCAGTGCTAAGCTAGAACTATGAATCTCACATCAGCGTGAGCATGAAACTAGGAAATGTGCCACCCAGGAAACTAAGGTTTTGACCAAGTTCCTTTAGTAATCTTCCAAGGCATTTTTCTTTAAGTCTTTAGGGGATGTCTTTACATATTTATTCATAGTGGAAACATTGCACAGGGTCTGTCATGGGGCACTTCAGGATTAGGGATGGGAAGTGAGCATGGTGAAAAATTACTGTGTAATAGATGCCCCCTAATGCATGAAGGAGGAATGGGGAGTGATGGTTGAAATTCTCTATGAACCAAGGAAAATAACTCAGATCACCATTAGGAAACCTGCCAAATCAAAATTTTTACAAAATATGAAATCTCTAGTATGAATATGCCTAATCACATAACTCTGCACTAGGCATCGAATAACACATGAACCCACAAAAAGGTCGCAATTATCCGTCTAAAGAGATCATAGAAATGGATCCGCGGTATGGACACATCCATCCATATAGATAAGATCATGTATACAATCATGAATACTCAATAACTCCCCACAACCCATATCAGAATTAGAGGCGATCCAAGGTCTTCACCATGATCTCAATCAACCTAATGTACAAATCTAGCCATGCGAATAGATGTGATAGTGTCGAACATGGTAGAAACCACCTGATTACCAGTCAATGATGAAAATCGTTAACAAGCATGAGAGAAACCACCAATAATGACGATGGACCTTAAGGTACAACATCACAATATACAAGTGTGAATGAATGTGTTGAAGGCAAACACTTGCAGAATCATTCGATCGAAGGTCAATGGTGTAAACCTGTCATCAAACACGAGGAACTTTCCATTGAGCCATGCAAGCTCCAAGGTACTAAAAAGAAGTTTCTAAACTAGGTTCTCGGATAATGATTTGAAGTTGACAGGAAGTGATTCGTCGAAGGAGCACCATAATTATTCCCACATCATTGACATGAAACAATAGATATCTCAATATGATAGAATTTATTGAGGATTGTAATAGAGGAGGTCAGATAAGCAAAGGATGTTCGACAAAAAGGACTTCTCTCGAACATATTGGTGAAACAACTCTGGAGTGTGGAAAAATTTGGATCAAATGGGATCAGAGGTCACGATGACAAAAAATGGTGATCAAATAGGAGGCAAATGGATTTCCCAAACCCGCAGAGGAAAATGGCGAATGAAGGATATCCCCAACCTAACATGAACTACAGATGAGTGTCATGTTCAAGAGTGAAAAGTTGCCCAAAATACACATAGGATGTTCAATTTCAATTTACACGCATTATTACTAATGAGTATCTCTTTATTTTTGATAGCCAATGTGAAGAGGATAACATATTATGAGCGTGTAAGTTCATTCTTCGAATGAATCCATCCTAGTAATTTTAACGAGCCCTAGGAAGGAGGAACTCAGCCTCGTATGGTGACAATTCTTTCACATTTTAATCTTTAACAAGTCCAATGAAAGGGTAACTCAGTAAATTTTCATGTTTAAGGAGTTTGAAAAGAAACAAAAAGAAAAATCCATCATGTCCCTTTTCATAAATCGTCTCTCAAATCCAAAAAGGTAGAAAACAATACCCGAGAGATCCTCTTGACCATGTTCGATTAAGGTATTCCTTTTTTGTAAATAGTTAATATCAACCCAAAAAAGGGGTAAACATATATTGAGACCATGTCAATTCATTCACTTTAACGAGTTTGAAATGACAAGTAATCGACAATATTTTCATATTTTGAGAGTAAGAAAAGAGATTAAAGTTGACTCCTCATGGAGGAACGAGTGGTATAAAGGGTAGTAACTGATTCTAGTGATGGTGGAACTACTCAAAACTTGTGAAGGTCAAGAGGCTAGCTAACAAGACCACTTCATTGCAGCGGTTCCCTAGGAAATGGTAAAATTATCAAGTGAGAGCATAGGAACTCTCAAGGAAAATAACTCGGATCACCGTCAGGAAACCTGCCAGATCAAAAAATTTACAATATATGACAACTCTCGTATGAATATGCCTAATCAAATAACTCTACACTAGGCATTGAATAACGCATGAACCCACAACATGGTCATAATCATCTGTCTAAAGAGATCATAGAAATGGATCCACGATATGGACACATCCATCCGTATAGATAGGATCATGTATACAATCATGAATACTCAATAACTCCCCACAACCCATATCAGAATTAGAGGTGATCTAGGGTCTTCACCACAATCTCAATCAACCCTAATGCAGGGGCATTAGATTCGGAAAATACCTTATATTTTATTAAACATAGGGGGTCTTATGTTTTTGAAAGAACATTGATTTTTATGTAAATATTAATGGGCTTTTAAGTGATTTTAATTAATAATGAGAGATAATAAGTATTGTGAGGATTTTGTAAATGTTCCCAAATGATTGGAGAACATGAGGGAAATCAGATAGTTTAGATTTGAGATATTTAGGAATTGATTATAAATACTAAGTTAGATTTAGTTTCAAGATTTTAGGGATAGAATCTAGATTTTAGGACTTTGAATATTTTGGGGGTTTTGTTGAGAGATTGAAGGGATTGAACCTAAAATGGTTCATCCTAATTTGTATAAATTATCAAGCCTTAAAGGCAGAAGAGAGAGGTATGAACATGAATTAGAGAGGTTTGGACAAACATAGTTTGTAAGCCTACGAGAAATTGTTAAAAGGGCCAATGACTTGAAAACCAGGCCGAGGAAGAAATAAGTTCGATGTAATTGTTGTATGTGTTAATACATAGTATTCAATTCTGAATTCATGTTTTATTTCTAAGCTATATGGTTATGGGATTGTTGAGTTATGAATTTGTGTGTAATTGAATGAATCGAACTCTGTGTGTATTAATGGTAGATGAATAAATCTATCGTGAAAAGGGAAGAACCTTTATAAGGAATTTATGTACAATGAAAGGAAGACGCGGAGATTTATTTAAATCTCTGTGCGAATTGAAAGAGAAATTTCTCTGTACAACAGAGTAAGGGGTCGAACGCACATTCGGGGTTTATGGTGATAGAAATTGAGCTGTGTGTTTTTGAGTACGCAGAGAGTTGAAGCTTGCTATGTTTAGAAGTAATGTATTGAGGGTTCTATGCAAAAGAACCAATGAACAAAATCCATTCCCCGCAATTGTGGTAATCAAATCCCATGTAAGAAATCATGGACAGAAGACTGAAATGGTGGAGCAATGAATGAAGCCGCAGGATGGTTGTATAATACTGTGTAGGTTCAAGTTTGAAATCAAAATCTACACAAGTGTTGAAAGTCGAATCGTGGCTCAATGATAAATGAACTGAAGAAATCATATGACAAGAGCGAATTGCATTAGAGTTTAATGTGAAATCAAGGGAAGGTGGAACCATGAAGATGAAGCAGAATCAGAGTAAGGAAACGTGAAAGGTGGTTTTTAAAACCAAACCAGCAGTATCGCACTGCCTCTCAAATGGTAAGTGGAAATTCTGAAATGAATGCGATAGCCTTAAATGTTTGACATGTGTTGTGGAGGTGGTATCTAATTACCATCGATTTCGCATTGCATTGGAGTGTTAAAATTCAGAACCAATTTGAATGCGATGTCCGTTGGATGTCTTAATCAAAGGATCAAACGACATTCATGATAAAAGCTGTGTGGTGGTGAATGAAGTATTGATCAACGGTGGGATCAATAGTTTGGAGTGTGTTATTTATCAACCATTGGATGAAAAGGTATGTTGAAACAGCTGTAGACCATATATTATTCAATATATGTGCTTTGGTAAGTTCTAAAGTCTAGGTCGACTTTATAACGTAAAGTTAAACTTTGAAATATGGTGGATAAGCATAAGTTGTTGGTCCATAAATAATATGGTTGATATTTGGAACTTTGAGCCAATGTTGGGATTTTAATGTGGTCCTGTTGTATATTAAAGAAGTCCATTTACATTCAGATTGATGGATGGTGAAAGGTGAAACCAAATTGTATTGGTGCTTTGTGTTTAACCAAAGTTGAAATATGATATTTGGATGGGTTTTAATAAAAGAGCATATTATATGCATTCAGATAATTATAATGGGGAAGCCGAAGTTCATTACTTTGGGTTTAAATGTTTTATTCGAATAGTAATTCGAAGATCATCAGATAGGTTTTAAAATATGATTTCATAACCATAGACTTAAGAAAAGGAAAGAGCTTCCGCATAAGTATAGATATGAGATCTGGGTTGAGAAGTGTGGTTTTATAACCATAAGAAAATTTATTTCAATATCTCAAATCTGAGATTTGAGATATAGAAGCTTTCACATATTGTGAATTTGCCCAGACTTTGAGTTTGATTTCGGCATTAAATTTGGAAGGCATTTTTATATGCTAAATAAGTGAGAATGTGGGTAATATCAGGGTGACCCTTCTATCACGTGGTATCAGAGCTAGAATAGCTCTGTTTGAAGGTTCAAGTTTTTTTTAATTGAATGCATGTGTGATGAAAACAGATCATATTTTGAAACTGATAAAGATTTCAACATACCGAGATGCAGTGCAGTTGAGACGTAAAACAAGATCAACAGAGATCTTGAAGGTGAGTTGACAATTTTTATTTAACTCTGGTTTGAAGAATCTATTTGCAGAATTCAGATTGTGAGCAGTTGAATAAAATCTCAGCAAAAGAAGATCACAACTTTGAGAGCAGTGATGAAGGAGTCCAGCAGAGGATTCTAAGTAGAATAATGTGGCAGAACCTTGAGGAAATTCAACAGAGGTTGGATTAAAAGGACAAGTGTGTTCTTAAAAGTTGCAAACGAGTGAAGCCTAAATGGAGCAGAGAGAGAATGCTCGAAAGGTTCCAACAGATAGAGGACTAGTACTTGCCAAAATACTAGATCTAGAGGAAGGGATTGGTGAGGTAAATTGTAACAAGTTGAACTTGTTATTGCAGAGGATTTAATGCAGCTCATGGGTAAGGAACTCATGGAGAAGAAGATGACTACTGATAGTCATAGAAGAGATGGCA
Source organism: Pinus albicaulis (assembly GCA_034641835.2). Lineage (NCBI taxonomy): Eukaryota > Viridiplantae > Streptophyta > Pinopsida > Pinales > Pinaceae > Pinus > Pinus albicaulis. The sequence goes on from CM076583.1 coordinate 39,632,883, forward strand.
GAGGTTCAGATAGAGACCATATCAGAAGAAAGGAGAAAGAAGATGCCAATGCAAGTCTACAGTTGACTAGTGCAGAATATGAGAAAGAGTTAGCTGAGGTAAGGAATCAATTTAATAAATTTAAATTGATGAGAGAGGAAAGCCAAAGAGTTGGTTGGCTCATGAATAAGAGAGTGAAGTGGCAGAGGCTACAACAGAAGAGAGAACAACAAATGAACATGCAGTTTGCAGAAAAGCTGAGAGAGCTTGAACAGAGAATGAATGTACAGTTGGGATGTGCAGAACTCAGAACAACTGAGTTGAAAGAGGAAGTTTATGTTTGTAAAGAAGATCAGAGTGAAACCATGGGTACAGATGAAGAATGGAGATCTGTAAAAGATCTTATGAACCATGGTGAAGATTTAAGACAACAAGAAGTTTGTCTTGCTGAAGAGGAAATTATTTATGATTTCCTGAGTTATTGGGAAGATCCAGATCAGTTGGATGATGTAAAACCCTGTGTTTTTGAATCTAATGATTTTAATGGGTTACAGGTTTTGTAGAGAATGATGTGCAATCTTGTGAAGCTGTCACAAGTATGGGAAAGAATATTTCAGTAGATAAATACTCTGAAGCAGGAAGCAACGATGGGAAATGTCTCTTGAATGAGGAAAACATCGATGCATTTATGATTGAAGCTGTTACAGCACAGGAAGAAATTCTTTTGTATGCAGAAGAAGTGGTTCAGTCTGAAGAGCTGATATATGAACCAACAGTTGATACTGTTGAACATTTTGATTTACAAACTGAAAATTTGTGTATGAATGTAGGGATAGTAAATGATGATGAAATACTTCAACAATGCCACAAATAAATTGCATTGCTGGAATATTTTTTGGATAATTCAGAGTATGAAAGAGAGATTGCAGAGGGCAGAGTTCACTACAGTGGATAGAAAGACATCATGGAAGTAGATGGTGTGAAAGAAATACTTTTTGACAGTCTTGAGAATTCTTCAGAGAATTCTTTGGGGAAAATGAATCAACATACTGATGTGCTGATAGCAAAAGAAATTTAAGGACAACATACTAAAATGCTGGCAGAGGAAAGAAAGGCACCGAGGCCTTATGATTTTTATTTTAACAATTATTTTATGAATGCAGGTTTTGTTGCAGGTGCTGGAGAACATTTGACACAGATGAGTAGTCAAATGAAAGAAGAAGAAGGAAATTCTATGGAATTATCTAATCCATGGAATGAAGAAATTAAGTTGCTGGAAATTATGCTGAATAATAATAATTCAGTGCAGGAAGAGAAATCTCAATTTCAGAATTTGGAATTGCAGATGCAAATATATGAAGATATTAGAAGAGAGTACACAATGTACCAGTCCAGTAAATTGCTGATAGGAGAAGGCAGAGAAATTGTCTTAAGTGACAATTTAGAAGAAGTTTTCAGTTTCAGAAAACAAGAGGGTATGGATGATAGGGTGGCAACAAGGGCTCAAAAATTAAGAGAAAGAGTAGGAGTAAAAGAAGAAGCAAGAGATCAACAAGTGACAGTAAGAACTGAGCAAGTAAGAAATCAACAATCAGAAGAATTATTGGACAAAGAGATTGAACTAATCAGAAGAATAATGATGAAAGTGTCTCAGAGAAAGACATCAGCAGGAAAGAGAAGAAGCAACAAAAAAAGGAAGACCATGACAGATTGTGAAAGTGCAGCTAGTGGAGCAACACAACATAAAGTATGGAGACCTAGAGAAAAGCAGCAAACAACATCTGAAATTGATAATAAGTTGCAGAACAAAGTGTGGGATCCAGGAGGACAACGACTTAAAACACATGATCAAGAGATCATGATCATTTTTTAACCTTGGGAGTCTGATGTAGGGGCATTAGATTCGGAAAATAACTTGTATTTTATTAAACATAGGGGGTCTTATGTTTTTGAAAGAAAAATGATTTTTATGTAAATATTAATGGGCTTTTAAGTGATTTTAATTAATTAATGAGAGATATTAAGTATTGTGAGGATTTTGTAAATGTTCCCGAATGATTGGAGAACATGAGGGAAATCAGATAGTTTAGATTTGAGATATTTAGGAATTGATTGTAAATCCTAAGTTAGATTCAGTTTCAAGATTTTAGGGATAGAATATAGATTTTAGGACTTTGAGGATTTTGAGGCTTTTGTTGAGAGATTGAAGGGATTGAACCTAAATTGGTTCATCCTGATTTTTATAAATTATCAAGCCTTAAAGGCAGAAGAGAGAGGTAGGAGACAAGAATTAGAGAGGTTTGGACAAACAGAGTTTGTAAGCCTACGGGCAATTGTAAAAAGGGCCAATGACTTGAAAATCAGGTCGAGGAAGAAAGAAGTTTGATGTAATTTTTGTATGTGTTAATACATAGAATTCAATTCTGAATTCATGTTTTATTTCTGAGCTATATGGTTATGGGATTGTTGAGTTATGAATTTGTGTGTAATTGAATGAATAGAAATCTGTGTGTATTAATAGTAGATGAATAAATCTATCATGAAAAGGGAAGAACCTTTATAAGGAATTTATGTACAATGAGAGGAAGACGCAGAGATTTATTTAAATCTTTGTGCGAATTGAAAGAGAAATTTCTCTGTACAACAAAGTAAGGGGTCGAATGCACATTCAGGGTTTATGGTGATAGAAATTGAGCTGTGTATTGTTGAGTACACAGATATTTGAAGCTTGCTATGTTTCAAAGTAATGTATTGAGGGTTCTATGCAAAAGAACCAATGGATGGAATCCATTCCCCGCAATTGTGGTAATCAAATCCCATGCAAGAAATCGTGGACAGAAGACCGAAATGGTGGAGCGATGAATGAAGCCGCAGGATAATTGTATAAGATTGTGTAGGTTCAAGTTTGAAATCGGAATCTACACAAGCGTTGAAAGCCGAATCGTGGCTCAATGATAAATGAACTGAAGAAATCATATGACAAGAGAAAATTGCATTAGAGTTTAATGTGAAATCAAGGGAAGGTGGAACCATGAAGATGCAACGGAATCAGAGTAAGGAAACATGAAAAGTGGTTTTTAAAACCAAACCATTAGTATCTCACTGCCTCTCAAATGGTGAGCGGAAATTCTGAAATGAACGAGATAGCCTTAAACGTTTGACACATGTTGTGGAGGTGGTATCTAATTACCATCAATTTCACATTGCATTGGGGTGTTAAACTTCAAAACCAATTTGAATGCGATGTCCGTTGGATGTCTCGATCATAGGATCGAACAGCATTCATGATAAAAGTTGTGTGGTGGTGAATGAAGTATTGATCAACGATGTGATCAATATTTTAGAGCACGTTATTTATCAACCATTGGATGAAAAGGTATGTTGAAACAACTGTAGACCATATATTATTCAATATATGTGCTTTGGTAAGTTCTAAAGTCTAGGTCGACTTTATAACGTAAAGTTAAACTTTGAAATATGGTGGATAAGCATAATTTGTGGGTCTATAAATAATATGGTTGATATTTGGAACTTTGAGCCAATGTTGGGATTTTAATGTGGTCCTGTTGTATATTAAAGAAGTCCATTTACATTCAGATTGATGGATGGTGAAAGGTGAAATCGAATGGTATTGGTGCTTTGAGTTTAACCAAATTTGAAATATGAGATTTGGTTGGGTTTTAATAAAAGAGCATATTATATGCATTCAGATAATTATAATGGGGAAGCTGAAGTTCATTACTTTGGGTTTAAATGTTTTATTTGAATATTAATTCGAAGATCATCATATGGGTTTTAAAATATGAATTCATAACCATTGACTTAAGAAAAGGAAAGAGCTTCCACATAAGTATAGATATGAGATCTAGGTTGAGAAGTGTGGTTTTATAACCATAAGAAAATTTATTTCAATATCTCAAATCTGAGATTTGAGATATAGAAGCTTCCACATATTGTGAATTTTCCCAGACATTGAGTTTGATTTGGGCATTAAATTTGGAAGGCATTTTTATATGCTAAATAAGTGAGAATGTGGGTAATAGTAGGGTGACCCTTCTATCAAACCCAATGTATGAATCTGGCCATGTGAATAGATGTGCTAGTGTCGAACATGGGAGAAACCACATGATTACCGATCAATGATGAAAATCATTAACAAGCACAAGAGAAACTACCAATAATGACGATGGACCTCAAGGTACAAAATCACAATCTACAAGTGTGAATGAATGTGTTGAATTCAAACACTTGCAGAATCAATCGATCGAAGGCCAATGATGTGAACCTATCATCAAACACGAGGAACTTTCCATTGAGCCATGCAAACTCCAAGGTATTGAAAAGAAGTTTCTAAACTAGGTTCCCGGACAATGAGTTGAAGTCAATAGGAAGTGATTCGTCGAAGGAGGGCCATAATTATTCCCACATCATTGACACGAAATAATATATATCTCAATATGATATAGGTTATCGAGGATTGTAACAGAGGAGGTCATATAAGAAAAGGATGTTTGACAAAAATGACTTCTCTTGAACATATTGGTGAAATGACTCCAGAGTGTGGCAGCATTTGAATCAAATGGGATCAGAGGTCATGATGAAAAAAAATGGTGATCGAATAGGAGGCAAATGGATTTCCCAAACCCACAGAGGAAAAATGACGAATGAAGGATATCCCCAACCTGACACGAACTGCAGATGAGTGTCATGTTCAAGAGTGACAAGCTGCCCAAAATACACATAGGATGTTCACTTTCAATTTCCACCCGTTATTACTAACGAGTGCCTATTTATTTTTGATAGCCAACATGAAGAGGATAACGTATTCTGAGTGTGTAAGTTTATTCTTCAAATGAATCCATCCTAGTAGTTTTAACGAGCCCTAGGAAGGAGGAACTCGACCTTGTCATGGTGACAAGTCTTTTGATGTTTAATATTTAACGATTCCAACAAAAGGGTAACTCGGTAAATTTTCATGTTCAAGGAGTTTGAAAATAAACAAAAAGAAAAATCCATCATGTCCCTTTCTGTAATTCATCTCTCAAATCCAAAAATGTAGAAAACAATACCCGAGAGATCCTCTTAACCATGTTCGATCAAGGTGTTCATTTTTTGTAAATAGTTAATATCAACCCAAAAAAAAGGGGTAAACGTATACTGGTACCACGTCAATTCATTCACTTTAACGAGTTTGAAATGATAAGTAATCGACAATATTTTCATATTTTGAGAGTAATAAAAGGGATTAAGGTTGACTCTTCATGGAGGAACGAGTGGTATAAAGGATAGTAAATGATTCTGGTGATGGTGGAACTACTCAAAACTTGTGAAGGTCAAGAGTCTGGCTAATAAGACCACTTCACTATAGCGGTTCCCTAGGAAATGGTAAAACAATCAAGTGAGAGCATAGGATCAACCAAGAAAATGGTGATGATGGAATGAGAAAACCAAGGCTCATCTGGCAGAAGAGGCAGATAAAAGGGAAATCAATAGAGGTGTAATGAGAAATCGTTTCATTTTTTCACAATATTCAAAAATAGTAAACTATTCTTGAAATTGGTTTCATTTTTACTCAAGCTTGAAACATGTGGAAAAACTATGCTTGGATTTGGTTTCATTTTTTCACAAGATTTAAATGTTGATAAAATATGCTTGGAATAAGATTGCATGCCCCCAGCATGGTGACTCAATTCGAGGTACATGCACCCTAAGATTCATCTCATTCACCTAAGTAGAATATTGGTTAGTAACAGGTGGATGGAATGAAGGTTCATTTACGAGATCAAGTGAAAGACTCGACTAGGAATTTACGAGTTCGAATTAAAGACTAGAATTGAAAGGGGGTTTTTTTCATTTTTTAACAACATTGACACAATAAATAACTATCCTCATGACTCTTTGTTTCATTTTTTAATGATCTTGACATAAGAAAAGGAACTATGCTCTGAAGAGCTTGTTTCATTTTTGAAGGAGCTTGACACAAGAAAAGGAACTTTGCTCCGAAGAGCTTGATTCGTTTTTTAAGGAGCTTGAAAAAAGAAAAGGACTTCTGCTCTAGCACCTGATCATGGCCCATAAGAATACATGGCTTCCAAGATATTCTTGTCATATGGGAGAAAAATACTCTGGATATTAGGGTCCAATTCCCCCAGTACATGTTGCACTGTAGTACTGACTAGATCATCAGTAGATACAAGCATGGAAGAAGTTGCCACATAATTAACCTATAGTGGGGAAGATACCACTGGCATATAAGGACCATTAACGGAGGATGGTTGATTGGTATCTAGATTAGGATCAATGAACGAAAGCTGATCAATGGTCAAAATTCTTCCTTCATGTGGAAAAAAAATCACACGAAAGAGAGAAGAGACAAGGGATCCCATGACATAAGTATAGTCACGCCGAAGGAGTAAGTTAAAGTCTAAAGGGACTTAGAAAAAAATCACATATATATAGACAATATTTCCTCCCAAATTAATAGGAAACTTAGGAAGGATCCCTAACGGTTGACTAGTTCCTTTGTTAAACACTAACATATTCTGGGTAACAAGCACAAGCTGCGGAGAACTGAAAGCTTGCCAAGTAGTTGAGGAAAAAATACTAACAGATGCACCTTCATCTATTATGGTGCTAGGTATGGACACATTATAGGCTTGTAATGTGATCTCAAAGGGTATGTAAGAAGGAAGACAGTATCCTCTCAGTCGAATCCAATCACAGGAAGCGACCAAACTACTTGGAGGGGGTGTCACAGGAACGGGAGAACTGAACTCTTATGCTACAAGAATGGGAGGATCACCCTCATGTACTGTCTGAACCAAAGGATTTCCCTCCAATTCATTGTAATCTGAAGAAAAAAAAGGAACTTGAGTGGTATGAGGTTCACTCTCAGCGGGAAAAGCATGATCCAATGAGGGTGGAATCAGGTCAACCGTTTTCTCAACCAATGGTTGGTCGGGAATAGACTCATGGGGTTCACGTTCAGAGAGAGTAGGATTGACCAAAGATGACTTCTAATCGATCACTTGACCAAATAGTATAGGATCAGGGGAAACCTTCTGGTAACCAACCGAAAGGAAAGGCTGAGAAGTCGTAAGGTTATCCAATATTTTTGTGGCTTTATCCATAAAAGGACAAAGGTGAATGGGATGATTCCCTCCACATAACCTATAGGGAAATTTAACTTTAGCATTTTTCCCATGCGCCTTATTATCACTAGTTGAGGTTTTATCACTAGCATGATCTCCATAGGCTGATGACAAGGGCTGATTTGAGTCGGTAAAACACATTTCTAACACCTTGGGACTACCAGGAAAATCTATAAGAAGGTGGTATCCCTTACATAACTTTCAAGGGAATTTGACTTTACGGGGCTGATTGGAGGGTTTTCCAACATCATTTTCATCAGTAGCAATGGTCTCTTGGTATCCCCCTTTCTTATTTTTCTTCTTATTCTTTGTCCTCTTCTTCTCCTTCTTAGCTTCCTGGTTACTATAATTCAGACTTTCACTAGGTGAAGAGGAAGAACGGGGTAAAGGAACAGGAAAAGAAGCCAAGGAGTAAAATTTAGGATCAACATGAGGTTGACATTGTTCAGGTGAAGGAAAAATTGGTTGAGATGTAGCTTGGACATTTGCAACCATGGGGGTTGAAAATAACCAAACTGGAAAACCAATGGTTAATACCGGGAGGGACAATGTTGCCATGTAGGGAGTACCAACATTTCCAAAAGAAGGAAAAGGACTAGGATTCCCATCTAAGGGGATTCCTTGGTTGGTGAACTCAGGAACTATTGCCATTAGTCTCAACCTAAGGTATTCTAATGAGTTGTGCACGGATAATATGTTATTCAGTAGGAAGTAAATCTTAGAAATTAAACAAAAAATAAATAAAAAAGGGGTAAGTTAGAAAAAAAGGATTACCAAGTATCCGTGAACTGCATAATACCTCCTCGCAAACCAAGAAGTAAGGGTAGGAAATCTACTCGAATGTTGTGTTCGATTTATCACGTTTACAAGGCAGCCGACTCAGTTACCTATAGCAAGTTGGAAACGTAATTTTGTCTCCCAAAATATACACGACATTACGCAGGAGTCTAGTCCCTAATAGTGTTGTCTAATGCATAACCGTTCGATTAGAGCGCCCAAAATATACTTATCATACATATATATACTTCCATACATGGGACGAGATATCACCCCCGTATTTTAACGTAGACTGTTAGTGACAACTCCTACGTTTAATGATGCCAGAACACATCTCTAGCCTAGACCTCTAAATGTTTGTGTTAATTCCAAATGGTCCTTAGGTTAATTGAGGTTAATTTTAAGTTGATCTTGATTAAAGTTTCAATTTCAAGGCTCAAAACAATGTCACTTGAATACCTATAATGCAATTAACATGAGAAAATGATTCTTTCAATTCAATGAATGTTATCTAGTTTAGGGAAGCGTTTCAAACAGTGATGCAACAAAAAAAAAATGAAGAAAATGAAGCTTTTCCTGACGAGATCACTTTCAATATCCCAATTCAAGTCAAAACATTAAAATATGCAAATTGTGCAATGCAATCTATGAAAAATTTATTTTTTCCGAAAACTATGCAACTATAATCTATGCATAATTTCCTTTTTTCTGAAAACTATGCAACTGTGATCTATGCACAATTTCATTTTTCCATTTGATGAATAAAAATGCACTCAATTCACTTTTTGATGGAATAAGAATCTACTTAATGCACCTTCCAATGAATGAGAATGCATTCAATGGAAATTTTAGCTTTCAATCATTAAACAATGTAATCCGAGGTCAATGATAGATCTCAAAAATGACTTTTCAATGCAATTATCTCATCTAATGCACTCTAACAAAAAGTAAACTTTGAGATGAAAACTAAAAGAATGAAAAATAAATTTCTTTTATGGTCTCAAAATAATTAATATTAATCAATCAACAAAAAATCGGTATTCCTTCCAAACACACAAGAAAATAATAATAATTTTAATTGACTCAGAGAATCAAAGACTCAACCAAAATTCACTTTTACCACTTCAAGTATAGGATGTATTTTTGCACACCACAAAGAAACTAACACCAAAAAGAAAAAAAATTCATGCACACAGAGAAAGAGGATGACCTTAGAGATTAGGACACACTAGGCCTTTTAGAAAAAACCCCAAAAAGTCTAAAATTTAAAGATCAACACTACTTTACATAGCAAAAACCATGCTGATAGGATATTTAGCGCTACTTTAGACTCCCAAACCCGTGTTGGCAGTGCTACTTTGCATAGAAAAAAGAGTGTTGGTCTATGAAACTGTACCAACGTGAGGAGAAAGTGAAAGAAAGGGTTTTCAACACAACTATACTTATAAATAACTGCGCTGTTAGCATGATAATGTCTGAAAAAAAGGCGCATTGGTCGAGGAATGCTTAGGAAAATCAATCCAAGCCAAAGCAGGAACCTAGACCTGACACTCTAAACCAAAAATCAAACCTTATGCAAACCTATAGAGACCTAAATAGAATTAGATCTCAGTGATCAGTCAAACTGATAAGAGATCAACCCGGGAAAGGAAGGCTAAGAGGCTAAAGCTCCCCATCAAAGTAGCTAATTTTGTTGTCAAGATAAATCCACTCTTCGAATAGAGACGATTTCTCTAGCCCTAGAGTGGGTATAGCAACTTGAGATACTTTCTAATGCAATTTTTTTTATCTAGTATTGAGAATGCGACAAGAAAAGGGACAAAAGTACCTTTTTCATGATGCTATGTTCAAACCCGTTGATGATGACCTTGATCCATGATCCTTTTAGGCTCACTCCCTACTACTAGTGGCACATGAATACTTGTGGATGATCTATAAGAAAAAAAAAAACGTAATCCAATATATAATAATCATAAACATTAGCTATCTAGTATGTTGGCAATGGAATCATCACTTGGACTGCATCAAGCGCCTGACCAAACACATCTTAAAATCTAAGGCAATTTAATGATTTGTTTTATGAGTTTGGTAGGTGGTTTAAACTCTCATCCACTATAAAGAGATTTCAGTCAAATCCACATTTCTGCTAATGAGGGAATTGGAGTCTGATGTGGTAGAAAAGAGTGATTTTGTAGCCTATGAGGAGAAGAAAATGTAAAATGAGAGAAGAGATAGTAGGTCTGCAAAGTAGAAATCTACTAAATTTGGTATAAATTAACAAAAATAGCAGTTCAACAATATTTCATCAAGAGAAAGCTATTTCTTGTCTTACAATATTCTCACTGAAATATTATAAAAGATAACTGTCATGAGTGATGCTCTTCCCACTGTTATTATATATATATTAACAAGAAGGCTCATTATGTGAGACTAACAAAAATTGATAAAACACATGAACATGTCAAGAGACTGATAAAAACTCCTAACATCATGTGGAATTGCAAACTGCAACTGAAGATAATAAGATATGGAAACACAAGTGTAAATTGACAATACACACACCAGATTGGTAATAAGTCCCTTTTTGTCCATTTCATTCACTAAAAAGAGTACTGATCATATGAGTCAAGATTATAAAACCACGAACCCTTACTTCATAACAGTATGTCACATATATACAAAAATACGAAACTTTCATCCCCACAAAAGGAGTAAATTTGTTCCTAAAATTTATTACCATCTCATGCAGGAGATGAGGCTTATCCAAAAAATTTAATACAAAGTGCTATGACATAATCAAAATAAACAGCATCAAGGCTAACAATTGGAAGTGGCTATATAATGTGGCAGTCTATAGGAAGACTCCTTTGTTCTGGCACAACCACCTCCACAAAAAGTGTAATCAACAGTGAAAGTGACGTGTGGTTGTTCCTTGAATGCTGCCTAGTGGTGAGCCCTGGTATTGCACCAAGAGTTGCAGCTTGCTACAACTCTCAGAGGCTGCCCTACTTTAATTTATCAACATGGATTTAGTACAAAATTGGAGGTGATAGTGCAATATACACAACATATGCATTATGCTCATGTCATCCTCTTTTGCTTTACGAAAGTGCGCTATTTCTTAAACTGTGATAAGGACTAGAAAGTAAATTGCTGGAAGGAAAGGACAGAAAGGAACTAAACTAAATTTCTGAAAATAAATGACAGGAATGAAACTAATTTATTTTGTGAAAAAGAAAATGACTGGAAAGAAACTAAACTATATTGCTGAAAATAAATGGCAGAAAGGAAACTAATTCTAAATCACACTTAACTTGGCCAAACGGAAAAATGCACTCTATTTATCCTATGGTATATCCATGAATTAATTGATTCAGATTTATGCAGGAACGCAATAGAATACACATTTAACCATAAATACAAATATGTAGTGGAAATAATATTTCATTTAATTAATATCAAAGAACTGAAATTTTCTTACAGACAAAATGGAAATAAACTAGCTAGGGCACTGGTAGCTTATCTCTGAGAAGAGATGTCATGGCTATAGGCCTCTGAACTATGTTAAAATGAGGCTTTAGGGCCTATTTATTATTTAGAAACAATGGAAAACCATAAACATCCAAAACCCTAACCCTAAGAGATGAAGCACCAAAACTATGGGCCTCGTTTGGGTAAATTGGTGTTTCAACTTCCTAGGGACGTAAATTTGGCATACGATCTCTGTTTGACATGCACCATACCTCGTTAGAAATTTATATCCAAGGAATACAACTTTTTATGTAATAAAAATCAATCCATAGACTCATGTTTCTCCCGATTTTCCCAAAAAATGTCATTTAGGGCCTCAAAATGGCTCCAGAAGTTCAGGACCCGAAAAACTGCTAAAAATAGTAAGTCATGCCGAAACTGAGAAACTGGAAGAGACAATGGTGCGACACCAAGGGGAATAGGAAAGTGGCCACCAATATACACCTGGATCATTCCTACCCCCTTAGGAAACAATGGTCCCCATTGTGTTGATTTCCTCCATGAGATGAGGAAACTTCTGCTTAACTTAGTCTCTGGTGAACCACTTGCCATGGTGCAGTATTTGTCAAGCTTTGACAACCCGATACAGCTGGATCTTCTATTGGTGAGTGTTATTGATTTGCATGTCCATGATATATTATGTGGTGGCCTATTCCATGTAGTCTGGGTTTAACTCTGTTGGTGTGAGTTGCTCTGCAATTTCAGAGGTGTCTAGTAGAGGTGGGAAGTAGGGACAAAGGTGGTCTACATTGAATACTGGGTGCATACCAAGGAATGATGGAATACTGAGCTTGAAGTAATTGTTCCATACATCCTTGGTGATGGTGTATGACCCATATCAGAGTGGGCGAAGCTTGTGGTGGGGTCCAGTGAGGCGCTCCTTCTGCAAATGTAGCCACACTTTGTCGCCCACATGGAAGTTGTGTGGCACCCAATGTTGATCATGTCATTGCTTGTACTTAGCATTGGCTCTGTCCAATATGTCATGAACCTATTAGCGGATGTGCTGAATGCGCTTGATGAATTTTTTATCTTTGTCAACTTCACACTAGACATGAGCCAAATCGGCCTGAGTAGCCGCAAATGGCATGGCTATGTCAATAGGACATAGTGGTTGGAATCCCAAGCCCACCTGAAAGGGGTTATGTTCGGTTGAGCTGTGGAGAGCCCAGTTATAACTGTGTTGTACATAGGGGAGGCTCTCATCCCATGTGCGTGGATGATTTGAATTGTACATGTGCGGAATGTGTACAATCATCCTGTTGATGACCTCTGTCTGGCCATCAGTTTGGGGATGGAAAGCTGTGGACTTGGTGAGCTTGGTGTCTAGCATTGACCAGAGGCTGGACCAAAATGTGCTGAGGAACCTACTGTCCTGATCTAATATGATAGAATTTGGGATCCAAAATTGCACCCACACTCGTTCAAAGAAGATTTTAGCAGTGGCGTCTACTGTGATATTCTTCTTGCAACCTGCCATAATTGCCATCTTCGAGAATCTGTTGACGACCACAAAAACACAGTCGTTTCCATTCTTAGTAGAAGAAAGGTTTGACATGTAATCCATGGAGATGGGTTCCCAAGGTTGACTAGGGGTAGGTAGCAAAGTATAGAGGCCTTGCTTCTTGATGGTCGGTTTGGAAATGATGCAAGTAGTGTAGGATCTGATGTACTTCCTGACATCTTGTCGAAGGTTCGACCAATAGAAATACTTCTGCAATATTGCCACTATTTTCTCGACTCTGAAATGCCCAGTGAATCGACTGTAGTGTGCTTCCCATATCATCTTGGCATGCTCGCTTGAAGGAACACAAAGGTGTCCCGGGTGACATAACAGTCCATCTTGGAGGTGAAAATTTGGAACTTGCGTACCCCCCAAGAGTGCCTTGTATGTGTGGCCGAATTTTGGATCACTCTCATAGAGAAGTGGCCAATCAGAAGTCTTGTGCCCACAAGAGCTGGGAATAGTGGTTAGCACCACAATCTATGGTTGGCTGAGGCAATATGCAACATTTTGGTGCTACCCTTCTTGTGCTTGATAGTCAAATGAAACTGTTGCATATATGTGGACCACTTATGATGGTGATCACTGCAACTTCCCTTGTGTCTGTATGAACTGCAAGGGCCGGTGCTCTGTGTGGATGATCATTTCCTTCCCCAAAATTTAATGCTTTCATTGTCGACAAACCTGTACAATGGAATACATTTCTTTGTCATAAGTGGGATACTTGCGAACTGTGTTGGACAATGTCTCACTATGATATGCCACTAGATGCCCCTGTTGAGTAAGCACTGCCCCAGTAGTATAGTCAGAGGCATTTGTCTCGATCTCAAATGGTTGTTGCAAGTTTGGTAATGTGAGCACTAGGGTGGAACAAAGGTGATGTTTCAATTTTATGAACACATTCTATTGAGATTCCGACCAAATTTTTTTTTTTTTTGCTCCTCCCTTGGTGACTTGACTTAAGGGCCAAGTGATATGAGAAAATCCCAACACGAACCTGTGGTAGAAATTAGCAAGACCCAGAAATCCGCAAAGCTCTGTTAGAGTGGTTGGGGCTGGCCAATCCCAAATGAATTGGATCTTGGTTGGATGCACATTTACCCCCTTTCATCAATAATTTATCCCAGATAATGAACTTGGGTCATGCCAAAAGTTCACTTCTCCAAATTGGCACACAACTTGTGTTGCCGCAGTGTTTGGGGGACTTGTCGAATGTAGTGGAGGTGATTTTCCCAAGTCTAGCTGAAGATCAAAATTTCATCCAAGTACACAAGTAAAAATGAGTTGGTGAATGGTTGCAAGATGTTGTCCATCAACCTCATGAAGGTCGCAGGAGCATTCGTCAACCTGAAAGGCATGACCAACCATTTGAAAAGGCCCTCCTTGGTTTTGAAGGCAGTCTTCCATGCATCAGAGGGCTCGATTAGTACCTGGTGATACCTAGAATTCAAGTCGATCTTGCTGAAATATTTCTCCCCTTTGAGTTGGTCAAGAAGGTCATCAATTTGTGGGATCAGGTACCTATTTTGGACATTGATCTTGTTCAGTGCCCGATAGTTAATATAGAGTCTCCAAGTCCCATCCTTCTTCTTTACCAACACGATCAGGCTCCCACATGTTGGCCACCTATAAAAAATTTTTGATCAAAATGTGGCCAAAACATGGTTTAGCCTTCAAGGAATAGTTTCACAGCAGAAATCCTATCTCTTGAAGCCTCTGCAAGACATCATCTCCTCTATCCAAGTCTTCACTACTTTTTACCTTCAGAACTCAGAAATTCTGCTAAAAATTCCATGAGAAAGACTCCTGTAAAATCCCCTTTCTCCCCTTCCTTCACTCAGAATGCCCCATTTTAACCCTTTTTTCCCCCTTGTCAAAATTCCCCTCTTACCCTCTAAAACCTCCCAAAATCCCCTATAACTCATACACACACCCCTTGTCTAGCCTATTTTCTCCCTTTTCCCTCTATCGTTGGCCATGTCTAACCTTGAAAACCATTTAAATCCATGAAAAACCCACATTTGGACTTATTTGGGTCTTAGCCCCCTTCGGCCAGCTCCCTCGCCCTTTCCCCACGTGACCTAGGTGCCGAAACCAGGCACTAACCCGAAAAAGTGCTTAGCGCGTTTGGTCATCGAGAGCATTTCTCACCGTTGATTTCTCGGCCGATCGGATGGTCCTCACTATGCTATTGTGCCCATGGCCCCCACTCCTGTTCACCGCGCGATCGCATCTCAGCCGTCCATTCAAACCGCAGATCCGACGGTCCATTTTCATCCGCCGGTGGTCCCCGCGCCACGGCTACTGTTCAAACCGGCGGTATCCATTGCACCGCTTTCAAGCGCAGGGCAGTTTTCCCCTGATCGACAGTGATTCCACTCACCAATTGATGTGTGGCTTGGGCACTATTCACCAAACCTTCGTCCATCACGCGTTAAACATTGGATGTGGACCCTGCGCGATATTGACGTGCACCGTCCGATCTGAGGCCGCTCATCAGACAGTGGTCGCTCGCTGGAGATGCACATGCGATAACTCAAGGTACGACGCAGTAGCAACATCATATCCGTCATCGATCTGATCTGCAGATCGAAGGCCCATATTTCATCGCCCGATTTCTCTGTTTTGACTTTCCACCTGCGCTCCCGATCGTCGATCTCTGTGTGATCGATGACTCTGATTTGATTTTCTTTTTCCGCCTTGCCATTGACTCCTCACGATCAATCTCGACCATTGGATGATGCCATCCAATGACCATGATCCCTCCATGTACCTTCTGAAGCAGTGAGCCTATATACACAGGATTTTTTAATAGTTTTTCGTATTTTTGCAGGGTTTAAATGTTTTTTTCCGCCACGCTAAAGAAAAATCCACAGGTCAAGGGTGACGATCCTCCCGCCTGTGATTCACCAAAAAAATCATTTGCAGGGTTTTAAATTTACATTTGATCAATGATTCATGAGGCATTGATGCCATTCGACCCCTGTAAAGCCCTGCACACCAGAAAATACAGTTAATCGAGCACCGATCAAAGAGTATTAGTGTCGAAGACAGAACACACTAGAAAAAGGAGATTGAAGTCCTTAAACACAGTTCTCAAGTAAATTAAAGGTGTTTAAGGAAATACAAAGACATCTGTCAAGCCTAGAAAGCTTCCATTGCCATCAGTAGAGGCCAATTGAACCCTCTCCGACCCCTGAAGACACCTGTAGCCTCACAGAAATCAAAGGAAGCTAAGTCATTACCTGAACAAGAGGTGTTTACCTGAAGACAGCTGAACAATTAATACAAATCAAAGAATATTATCTCTAATTGTCGGCAGAACCTTTTTAGAAGATTAAGAACAGTCTAGAAGCACATCTTTCAATCATTATGCCTCGAAAGGCAGGAAACAGAGTTATGGAGTAGAGTTAGAAATGATCACATAATTAATGATATTTGATCCCTAGGAAATGCTCCCACCTCCTCATTTCTCTATAAATACCTTTGTAGAACATAAGAAAATGTTGGTCTCTGGACATCTGAATGCATGTAATGGTTCTCTGAAGCTACTGATGCATTGTGTGCAATTTGAAAACAAACAAGCTGATATGAGAAGTTTGAAGTTGTAGAGACCCACTGGGCTTGCTGATTGTAACTGGCTTGAACATCAAATACAAGCTGCTGATTTATGGGATCCTGATTTGTGTCAATGGTGATATGTTTCTTACTGTCAATTGTTATTTTCTTTAATGTTTTCACTCTGCTCACTTTCTCTGATAAGGAACAACAAACATAGAGCTTGGACTTACTCTCAGTAGTACCCTACTCTTACTGAAAGCTTTATTTTCTATGTTTTCTTTTGTTAATACTGAGTACATTAAAGCAGGTTGGTTTTAGAGTACTAGCCTGATCTAGATTGCTCATTATGATGATCATCAATGTTTTCCTTTAGAATATGCTGAAAGCAAGTTGGTTTCGAAGTACTCACCTGATCTTAAGCTGTTCTGAATCTTTTAAATGTTTTTTAACTAAAATTACTTCAAAGAAAGATAGTTTAAAAGAACTTACCTGATATCAGAATGCTTTTATGTTTTGTTTCTTTAAACTGAAAGTACTTCAATGTAGGCTTGTTTAAAATTACTTACCTGATCTCAGAATACTTTTATGTTTTCTCTCTCTAAGCACATGTTGAAAGCAGGATAGTTTAAAAGCACTTACTTGATCTTAGACTGTGCACTGTTCTTCATTTGTTTGTTCTCCACTTCCTATCTGTTTCACTCCATAAATCACCTTAAGAGATCCTTTGACATAAGTGACTTTCCCCATGGATCCTTCTTGAACCTTGCTGTCCAATTAAAATCCTCCTATGACTCCATAGCCCAATGGGTTAAAACTATCTTTGCCTTTTTGTGTCAGCCAAATCATTCCTTAACTTGCAGACACCTTCACCCTTCATTTTGAACTACCTTCACCTTCATCATGTCTTTTCCCAACCAAAACAAACAAAACAAAACCCATGCTCTTCATAACTAGCCTAATATCACATTTTAGGCTTTAAAGATCACATCTTTAAACTCATTTATAGAGAGATCCCTCTCTGGATTCAGGAGAGCTAGATCCTTGAATCCCAAAGCGATTTGATGTTACCCTTGCAGTTGGAATTTTTCCAATCTTGCTAATTACAGGGCCCTAACATAATGGCGACTCCACTGGGAAATATTTTGAGTTCATAGTTTCTTGGCCAGCTCTTATAGACTCTTTAGCTTTCCATACAACCATAGAAACTCAGAAAAAGCCTAAAAATATTTTAGATTGGTGTTCAATAAACATGGTGGTGGACCATTAAACATTTTACCTCCAAAAGAGCTAAAAACTTCCACTTGGCGACTCCAAAATGCTGAGCAGACCTTAAGACTCCACTGGGAAGAACTCTAATCATTATAAAACCATTCAACCTCAGTAAGAGGGCTTTAGGTTTAAAGTTCTCTTAGCAAAAGATTAGTTAAACCTCTCACATATTGTTATATCTGGTTGATACTTTCTTGTTTAAGTTAGGTATAAAAAACATAGCATAGTGGCTCCTAGAAAGATTCACACTAGAGCCTATCCTAACCCTGATCCACATAAGATAATTGATAACCCAGAAATTATCCTTAGGAGGTATCCTAGGATTAAATTATCAACTATTTTCAGATTACCCTTGAGAGCTAATTCAATCCCTGAAAAGCTTTCAGCTCTACAACAATCACAAGCTAACTTAGTGAATCCATTTAGAACTAGGTCTCTTGGTGACTTGGGTCAGTTAGATTCTGAGTCTTCACCTAGATTTCCTGAAACAAGTGAACATCCTAGTAGCAGAGAAACAACACCTCCTGATTCATATTTAGTTCACAACTCATGTGTCTCTCATCCAAGATCAGCTCAACAATCTATTCCTGGTCCATCCATTTCCTCTCACCCTACATCCACTGTTCAAACCATCCCACTTCAGCCCACTTTCCTTCCTGTGAATCCACCCCCACCACATATCATGGTAGCATGGTATGCTCCCTTAGTCCTTCCTGTACCATTAGTCAATCTTCCACAGGACTATCAGTCTAAAATCCCATTGTATGATGCTAGAAATGCTACTACTGCATCACAACATGTGGATAAGATGAATGACTACTTTGACAGAAATGAAATTGATAATGATTCTGTCAAGCTTATATTATTTGCTCAAAGCTTAGGAGGAGAGGCAAGAAAATGGTTCAAAGGTTTAACCCCCCATAGTATTAATGATCTCCAAGCCTTCCATCAAACATTCTTAAAAGAATGGGAAGTAAAGAAAAACCCTCTCCAAGTCCTTTCTGACTACAAGAACCTCCATAGAGACATTGGGGAAAGTGTGCAAGCTTATTGCACTAGATTCAATAGTGTGTATAATGCACATTCTCCAGAACTAAAACCTCCACAGGGTTCAACTTTAAACAAGTTTCCTAAAGGGTTTGACACTGAGATGGCCTATCAGCTGAGAGAGAGAGATTTTGCAACTCTTGAAGACATGCAAAAGGGTGCTCTTTCTGTGGAAGTCAACTTGATGGAGAAAAGAGAAAGAATGAAAATTGAAAAGAGAGTGTCCTTTAGAGAGGAAAATGTACCTTCTACTTCCAACTCAAAGATGGAAAGAATGATGGAGGAAATGATGAAGAAAATGAGCATCCTTGAGAGAGCACAAGAAAGTCAAAACCAAACTTCTCCTCAAAACAAAAACCAGAACCAGAATCAGAATTTTAGAAGGAACCAACCTCCAAACAGACCTAGGGAAGATGATCAACAGATCACTCCTCCCTTTTATCAAAACTATATAAGTGAGGTTGAGGAAATATATGAGATAACAGAGGAAGATGATATCAACATGCTGGGAGTAGATAATGATGACTTTGAGATTCATTATGATAGAAAACAAGGTCTTTATACCCCTTATGATGACAACAGAGATGATGATGAAAGTTATTTTCCAGACATGGAAAATGTCCTCATAGAATCCCAAAAAGAATATGACCTTAGAAGCAAAACCAGTCAACAAACTCCCAACACCAAAACCTCTGACAAATCTTCACAAAATAGCACTACAACCAAGCCTAAAATTGTCAAACAAAGGGATAAAACAGTGGCTGTAAATTCTGATAAAGGTAGAGAGAAAGGCACTCAAAATAATGAAAAATGGAGTGTAGATATTAGTAGTACTACCGCTTCATTTAGTACTCCTGTTAAGACCATTTTGTCAAATACAAATAGAACAAATCAGCAAGCCGATGTTGCTGATAGACTGGCAACTAGTAAGGCTGAGACAAGTTCCTTTAAGAGCCAAATTCCTTTCAGACTTGAGCAAAAAATTTCAAAGATCAGAGTCTCTGTTCCCCTCACTGAGTTAGTTGCCCAGAGTGTATATAGGACCCAAATTTTGAAGGCTTTGAATATTGAGGATAATAATGATATAGTCAATCTTAATGATGACCAGCCAGAGCTCATTTTTGGTCCTAAGATTGAAGGTATATAGCAAGAGGGACCTGTACCTCCCTTTTATGTGAGTTTAAATGTTCATGACAAGATCCTGCATAATGCTATGCATGACTCTAGAGCCTCACACAACCTTATGCCAAAGGTGATAATGGAAAGGCTAGGACTAGAAATAACCAGACCTTACAAGGATTTATATTCTTTTGATTCTAGCAGAGTAAAGTGTCTTGACCTAATTAAAGATCTCTGTGTGAGTTTGACCCAAATCCCAGCCAAGTGCATGGTGATGGATGTTTTGGTGGCTGATGTGCCTCCTAAGTATGGCATGTTGTTGTCAAGATCATGGGGTGCCAAGCTGCAAGGTACCATACAGATGGATGGGACATATGCCACTATCCCTGTCTTTAGCCAGCTTAGAAGACTATACAGAGAGTCACACCTGAAATTCATGGTCAGTAGCCCAGAAAAGCCTGAAAATTCTCCCATTTACTCTATCCATGCTGACCTAGATTCATTTATCTTTTACAGTAATGAATTCACAAAGCAGTCAGAGCTAGAACATAGTGACTCAGATAACTAGTTAGAGGCCCCTAATCTAGAAATGATGGCAATTCGATATATGGAGGAAAATGAGAGAGAAACTTCTGAAAATTGTGTCGAAACAATGAACTAGAGTGAACAAAGCCAAGATGGAAAACAATAGACTACCCCTTACACTCAACTCCATGAAAATCTTGAAGAACGAGACCTAGCACAACATGTTGTAGATCCCAGAATAGAACAAAATGATAAACAAGGCAATAGGGATGGAAACGATGTTAACCCTACAAACAGTCCCTTATGGGTCATGAACTTTGACGGGTCTTGCACTAAAAAGAGTGTAGGAGCTGGGGTATGGTTGGTTGACACTGAAAACAATTACTCTGAAAGCCATGCTTTCAAGTTAGATTTCAAATGCACCAAAAACATCGCAGAATATGAGGCTCTCATCCTAGGATTGCGTCTATTAAAAGAACTGGGAGCCAAGAAGATAGTTGTTCAGGGAGACTCAGAATTAGTCATCAAACAACTAAATGGAGAGTATGCCATTAATCATCCTAGACTAAGGGTATACCGAAACCATGCCCTAGATTTCCTGAACACATTTACAAAATATGAGCTCCTGTTTGTCCCTAGGAGTCAAAAAATAATTGCAAATGGGCTGGCCTGCGCTGCTAGTTCATGTCAAGAATCACCCGGTGATAAACAGATCATCATTCAAAAAAAATGTAGACCTACAATGCCAGATAATGAAGGTTATTGGCAGGTCTTTGAGGGCGACAAGCAGATAGAGGATTTCCTACTTGGCAGGAACGAGTTTGAATTATCTAAATCCGATGAAAATTTATTAAAAAAAAATCCCTCTAAAGAAGAAAACCCATCTGGTCCCGTAAAAATCAACATGTTAACTAAAAAACTTCAAACTCATACTGAAGAATACAAGGATGTGGAAAACGAGGACATGGAGATGTTGTCGTCAGAGGACAAGAACATACCTTAGGTATTAGCACCTTTAGAAGACCTGTTTGATTTTAACGACGTAGCAAACAAACCCACTGTAGAATACACTGAGTCTGATGTCAAGGAATGCAACATAGGCACCAAAGATTAGACTAAAATGATTAAATTAGCTGGCTCCTTGTCAACATACATGAAAAATAAATACATTGACTTATTTAAAGAGTTTTTTGATGTGTTTGCCTAGATCTATGAAGACTTAAAGGCATATGATACACAAATCATCCAGCACAAGATCCCATTGAAAGAAAACCAAAAACCCTTTAGGCAAAAACTGTGTCGAATCAATCCAATACAACTGCCTCTAGTAGAAAAGGAAATCAAGAAAATGTATGAGGCAGGAATCATAGTGCCTGTGAGGTTTTCAGATTGGGTTTCTAACCTTGTAGCTGTGAGGAAAAAGACAGGAGAAATCAGATTGTGCATTGATTTCAGAAACCTTAATAGAGCCTCCCTAAAAGACAATTACCCTTTGCCCAAAATGGAACATATTCTGCAAAGGGTAGTTGGTTCAAAGAGGATTTCTCTGTTAGATGGTTTTTTAGGGTATAACCAAGTTTTAGTAATCCCAGAAGACCAACTCAAGACAAATTTCACCACTCCTTGGGGCACTTTCATGTATGTGAAAATGCCTTTTGGGTTAATGAATGCTGGGGCCACTTTCCAAAGGGCCATGGACATTGCATTTTCAGAGGAGATAGGGCACTTCATTGTAATTTACCTTGATGACATAACAGTTATTCAAAATCTAATGAAGAGCACCTGAAACATCTAAGAAAGGTCCTTGAAAAGTGCAGAAGGTTTGGATTATCTTTAAATCCCAAAAAGACAATGTTTGGCCTACAAGAAGGTAAACTCCTTGGCCATATCATATCAGAAGAAGGGATTAAAATATATCCTAAAAGAGTTGATGGAATACTAAAGATTAGACAACCAAGGAACATAAAATAATTACAGTCCTTCATTGGAAAGATTAACTTCTTGAGAAGGTTCATTCCCAACTTAGCAGAGCTCCTTAGAAACATGACTAATATGCTCAAGAAAGAAATATGAGTGAAGTGGACTGTAGAAGCCAAAAGATCCTTCGAATTGGTAAAGCATGCACTCACCCAAGCACCTGTCCTGATCAGCCCTGACTTTTCAAAGGACTTCCTTATTTTTTCTTTTGCATCAGAGCATACTGTGGCTACTGTCCTATTGCAGAAAAACCCAGAGGGACAGGAACAACCTATTGCATTTTTTAGCAAGGCTTTAAGGGATGCACCCTTGAAATATAACATAATGGAAAAACAGGCCTATACTTTGGTAAAGGCCTTAAAGGAATTCAGGGTGTATATTCTACATTCCCACATCATTGCTTATGTGCCTAACATAGTGGTAAAAGACATCTTGTCACAAGACCCAAATGGAAAAAGGGGCAAATGGATTGCTACCATACTAGAGTATGATTTGGAAATCAAACCCACCAAACTCATTAAAGGTTAGGGCTTAGATCAATTAATGGATGAATATAATCTACAAGCCCTTGACATTAACATGGTAGATGCCTTGGATGAACAGGAAGACTTACCTGCTCCCACTGTGGAAGAGAAGTTTCAAAGCTCACCTTGGTACACTGATATCTTGTATGTACTTACAAATCTTAATGCTCTTCCTGATTTATCAAAAACAAAGGCAAGGTTTTTAAAGTTGAAAGCTAGGAATTATTGCATTTTGAATGAATGTTTATATTGGAATAATGCTAATGGTTTATTGCTTAAATGTTTGCCGGAAGTTGATGCAGAGAAGATCAAGCATGAATTCCATGAAGGAGAATGTGGAGGTCATCTCTATTGGAAAACCACAGCCAATAAAATCCTTAGAGCTGGCTATTACTGTCCCACCCTCTTCCAAGATGTCCATAAAATGATAGTAGCTTGCCACAAGTGCCAATTTTTTGAGGGAAAAAGAAAACTCCTTCCTTTACCATTACAACCTATCACTGTTGAAGCTCCTTTTCAACAATGGGGCCTAGATTTCATAGGAGAAATCCATCCTGCTTCATCTGCCCAACACAAATGGATTCTCATAGCCACTAACTACTTCACAAAGTGGATAGAATCCATCCCTTCTAGGAATGCCACAGATTCTGTCATTATAAAATTTCTTGAAGACTATATCTTGTCTAGATTTAGTTGCCCCAGGAAGATTATTATTGATAATGTTGCTGCTTTTGGTTCCAAAAAGATGATTGATTTTTGTCACAGGTATCAGATTACACTTGGTCATTATACTAATTATTACCCTCAAGGTAATGGGTTAGCTGAATCATCAAATAAAATTTTGGTGACCATCATCAAGAAGCTGCTTGAAGAGAATAAAAAATCATGGCATAACAAGTTGGTGCATGCTTTGTGGGCAGACAGGTTGACCACAAAGAAGTCCATTGGAATGTCCCCTTACCAGCTTGTTTATGGAGCAGATGCAGTGTTTCCTACTAGCCTAGGTATACCAATGATAAAGTTAGTCCAAGAAATGCAGTCAGAAGAGGACAGCATGATAAGGAGGATCAATCAGACAATACATCTCCAGTAGATAAGGGAAGAGGTTTACAATAGATCTCAGAAGGTGCAAGAGAACATAAAGAAGTTGTTTGACAAGAGAAAAAAGGCTTGTGATTTCAACATTGGAGACAAGGTACTCAAGTGGGACTCCAAAAGATAAAATTTGACTGTTTATGGCAAGGTCCTTACATTATTCAGTCCACCATTGGTCCAAATGCCTTTTTTCTGCAAGAGTTAGATGGCATAGATATGTTTGGGGGTCCTGTCAATGGCAAGATGCTTAAGCATTACTACTGCTGAGTTCGACTTTGAAGCTTTCATTTCCACTGTAAATACCATTGCTTTGTTCAGTTTCACAAAAGAAAAAATACAAAAACAATAAAAATAAGAGAAAAGAGGGCAGATTGTAAAAAAGAAAAAAAAAACAATAAAGGTATAGCCCCATACCAAAAAAAAAAGAAAAAGAGAGAGAGAAACAAATCTGAAAGTGTGCAAGCTCAAATGCCACTCTTGAAAAAAACACTCCTAGTTAGTCAAATAGCCTAATCTTGACTAATTAGTTTTAAATTTACTGCTGATAGAATAGTGAATTTGATTGGCCAAACTGTTTAATCTTGGCTTATCAGTAGCTAGATTAGGTTAGAAATTAAAGGTTCAAACATGCTCAAAAACTGAACCTAAGTTTCCAAGCAAGAATTGACTCCAAACTATGTTTTATTCTGAGTCAAAACAAAGGTAAATCTAGTTCTAATCAGCTCAAAATCTGAACCAGAGAAAAAGAAAGAACAACTCAATCAAGAGGAAATCAGAGCTGTAAAAAGGTGAAGGAAGTGCATGAACTTTCAGATCTTAAGCCTTCATTTTGATTTAAATTTTTCTGCAAAATAAATATCTATGTGTAGCTTGTTTTTTATGCCATAGATCACAACAAGTCAAACTGCTTAATCTTGACTTGACTTTTTTTAAATTTCTATTGTATAATTTAGAGAATAAAATATGTTGGACAGTTTAATCCCAACAGATAGTAGATTAGGTAGAGAATCATATGGGCTCAACTGTTTAATCTGAGTCCATGGAGAAATAAGGAGTATAAATAGATTAGATTTCCTATTTTTGAAAGAAATAAAATGTTGTAAAGAGTTTTCCAGTCCAAGTGCACTCTGAATGAAGAAAAAATGTTAGATCAGTAGGACTGGGTAGGTAGAAAGCTTGTTGATGAAGATCCATTGTTTTCCATGGCTGCTAATATGTTTTCAGGAAAAAGAAGAGCATCCAAGCAAAGAAGCCAGCCCAAGGGATGAAGCACTGAATCAGCCTCCCAGAGAATGCAAGTCTAAAGTTCTTTATGCCTTCATGAAGGCACCATCCCCAAGTGGAGCCACGGTTGGCCACCTATAAAATTTGTTTAATCAAAAGGTGGCCAAAACATGGTTTAGCCTTCAAGGAACAGTTTCATGGCAGAAAACCTATCTCTTGGAGCCTCTGCAAGACATCATCTCCTCTATCCAAGTCTTCACTGCTGTTTACCTTCAGAACTCAGAAATTCTGCTAAAAATTCCATGAGAAAGACTCCTGCAAAATCCCCTTTCTCCCCTTCCTTCACTCAGAATGCCCCATTTTAACCCTTTTTCCCCCCTTGTCAAAATTCCCCTCTTACCCTCACAAGCCTCCCAAAATCCCCTATAACTTCTACACACACCCCTTGTCTAGCCTATTTTCTCCCTTTTCCCTCTATCATTGCCCATGTCTAGCCTTGAAAACCATGGAAATCCATGAAAAACCCACATTTGGAATTATTTGGGTCATAGCCCCCTTCGACCAGCTCCCTCACCCTTTCCCTCGCCCTTCGATTAGTGTTTTCCTTTAGAATATGTTGAAATCAGGTTGGTTTCGAAGTACTCACCTGATCTTAAGCTGTTCTGAATCTTTTAAATGTTTTTTAACTAAAAGTACTTCAAAGAAGGATAGTTTAAAAGCACTTACTTGATCTTAGATTGTGCATTGTTCTTCATTTGTTTGTTCTCCACTTCCTATCTGTTTCACTCCATAAATCACCTTAAGATATCCTTTGACATAAGTGACTTGCCCCATGGATCCTGCTTGAACCTTGTTATCCAATTAAAATCCTCCTATGACTCCATAGCCCAATGGGTTAAAACTATCTTTTCCTTTTTCTGTTAGCCAAATCATTCCTTAACCTGCAGACACCTTCACCCTTCATTTTGAACTGCCTTCACCTTCATCATGTCTTTTCCCAACCAAAACAAACAAAACAAAACCCATGCCCTTCATAACTAGCCTAATATCACATTTCAGGCTTTAAAGATCACATCTTTAAACTCATTTATAGAGAGATCCCTCTCTGGATTCAGGAGGGCTAGATCCTTGAATCCCAAAGCGGTTTGATGTTACCCTTGCAGTTGGACTTTTTCCAATCTTGCTAATTACAGGGCCCTAACACCACAGGGCGATGAACTTGGTCGAGTGTGACCTTTCTGCAACAACTCCTGAGTCTGCCTCTTGATTTCATTGTTCTCTAGAACAAAGCGCTGATAGATCGGTCCATTGGGTAGCGGTGCACCTGGGGTTAGATTAATGGGGTGCTTGACCTGACAGTGCAGAGGAACCCCTGTGGGTAAGGTGAAGATGTCCCCGTACTCCTCCAAAACCTTGTCCATTTTTTGTTGTCATGCAGAGGAGCCCTGTCTGGAGGTCATGGCCACATTCTTCTTCTTTCCATGGGGGCAGATCACTAGGAAAAAAAATTTCCTGGTTTGGGAAATGAGCTTGCTACATTGTTTTGTAGTAACCAAAGAGATAGCGACAGGCGGTGGTACCTCTAGTATCCTGTAAAACTTATTTCCAAAAGTAACAATAATAGTGTGAGGTCAGGAATCATACACATCATATTGCTTCCACAAGTGCGGTTGGCATAATAATACATCAGAAACATCAAGAGGAGAAATTTCACATAACACCTCATCCGTGAAGGGCTTGATGCTATAGGGAAGGCAAGACTTCTAACTGACGTGGAGATCCTGTCCTTGGTGAAGCCACCCAATGGTGTATGTTTGTGGGAGTGTTGTGGTTGGAAAGACCAACCACTTCATGGAATCTACTAAAATGAGCTTCTTTTGGCTCCCATTTTCGACAATGAACTGTACAGGGGAGCCCTTTACCCACATCTGGGAGTGGAAGAGACGCTCTTCCTCCTCTGGATCTTACGGTTCCTCCTTCTAGATCTTC
This sequence comes from Pinus albicaulis, assembly GCA_034641835.2. Taxonomy (NCBI): domain Eukaryota; kingdom Viridiplantae; phylum Streptophyta; class Pinopsida; order Pinales; family Pinaceae; genus Pinus; species Pinus albicaulis. The sequence continues at coordinate 39,660,155 of CM076583.1, forward strand.
GCAGTGGAAACAATGGCGTTGGGCTCTGCATCAATAATATCTTTTCCTCTGTCATTCCCCTTGTTAGGCTCTGATTCAGAGTCAGAGCATGCATATGACTCAGAAGCCCTCATCTCAGCCACCAACGACTGCTTGGCCCGACACTCACTTGTGTTGTGAGTGGAGCTCTTACAGAACTCACACCACTTTCCCATGTCCTTCTTTGGCTTCGTGGTGTTTTTCTTTGCTTGTGGCTTTGACAAGTTGTCTTGGGCTGCCATGCCTTGGCTTTTCCTTTTGTTTTGTGGTTTGGGGGCACCTTTCCCTTGATTTTGATTCGCAGATCCAAAGTCTCGCTTCTTCTGTTTGAATTTCTTCGCAGCATACTAGTATGTCGTACCAAGTGAGGAGATGTCGAGGAAATCCATTTACTCCTAAATGCATATGTGCAGACAACTGCGATACTTTAGCACCAAAATTTTCTCTGAATCTTTGATACCCAACTTTGTACGAAGGGTATGGAACAAATTCATTAGATCATGCACATCTTGATCCCTTTGTTGCCGCAGCGTGGTCCATTATATGTACCTGTCCTCATAGCTCCCCATGGGATAGTATTAATCCTTGATGGCTTCTTGGAAAGAATTCCAAGTGGGTATGACTGAGAATATAGAGGGTTCTGTCTCATCCTTTTTCTCACGTAGGTTTCCCACCAGTGCTTGACATGGGGGGTAGCTTTGAGGAGTGAAAAAATAATCTTCTCCCGATTGGAAAATTCATGAACTAAGAAATATCCTTCTAATAGATTCAACCATCTATCTACGGCATCTACATCTTACCCTCAAATATGAGAATTTCAAAGTTTAATTGTACCTTAAAGGGAGTTCCACCTCCATAGTGGTTGTTGGATGAAGATGCACCACCGGTGGGCAGTCATTGAAGGATCTGGTCAAAGTTATCCATCATCATGTTCATTTGTTTTTTGAGGGCCTCCTCGAGCAATATTTTGATAGGATCTCCTGCTCCCTCATATTTATTTTCATCCCGCATGGGCGGCTTTCAGGGTTTGTGAGGTTGATCTTGCAAAGGTTCCACCAATTCGAGCTGTAACTCCTTATACCCTGACCTCATTGGGGATATGCAAAGAAGGATCGAGAAAAAGCAGACCGCTCTGATACCATTGATCCGAATTTATGTAGGAGCGCAACAGAATACACATATAACCATAAATACAAAGATGCAGTGGAAATAATACTTCATTTCATTAATATCAAAGAGCTGAAATTTTCTTACAGAAAAAATGGAAATAAACTAGCTAGGGCGCTGGTAGCTTATCTGATCAGGTGATCATGTCCAAGTGAAGAAAATGCTAAAAAATGGAAATTCTTAGAAAATGGTTGCAATCTGAACGACCAGAAAGGATTCGTCGCCGCAATTCTAGCACCATGAACGAAAACTGATGTCGTATGTGAAAGTTATGAAGGTTTGAAGTCTCCAGTAAACTCCATTTTTCAGTTGACTAAAGTTGACTTTTCTGAATTTGAAAAAATTAAAAAAATAATATTCCAAGGAATATTTCAGGAATATTCCACAAGGACGAATGATCTACTGACAAGTGGAAACTTTGGATTGGTCAATGGTTTGATGTGTTTTGGTTATGGACAATTAACGGATGCCACGTGGCAAGCCTGGAGGCCTTCACGTGGCCCCAGGCCGAAGATTTCTGGCGATACAAAATTTTTTTGCAAGCAGCAGGGTTCGAACCGGGGTCTAGCCCCTACCAGCGCAATGGCCCGAACATCCGAGCTATGTAGTAGTTATTAACTACTATGGGTCAAAACGTTTATTTGAAGCTTGTATAAGAATTGGGCAGAGGAAAATGGGGCCTAGCCTCTAAGGGCCAGTCCCCACACTCCATATGACTCCAGCGTTAGAACCAGGCCCTTCAAATATTTGGCGGTTAATTCACCTAACAGCACCCAACGACATGTGACCTAAGGCCTTGAACCGTGGCCTAAACTATAACTGGTGGTGGTAAATGGTTGCATATTCCATGTGATAGCGCACACATAAAATTTATTGTAACAGTTTTTAAGCCGTTAGGTCCGCGGTTAATCTGGCGGTCCCGACAAAAGAATTCATGTGACCGCCCCCATGTGACATTTATGATATTTGCTAGTGGTTCTGCCAGTTTTGGTGCACTCCACCAAATCCAACACTCTTGCCATATTTAGCACTCCTAACTGGAGTTATCCCACATTTGGTGGGGTTTTCTAGTGACATTGGACAATTTTCTTTGGGAGGCCATAAATTCCTCATTATTGAACCAAATTGGATGAAATTTTAGTCAATTTTTGGTTTCTTGAGCATTCTGGAGTGTTTGGGATAGGTGGAAGAGTGAACAGAGGTGTTATTCAGCCATTTTTTCTTTAGGGAAGAGGAAAGAACCACTAGGGCCATCAGGGAGATGGAGCTGTATTGGGTTGTACTTCACTATTTGAGGTGAAACAAAAGCCATTTTTAGCTTATTTGTGTCTTTTGAAGTCAAATTCACAGATTTTTTTTCCTGTTTAGGCATATTTTTCAATGTGTAACCATTTTGAGAAAATTAATAGAGCAAGGACATGCCATTGGGGAGCCTTGGACCAGCAGATGTAACCCAGGAGGGGTGAACTGCCTCAACAATTTTCTATGTTATGTTATGGTGAATTTTAATTGTTGTGCATTTCTTCTGTGATATATTAAACAATAAATTTAATTAACAAATCCTCACACATAAACTCAGAAACATTACCAAACTACTTTGTTTAACTTGCAAGTCATGGAGAACACTTTGCACATTAAATTATATGGAAATGGATACTTTGCATAGAATTACAAATAGTTCCATTTTCAGATCAGATGGTATCAGAGCTCAGGATTTGAGCATTAGGAGCTAGAGTTTTACTTTGCATTTGATCTTGTGCAAAGATATAGTTGACTGTTTGCAAGTTTTGATGCTTACTAGGCTTAAACTGAAGAGAGGGGAAGGACACTTGGTTAGAGAAAAAAGTAATCCTCAACAAAGAAGGGCTATAGAACCACCTCCAAGAGCCATATAATAAGCCTTAAGCATGTATTCAAGAGAAGGAGATGTTCATGAAGACATTGATCCCAAAGAAGAAGAACAGGTGTTCCGAAAGGCTTTCCTAGACATGACAGAGATGGTGAGGATACTCTACCAAGAAAGGAATGAAAGACTTGTAGGAGAAGGGTATAGACACCAGAAAGAAGGAGAGGGTTCTTCAGGAGGAAAGAAAAGTGATGACAAGTCAAATAAAGGACACAGAGGAAATGGTGATCCACCATCCCGCCTTCATCCTCTTCCTCTACATCGTCATCCTGTACTTCGGTGAATCAATCTCACAAGTCTAAAACCTCTGGTAAAATTCCATTTTTAAAGCTTGATGTTAAATTTGAGTTGCCTATGTTTAATGGTGAGGTCAATGCAGAGAAACTTGACAGTTGGATAAGGTATTTGGAAGTTTACTTGAGGATACAAAACCTTCATGAAGATGACACCAAGATTCAGTTAGCCTCTTTGAGAATGGAGGGAGCAACATTGGTATCGTGGGAAGCCAATACCAAGGATGAAATTAAAAAAAATGGTAAGATCACTTTATCATGGGCTGAATTCATTTCTGCAATTAAACAAAAATTTTATCCATTAGCTCATTCACAAAAGGCTATCATGAATTGGAAAAATTTTAGACAACTTAAGGGACAAAGTGTTCAAGATTACACTCAAGAGTTTAGACGAAGGGTTTTATTACTTGGAATTGATTTGCATAGCCAAGAGACTTTGTTGAAATATGTAGGTGGTTTACACAACTATCTTATACATACTATCCTTATGTTCAATCCTACTAGTCTAGATGAAGTTTGTGTCCAAGCCACGCATTTAGAGGCTAGAGGTAAACAATATTTTGATGGGAATGAGGATAGTGAATTTAAAGGAAAAGGGAGAAAAATAAATGCAAACTCTAGGAAAGAAAAAGGAAAATTATTTTGTAAAAACTGTTCCAAAACAAGCCACGATGAAGACCATTGCTGGAAACTTCGTTCGGATTTGAAGCCAGAAAAATTTAAAACCAAAGATAAGGCCAAAGAAAAGGGAAAAACGGTTGCAATAGCTGAACAAGACTTAGTGTCTGAATCAGGAGATGAAACTAAAATCATATCCATGGCACTAAATAACATAAAGGGGAAAGTGATTGTAAAAGAAACAAATCCCAGTTCTATCACTTTCAACTGTCACATAGAAGCTCCAAATGAAGAGAGGAGGATTGAGTTGTTTCATGTGAGGATAATTTCCAAACACATAAAGGTAGACACACTATTTGAAAGTGGGTCTCAATCAAACCTCATCTCAAAAGACTTAGTCAAGAAGCTGAAACTTGAGACCATTCCACATCCAAAGCCATATCCACTTGGATGGATTTTCAAGGATGCTAATTTACAAGTTTCAAGGAAGTTCATGTTGCGCTTCGCCATAACATCTCATTATGTTGACATGGTTGAATGAGATGTGGTACTGCTTGACATTACAGGTGTGGTTTTGGGTAGTCCATACTTACATGACAGGAAAGTTATCTTCCATCGCCATGAGAACAAGTACCATTTGTTCAAGGATGATAAGGAGTTTATTGTGAGAGCACGTCAGAAGAAGCTAGAATCTTCTTTAGTGAATGCAGGGCAATTGAAAAGGCTTGTCAATGCAAGTCAAAATTTGACTTTGTTGATGGTTAAGAAAAAATATTTTGTACATAATCCTTTTCATGTTATTGCTCATATAAATGATGATATGTTTTAGTCTGAAAGCAGGTCATCTTTGGAAGAAGATGACAAGTTGTTGCACAAAGTGTCTTTGGTGTTGATCGGTGCAGAGAACAAAGTGTCAGTGAAAAGTGGTGTAAAAATCCAAGGGAGGGAAAAGCATGCAAGAAAAGAGGGCACAAAGTTCAACATGGGTCATTGCTGGTTTCATAATGGTAGATTGGTATGGCGAGAAAACTTGGTTGGGAATCGACACAAGTGCATGGCTCATTTGGAAATTTTTTTCCATAAGGATAGTTGGCAAGGTGAATCTTATTTCTAGTTTCCCTAGGTAGACCATTGTAGGAACAGTATGATTTCTGCAAATTTCAATTGCTGTTCTGAAAATTTCAAAAATTTGCATCATGACAAAGTCAAGGTTAGCAGCAGTCAGTCAACAGATTCAAGGAAGAATTTATCTTTTTATGAGAAGCTCAATTTGATGAAATCAGGAAGATTTCAGTGGTTCAAGGTTGGAAGAGTGGAGAACCAGTCTCCTCATCCTTAGTTTTTGTAATTGAGAGAGCTTTTTGGGTCCAAAAGCTTCCCATTGGGGAGGTGTGATAAGGTGATCATGTCCAAGTGAAGAAAATGCTCAAAAATGGAAATGCTCAGAAATGGTTGCAATCTGAACGACTAGAAATACCTCATCGCTGCGATTCTGGCGCTGTGAATGGGACTCAAAACCAATGTTGTATGTGAAAGTTATGAATGTTTGAAGTCTCTAGTAAACTCCATTTTTCAGTTGACTAATGTTGACTTTTCTGAATTTGAAAAAATTATAAAAAAAAAGAATATTCCAAGGAATATTCTGGGAATATTCATCAAAATATTCCATAGGGAAGAATGATCTGTTGACAAGTGGAAACTTTGGATTGGTCAATGGTTTGACATGTTTTGGTTATGGCCAATTAACAGGTGCCACGTGGCAAGCCCGGAGGCCACCACGTGGCCCCAGGCCGAAGCATTTTGGTGTTACAAAAATGTTTTGCAAGCAGCAGGGTTCAAACTGGGGTCTAGCCCCTACCAGCGCAATGGCCCGTCCATTCGGGCTACATAGTAGTTCTTAACTACTATGGGTCACAACGTTTATTTGAAGTTTGTATAGGATTTGGGCGGAGGCAAATGGGGGCCAGCCTCTAAGGGCTAGCCCCCACACTCCATATGACTCCGACGTTAGAACCAGGCCCTTCAAATCTTTGGTGGTTAATTCACCCAACAACACCTGACGACATGTGACCTAAGGCCTTGGACCGTGGCCTAAACTCTAACCAACGGTGGTAAATGGTTCCATATGCCATGTGACAGTGCAAACATAAAATTTATTGTAACGGTTTTTAAACCATTAGGTCCGCGGTTATTTCAGTGGTCCCGACGGAAGACAGCATGTGACCACCCACATGTGAAATTTATGATAACTGCTAGTGGTTCTGCCAGTTTGGGTGTGCTCCACCGAATCCGACACTCTTGCCATCTTTAGCACTCCTAACTGGAGTTATCCCACATTTGGTGGGGTTTTCTAGTGACATTGGGAAATTTTCTTTGGGAGGTCATAACTTCCTCATTATTGAATCAAATTGGATGAAATTTTAGTCAATTTTGGGTTTCTTGAGCATTATGGAGTGGTGGGATAGGTGGCAGAGCAAACAGAGGTGTTATTCAACCATGTTTGCCTCAGGGAAGAGGAAAGAGCCACGAGGGCCATCAAGGAGATGGAGCTGTATTGGGTTGTACTTCACTATTTGAGGTGAAACAAAAGCCATTTTTAGCTTATTTTTTTCTTCTAAAGTCAAATTCACAGCTTGTTTTGCCTGTTTAGGCATATTTTTCACCGTGTAACCATTTTGAGAAAATTAATAGATCAAGGACATGCCATTGGGGAGCCTTGGACCGACAGATGTAACCCAGGAGGGGTGAAATGCCTCAACAATTTGCTGTGTTATGTTATGGTGAATTTTATTTAGTATGTATTGCTACTGTGATGTATTAAGCAATAAATTTAATTAAAAAATCCTCACACATAAACTCAGAAAAATTACCAAACTACTTTGTTTAACTTGCAAGTCATGGAGAACACTTTGCACATTAAATTATATGGAAATGGATACTTTTCATAACATTGCAAATAGTTCCATTTTCAGATCATTTTTCTCTGAGAAGAGATGTGGCAGCTACAGGCCTCTGAAATATGTTACAATGAGGCTCGAGGGCCTATTTATTATTTAGAAACAATGGAAAACCCTAAACATACAAAACCCTAACCCCAGGAGATGAAGCGCCAAAACTATGGGCCCCGTTTGGGTAAATTTGTGTTTCAACTTCCCGGGGATGTAACTTTGGCATACTATCTCCGTTTGAAATGCACCATACCTCGTTAGAAAGATCTATCCGAGGAATACAACTTTTAGTGCCTCAAAACAGCTCTGGAAGTTCAGGACCCGAAAAAATACTTAAAATAGTAAGCCTTGCCAAAACTAAAAAACTAAAAGAGACAATGGTGGAGCCCCAATTGGAATAGGTGCATGGCCACCAATATCCACCTGGATCATTAATCTTAATTGAAAAAGTGTTGATTTTGCAGATTGGAGGAAAGAAAAGGGCTAAAGAGGCTAATGGAGGGCTTAACACATGAAGCATGGCTTAGAAGTGTAAAGAAGGGTTTTAAACCTTATAAAACCTTATAATATGACACAAATATGATTTTTAGAGGAATAATTTGAAATATGCGATGACGGAGATGTGATAGAGGCAAAAGTTACGATATGCGATATCGCAATTGCAATATCGAAAAATTAAAGGGATAACAGAAGTGTTGTTCGAGAGTAGGAGAAAAGTGTGAAATGCAATGAGTTAAAAGCTACGATGTTGGGATTTAACAATATCACAATCAACGAAAGAGAGCGTAAGTGTTTAAAAGAAAAGGGAGAGAATTCCAATTTGTGATTTGCGATGCAGCAGTAATATCACATCAGCAAAAATCAGCGGTAAGTGTTTAAAGGAAAAACAAACTAAACCATGTGAAATGTGATTGTGATGGGTGACGTGGCGGTGGGACCAGTGGTGGAGTGCGATCGCAATATCGCAATCGATAGGTAGGAGCCGTAAGTGTTAAAGGAACCAAATAAAAAGTGTGATTTGTGATAAAGTGATGGGCTCTTCAAAAAAAGGCAGAGTAAGGTTCTTTCAAAGGTTTTTGACATAGAAATGAGGAGTGAAGGAGAAAGGAGGGAAAAGGAATATCGCAATCATGGTTTGGAAGCAGGAGTTTTTTACAAGGACCAAATGGGAAATGCGATTGCTAAAAGGAGCAATGGTAAGTCCAAAGGGAAAAAATGCAGTTTCTAATGTTTTTTACTGTTTTTAATAAAAGAATAGCAAAGGGAAGTATAAAGGGATGTCGCATTCATGATTGGAATGAGAGAGAGATAACAAATATCACAAGAAATTTGCGATGGAGCGAAATACAATGAGCGAGAGTTTTGAGGAGAAAGGGAAGAGGTCTAATTCTAATGATTTTCAAGCATTTTGGGAATGAAAAGGGGCAATGGATGCAAATAAGAGAAAAAGGAGGGAAATGGAGGCACAACAACTGTGCTCAGGCGTGAAAACAAAGATGGGAAATGAAACAGGATGGCTTGATGATATTCCTGGGTATTTTGATGCTTGTTCATGCAAAAAAAGTTGCAGATTCATGTACGAAAAATAGAGGAAACACGTGACAAAATAGGGAACAAAAAATAGTTTTTGGTCTATGGGACGGTCTACCCTCCTTGAGCTCTATTTAAAGAGATGCGAAGGGGGTATTGATCCACAAATTTTTGAGTTTTATCCTCTATTCTATTACTCACAAGAAAATGAAAAACTACAGCAGCACACTGAAAGAAAAATGTAATAAGCGATATGAGAAGCAGAAATAATTGAATGGAAGAATGAAAACTAGCTTAATGGCAGAAAGGAAAAGATAGTAATAGCAAAGAATTTGAGGCACATGGATTGGGCCCTAACCCACGAGCCTAGATATCTAAAAATTAAATCAGTCAAATAAAATCAGCCTGATCATTTCATAAAATAATAACCTCATACATCTCTAGAAGTTTGATCACTGAGTAAAATAATAAAAATCTCAATAGATTGCAACAAAGTTTAAACTAGAATTGACTGGAATTGACTCTCCCTTTCCTAGCTCTAGCTCTGCTCTATTAATTCTACAGGGTAGCTACCAACAACTCCCTAGAAAATAGTGATTGAGTCCACTTGACTCCTAGTAAACAAATATTGAGTGCTCTCCTCTTTGAGTTGCTTGGCTACCTCTGGAACTCGAGTTGCTCGAGAGAATCTTTGGGGTGATTGAGTCCACTTGACTCCAAGTAAACAGAGATTGAGTGCCCTCCTCTTTGATTTGCTTTTCTGCCTCTAGAACTTGAATTGCTGGAGACTCCAAGTGAAGTATGGCTTGAGTGCACTTGGTATTGAGTTGCTTGGTTGCCTCTAGATTTCAAATTGCTGGAGGGGATCTCATGAGGATCGTTTGGCTACCTTTGAGGGTGGAAAACCCCCTTAAGTACCTCCAAGATTTCTCCCTAATTTCTTGATATTATTCACTCTTGATCTTCCAGTGGCAGGGAGCAAGTCCCTAAATTATCTCCTTCTCCAAATCTGCATAATGTGCAAAATATTCTCACAATATTCTACAAAAAAAACCAATATTAGGCACAAATATGCAATTACCTTTAAACCTTCCTAAGAAAATATTAAAGCATAAGAAAACATTACTAAGTGCAGAAGGAGAGATTTAATATATATTTTCGTGTGCATAAGGAAGGTAGATGAGTCTAAGAAAGGTTATATGGGCCTTAATTTATGTCTAATTTATAGGCCCATCATTTGGTGCCTCGCGGAAACGTGCTGGTGCTGAGAGTAATGGTAGAAATCTATTTCAGAGGAACTCTGCTGATGTTCCTTTCCTTTGGTTTCTTGTTTGGCTTGATAGGGATGGAGGTAGATTAAAAGATATAGCGGAGTTTCATTTTGTTAATGGGAGGGATTATTAATTAAATGATGAGCGGGAGGAGAAAACCATTTGTAAATATATCGCAGTCGCAGATCAGGGTTGGAACGTTTAAACATAAGACACAAGCAGGAGGGAACACGATTTGCAATTGGGGGTGATGACATGGCAAGGAGGTGGGTCCGCTTCGAAAATCGCAAATCGAGAGTTTTGTTAAGAGGAACGGGAGGTAAGTGTTAAAACTTGCAAAGTGCGATGTGCAATGAACGAAGGGTAACATGGCAGGGCAGAGATAGGGCCCATTTAATACTGAAAATCGCAAATCGGGAGTTTTGTTATGAGGAATGAGAGGTAAGTGTTCAAACTTACAAAGTCTGATGTGTGATGAGAACAGAGGTGGCATGGCATGACAAATGGTGGGGCTCAATTACATCGAAATCGGGGAATAAAGAGTTTTGTTAAGAGGAATGGGAGGTAAGTGTTAAAACTTGTGAAGTACGATGTGTGATGAACAGAGGGAGACATAGTAGAGCGGAGATGGGGCCCATTTAATACCGAAGATCACAAATCAGGATTTTTGTTATGAGGAACAGGAGGTAAGTGTTAAAACTTGCAAAGTGCGATGTGCGATGAACAGAGGGTGATGTGGTAGGGCGGAGATGGGGCCCATTTAATACCGCAAATCGCAAATCAGGATTTTTGTTATGAGGAATGGGAGGTAAGTGTTAATACTTGTGAAGTGCGATGTGCGATGAGAATGAAGGTGACGTGGCATGACAGACGGTGGGGCCCATTTACATCGCAATCGAGGAATAAGGAGTTTTTTAAATAGAAACAGGAGATAAGTGTTAAAACTCATGAATTGCGATGTGCAATGAGACAATATTTGACGTGGCAGGGAAAGGTCTCACTTTAATATTGCAATCGAGGGCTTTTTAGGAGATGAAAATTGTAACATGAATGAAAGTTAAAACTATTGTAAGCCGATTGCGATGAAAGGGTAAGGGGTCCACCATGAATAAGTGTGGTATGTTATATCATATAATATATGATATTACAATGGTTTGTTGTGGTGCGGGTAGAGCTTCTTTGTAACTATAAAATTAGATTTTAATAGTTAAAAATGGGTTTCGAAATAAATGAAATGTTGGACTTTGGGTTTTTATAAAAATGAAAGGTAAATGAAGGAAACTGAAATGAATGAAGGTAGAAATGAAAATTTTCTCACCACTACACTTTCACAGGGACACTTTCATCTTACAACTAAACTAAAAAGGCAGATTGATTCCTTGGAGAATGATGACCAGACTTTGAAAATCTTTGAAAAATTGCAGTGCTAACAATGGGTCTTATTAGGGATGAAGTCCTCCATTTGAAAATTCAAGGGTTGTAGAATCAGTGCCTTAAAAACTCTTTAAACTCACAAGACTTCTTGGAAATTATGACTAGGACTGACCATTGGATGATTGTACTCAAGACTGACCATATATACAGACACAAGTACCATTGGGCATGGAATTTTATTGACACATCACACTTGATATTTACAATGGAATGACTCAACTAACTTACTAAACAAAGAAATTCTTGAGAAAATGACCATTAACTAGGCCTCCAGTCAGTTGATCATCATCTAGATGTTTGAGCATAAAAGTATTGTTTTCCAAAACTTCAAAAATTCTAAATGGTCCAAATCACAAATTGTCAAACTTACCATGCTTTCCATGGTATTCTCTCCTGGCATCCTAGCGCAACACCAAATTATTCTCCTGAAACAACTATTGATTTTCTCTTTTGTCAAAAACAGATTTGACTTTAGTCTAATACTTCTGTGTTTTATCTATTAGTGATTCTATGATTTGGTGTGCCTCTATCAACTACAACATTCTCCTTTGGATTGGATTTTCATAATCAACTTCATCTTGTAGGAAATTCATCACAGGAAGAGCTAATTTCAAAGGAATTACAACATCAATACCATATACAAGCTGAAATGGAGACATTACCTTATCTGCCCAAAGAGCATGTACCAGCTGAGTGTCCCAATTTCTTTTATTTTCAGGCAACATTTTTTTAATGATCCTCACCAAAATTTTATTGGATGACTCGGTTAATCCATTACCTTGAGGGTAATAAGGTGTGGAATGAGTCAATTAAATTCCATATTTCTTACAAAAGTTATACATATTAATAGACTTAAAGGTCATTGCATTATCGGTTACTAACTTTTGTGGACAACCAAATCTTGACATAATGTTTTCCAATAGAAATTTGATAATTACCGTATCAGTAGCATTCTTGGTTGGTACAACTTCAATCCATTTAGTAAAATAGTCTATAGTTGTGAGAATCCATCTATGCTGTCCTGATGAAGGTGGATGAATTTCACCGATGAAGTATAACCCCCATTGCTGGAAAGCAACATCTGCTGAAATAGGAATAAGAGGTAATGGTGGCAATTTCTGTTTACCAACAAATTTCTGACATTCGACACGACTCTTGAATTTGGAAAAAACATCATAGAAAAGAGTTGGCCAATAATAGCTAGCTCTTAAGATTTTGTTTGCAGTGTCTTTCCAATACAAATTCCCTCCACACACTCCTGCATGTATCTCTGTCATAATCTCTTGGGACTCAACTTCATCAACACATCTTAATAATACTCCAACAGGGTTCTTCTAATAAATATGGTCTTCTAAAATGCAATACTTAACAACTCTCAATTTGAAAGCTCTTCTCTTTGACTTCTCCATTTCAAGGGGACAGTTGAAATTTAACAAAAAGTATACTATATCCTTGTACTAATCTGAATGAAATATTTCAGGAGAATTAGAAATACCTTCTCTATCTTCTCCTTCAGCTGCCTCTACATTCAGATTTAAAGCCTTGCAGTTAGATTCAGTCATCAAGTGATCCAAGCCTTGAATTTTTATCAATTTAGTTGGTCTGATCTCAATATCAAATTCTATAATTTTGGTCAGCCATTGTCCCCTTCTGCCATATGTATCTAGCTGCAGTATAACATCTTTAAAAGTGATATTGGGCACAAAAGCAACTATTTTTCAATGCATCACATAAACTCGAAAAGACTTCAAAGCCTTAATTAGTGCATATGCTTGTTTTCTTGTCAAGTTGTACTTTAATTCAACATCCCTTAAAGCACGACTGAAAAATGAAATAGGCTGCTCTATACCTTATTTTTTCTTCTGTAACAAGACAACTGCAATTGTTTCTTCTGAAGCACATGAAAAAATAAGAAAATCTTTTTCGAAATCAGGACAATCAAAACTGGAGATTCAGTCAAGGCAGACTTGATTACTGAAAATGAATTATTTGCTTCATCTCACCATTTAAATTCTGCATCTTTTTTCAGCAAGACATTTATGTGTTTGATCAGATATGCAAAGTTAGGAACAAAATGCCTCAAAAAATTGATTTTCCATAAAAATGACTGCAATCGTTTTTTATTCCTTGGCAAACTAATCTTCTAAATAGCTTCTACTCTTCCCAGATCAATATAGATGCCACTTTCTATTACAATATGTCCCAATAATTTCCCTTCTTGGACAACAAACGATGAATTTTTTGGGTTCAAGGATAAACCAAACTTTCTACATTTGTAAAAAACTTGTTTCAAATGTTTCAAGTGGTCTTCATCAAATTTTGAATAGACTGTGATGTCATCCAAATAGATGACTACAAATCTGTCTTTTTCTCCTACAAAGGAAATATACATTGCCCGTTGAAAATTTGCGCCTGCATTCATCAGACCAAATGGCATTTTGTTGTACATGAATGTACCCCAGGGTGTTATAAATGTTGTATTTTCTCTCTCTTTCCTGTCAACTAAAATCTGATTATAGCCTAAGAAGCCATCAATCATTGAAAATATTTTGGATCCTACAACCTTATGAAAAATATAATCCATCTTGGGCAGTGGATAGTTATCTTTCAATGAACACCGGTTCAGCTTGCGAAAATCAACACTAATTATTATCTCTCCATTATTTTTCTGAACTAGGACTATATTAGCTACCCAATTAGAAAATCTCAAAGGCATACTTATTTTTTCTTCCAATAGTTTTCTGATTTCTTTCTTAATGATTGGAAGCAGCATGGGATTGATATGTCTGATTTTTTGTGCTATAGGATTTTCATCTGTTTTCAGAGGAAGCTTGTGCTCCATTATGCTTCTATCATAAGTTTTTAGCTCACTATAATACCATGCAAAAATATCAGCAAATTCTTTCAGCAGCTTGATATATTTTTTTCTAATTTCAAGAGAAAGGAATTTGGACACTTTGACTAATTTTGGCTGATATTATGTGCCAATGTTACATTCTATTGTAATCTCTCCATAAAATTTACTTTCAAGCTTGAGGAAAACATCATTATTATCAAATAATATTTCTAAAGGAACTAACCCTTTAGAAACATAATTAGTTTTCATATCTATAATGTTCTTCCCATCCACAGTTTTCTTAAAAGGCCTGTTATTTTGATTTTCAATAATGTCTTGTTCACCATCAATTTGTATGTATACAAACTCTTCAACACAGTCTAAAATATTTTGAATTTCCTTCTCATCCTCAAATACTTGCCATTATTTGATGTTTCCAGGAATTGAAGGCCTGTTTTTTATTTGAACATCATAGGCTGCCTTGACATCTAGAGGAACTTTGAAATTACTAGCAGCAATAGCTAGTGAATCAACCATTTGATTTTCCTCTCTAGTGACAAAATTTATATTAAATGCTGAAAAATAATGTTCAATCAAGTCCCAAAATTCATTTCTATAATTTTTCAACTTGAAATTTTTCACTTGGTAGTTGTTTCTCACTTTCTTTATCACCAACTCTGAATCACCAAAAGAAATTAGCTTCTCCACTCCCAAATATTTCACTGCCTTCATACCCAACATAAGCGCCTCATATTCAACAATGTTGTTAGTGGTAGAAAATTTCATTTTATATGATTTAATTACCCTTTTTTGAGTGGGAGAAAAGAGGACTACACCTGCTCCTGATCCTTCTTTTGATGAGGCTCCAAAAGTATAGTTTCCAGATCTTTTCTCCCACTAATTTCTGCTCATTTGTACCCTGAAAGTGTTGTTTTTCACTTATTTCAGGCTAGAAATTGTTATCATCAACAACAAGGTGTATTATTGATGACCCCAATTCCTTTTTTTCAACATATATGGGATGGTTTGAAGGATTATGCTAATCAGTAATGATGTAGGCCATTTGGGTTTCCCTATACAACCTTCTAAATTCCCCTCCAAACACTAGAATGGTGGCATATGACATGTCCATATAAAGGGTACCTCCCAATTTTTTAGACCAAGATCTGGAAAGTAGCATCCCAAATCTAGAAGGAATGTATGCAACTACAATTTCCATCACTAATATTTTCATAGGTAGTTCGGTAAGAGAAAAAACCAAGTCCTTAATTACTCCAAGGCACTTGACCTTTTTGGAATCAAAGGTATAGAGGTCATGGTATTTCTTGGTGATCTCTAATCCTAATTCATCCATTACTTTCTTTGGCATCATATTGTGAGAAGCCCCAGAATCTAACATACAATTATGCAGCAATTTGTCATGTATATTGAGTGACATATAGAAAGATGGTGAGTTTTCATCATTTTGATATTGGACATGACAGCCTAGAGAAATAGTGGGATGTTCATCCTCAAGGTTGACTGAATCAGGAGCGAGAGGTGGCTATAGCGGACTTTTAAAAGAATCTTTATATGTTGGATTTTTCAACAATTCTAGAAGTGGGACTAGAATTCTGATTTTATTCAATTCAGATTGGAAACTGAAATAAATTGGAACTAATTCCTTATTTTCTATAGTAATTTTGACAATTGGGGCATAATTTTGGAGTGGAGGAACCTCATTGACTTTGGCCTTCTGTTTGGCAGCTTGTTTCTCTGAATCTGATTCTTTTTGAGGTTGATGAACAAGGCCTTTAGACCTCAAATGATAATTACTATTTCGAGCTTCTCGCTATTTTTAATAATTTTGTGCATATATTTGAACATTCTCATCATCTGAAAACAAATAAATCCTTGACTGGTCTTCATATTCTTTCATAGATAAACAAGTTGACTGTGAGGTTTCCCCTACAAGGTTTATTTCTTCATTTTCATCCTCGTGTTCTTGCTGCTCTTCTTCTGCAAAATTATTGAAAGGAGGCTGATCATTTTGATTATCAGCATTCCTTCTTGGGCGCTGTAAGATTTGTTGAGGTTGAAAAGGCCTCCTGAAGGGAGCCTAATTTCTATTTGCCTCATTGTGATTAGCTCTAGTAGCTGTTTTGTTTTCTAGCTCTAATTTGGTCATATTAGAGGCAATTTACTTGATCAAATTGGACATTTGATTGATCTTTTATTCTATTGTAAGAGACTTAGAAGAAGAAGGTTTTTCTTTTTTCATCTTCCTTTTGTCTTTTGCTACCTTTTCTTCCTCCATTTTTAATTTATTGGAAGCCATGAGATTAGACTACAATACAATTACATCCTCTTGCATATCCATCAATGTCTATGATTTCTCATCCCTTAGCCATAAAGCAAACTCAGAATCTAGAGCATTTGCAAAAGTTATCATAGCTGTAGTCTCAGGAGGCTTAATTTCTTCGATAATTTTCTATTAAATCTTATTAAACATCTTGGTAAAATCAGCCAATGAATCATTTTGTTTCTTCTTTAGAGTTCCAAATTATGTAAGATAGTACACATAATCTTTCCTATTGCCCCATTTCTCTACAAATATTTCCTCCAATTCGTCAATTCCTGTTATTGATTTTGGAGGCAGAATTTTAAACCATTTATGAGATTCACCATCCAAGCTTTGAAAAAAGAGTCTTGAACAAACATATTCATGTTCTAAATTATGGTTGTGAGCATAGCTATAGAAAGCCACTAAATTTTCCTCAGTAGAAACTCCTTCTCCCTCCCCGGTATATTTTGGAAGATATTTCAATTAATCTCCTTAAGGGAGTGGATGCAAAGGTTGAGGAAGAGCAAGTGGAGCATATCTTGCAGCCACTATCAGTTTCATATTTGTAAGGATGGTCTGAGCCATATTTTGCTGATGTACAGTTGATGGATGACCGATTTCTATAGCTATTTGAGAAATAGGAATTACAATTTTTGGATTCTAAATCTGATTTAGGACATGTTGTAGCCTTTATAACATCCTCCAAAAATTCACCATCTAAAATTTTTTGAGCCCCCTGAGCATCGAAAAGCTAAGTCAAAATCTAAGGTTCAAGTTTATTTCAGGAAAATCCTTAAGTTGTTGAGTCTTTGTTTAGGCATTTTTCCAAATTTGTGACCTAGTGACCTTGCGACCTATCGGGTCACCAGGTCGCCAGGTCACAACTCTCACTCATTTCTCAAAATCGCGACCTAGCGACCCTCCTAGGTCGCAAGGTCGCAAGGTTGTACATCTCACAAGCATGGGATATTTGTGACCCAGCGACCTTATTTATTGCTTGCAGGCGTGACCCCTTTATAAATAGAAGGGTCGCTAGGTCGCATTTCACCCACACGATAGAGAGCAAAAAATGCTTCTGACAGGCCAACTGGATCACGATTTTCTCGGGTAAGTTGCCTAATCCTCCTAATGTTTCTGTTTTTTTTTTGTTACCCTTTTCCACTGATCGAAGTCCTTTAAAGACACCTATCATCTCCCATTTGAGATCCTTTTGAAGCTTGAGTCTTTTCAAATGATCCAAACCCTGCCATGCCTAACAAAGATTTTTAAATGGAGCCAACCAGCCACCCATGTGTTTTTATTTTTCCCTCATGACTTCTACATCCTCATTTATTGGTTTTCCTCACTTAATACTAGCATTTCTATGTTAAAAGAGACAAAAGGGCCACGCCCCTGATGAAATATTCCGCTCAGCCCTAGCGTGACTTTCGACCTTGCGACCCCTAGTCACTGAGTCACTGAGTCGCATCTCATTCAAAAATTGACGCTTGCGACTGTGTGACTCAGCAACCCAGTGACCCGGTCACAACTCGCTAGGTCGCAAGGTCGCACCCTTCTAAAAGTTTGAGCCTCTGCAACCCAGCGACCCGGTCGCAAGTCGCTAAGTTGCAAGGTTGCACCCTTTGAGAAGTTTGAGACTCTATGACCCGGTGACCCAATGACCCGGTCGCAAGTCGCTAATTCGCCCTTTCCTGGGTCTCAGTTGGGAAGAGTTAAAAAATCAGTACCTAGGCATTTATTATTATGTCATCTATCTTATCCTAGGACCGTTTTATGAACATGCCAGGTGATTTCGAAGAAGATTTAGAGTGCGTCTCCATCTCTTCAGCCTCAAGCGACATGGGACCTCTGGCAGTTCACAAGAAAAACAAGAGCCCAAAGATAGAAGACACAGAAATGGAAATACCAATGTATCCTCCCCTGATATATGGGGACACCGCATGTACATTTGGCAAAGGATACAGCATGAGTTGGTATCAAGTATACCAAGAATTCACACAACCAGAATTTTCGGAGGACCTTCTCGACCGGCAAGTATATGTAAAATTTAAAAGGTCGAAGCTTCACTATGTGTGTGACCACCCTGCTATATTCCCATGTGCAGAAGTCATTGAATGAATCATACAGAACATCGACCCCAAGAAGTGGTTAATTCAAGACCACGAGGGAAGAGCTTTTGAAACTCTAAAGGGCTCAAATGCAGAGTTTTATTACACGCTTTCGGAATGAGAACAGACCTTCATAGAAGAATGGGCCACCACCCATGCGGTCGCCATAGCAGACACCTTGAGAGGATGGTGGGAGGAACCCGAGAAGTTCAAAATCAAGAAGGATCAGGAGTATCCAGTGGCAGGCCTCAAAAAGGTATACAAGCTGGTGGCAGCTATGCTTTGTAGGATATATGGTCATCCCGATGCCACCACATTCAGTGGAACTTGGGTATCCCTGATGAACTATGTTACTGTATATGGCACTCGTTTCAATTGGGCCAACTTGCTAGTGGCGTCTCTCAAAAAAAACATATATGTGGCACTAGCACCAGAGGAGGGATACTCGTCCGAATTTTACATGGCCTCTTATCTATTGGATGTAGTATGTTATAGGTGCCACTTTGAGGCATGGGCTCACAATTGGGACCAGGAGTGGGCACGCCCAGTTCACATAGAAATGAAGGTATTCTGGGACTCTAAGTACAAGCAGGATATAGAGTCAATCTCACAACATTTCATCCTTGCACTCTACAGGAAATTGTTTGGTCAGGATACCCCATGCATGTCCTGGCGAGCCATGGAAACGTTAGTTAAGGTAGCACATTGGTTTCCACTTGAATAATACACCTTTATTTGAGTCTTCGGTTCATTCAAGACTCCTCATGCTATGCCCCAATTCGTTACGGACAAGATGCTTCTTTAGGAAGTATGTTATCAGATGACTTCCAATTTCTCAAAGGTCCTTAATAAATGTAAGAAAAAGTCGTGGCCCACATTTCCGCTCACCATTGGTGCCTACATAGTCAAAGATTTTAGGGAGGTAGAGGCGGAAGTGAAAAAAATCAAAGGTTTCTACCTGGGGCCTTTGGATCACCGGACATACAATCCAGAGAGGATAGTCCCTGACCACTGCAAAAGGGCCAAGTTCAAATGGAGCTACCAGCATACTGAACGCCCATATGAGGATGAGAAAAGAAACTGGTATAACATAGATAGAGAAATCACCCCGAGATCATGGTCTGATCAAGAGGATCCATATGATCATACTTTGGAGGAAAGAATCTGCGAGTTGGGGGGCGACTCTTCTTCCCAAGCCAAGAAGCCTCGAACCAGCAAGGGCCACAACTCTGCTACCCAACAGAAAGAAAAAGAAGCAAAAGCTCAGCTAGAAGCTGAAAAGAAGGAAAAAGAAGATGAATATAAGCACAAGAAAAACCTGAAGGTAGAATAGAGAAAGAAATAGGCAGAGGATGCCCGGAAGAGGAAGGAAGAGTAGGAAGTGAAAGCAGAAGCTGAACGACAGCTCAAGAAAGAATTGGATTAGGTGGAGGCCGAATGAAGAAGGAAAGAAGAATAGGAAGAAAAAGTGGAAGCAGAGCATAGGCAGAAGGTAGAGGTGGAGCAACTTCAGAAAGAGGAAGAAGAACACAAGAGAAAAGAAGAGGAGGATCAAAGATCAAAAGGCACTGAGACACCTCCTCCAGTAACGGGAGTACAAATCGAGCTCCAACCCATCGAAGTACCTATAATTAACACGCATTTTTCAGTCTTCGAGCCAGGCTCCTCTGAAGGACAAGAGGAGGAAGTGTTCAACCTAACAAGACTCACTTATGATCAGTTCACCTTCAAAATCCGACACGAAAAAAGAAGATGCCTAGCACAGAACCTTTCCCCCCCATTCACAGCCACAACAGAGAAAGATATAGTCCTAGACACTAGGACCAACCCAGTGATGATAGCATCAGCCAGCACTGCTTTTTCCGTAGCCACAGAAGAAAATGTGCACCAAATGATTAGGGAAATCCTTTCCCTACAAAATAGATTACAGGACTCTGAACAAAGGGAAGCAAGGGCGGAGCAAGAAAAGAGAGCACTAAGGGAAGAAATCCAACAGCTCCAGGACAAAAATAATCTTATTAACGAAGTACCGCTTACCATCCAGAGAGAGTTGGCGACACTAGAGGCCACCATGAGGCAGGTTTACGGGGATATGTTCACCATATGACGCAGCAAAAGCTTGGCGCAGCCCAATGAATCACAATAGTGTAAAATCCCAATAACAACAGAAGCCTTTTTCTAAAACATTGAATCCGACATTCTTAAATATTCAAAGAGATTCTGTGTTTCCTTATTCTTAAAAGCGTAGGCCCTTTCTTCTGTAATATGATTCTTTAAACAAAAACAACAACATTCAAATGCTTTTCAGAATAGTTCATGCATACAGACATTGCAACAAGTCGCAAAAAAAATGCTACCAACCACTGACAGTTAATCAATCCGATACAAATTTGCCAATTTCTAATGCGCCCCTTCAATTTCTACCTGGATCTGGTCGACCAACACGAATTCAACTTGCAAAAGAGTGAATTTTAAGATACTAAAGGAATCTGATGTTTAATCCGCTCCAATGTGATAACTATCACCAATTGCAATTGCCAGAATATTTAATTATTATAATTGTCATACCTTACCAGACTCTGATGCGCTAATTAGCGGAGATCATTCATTGTTGGGCTATGTTTCACCACAAATACCGGTTTCCACCGTATCAATGCGAAATTCCGGACCAATAACACGGACAATCAACCATTGTATCAATGCGAAATCTGTTTCAAAGGTTCTGTTTTATGTTTTTTCCAGCCAATACTTGTATTCAAAACTCCTTCGCACAGTCTCCACTATCATCTGAATTACATTAATGCAAAACTACATACAATTAACACAGGCCGCATGTATTCAATTAATTACACAGATCAACCAGATCGAATTTCCAGATCTGTCCCTCGATTGTACACAAACCACAGTTGTATTTATAATATATAAAATGAAACAAAGTTTGATATTTAAAGCTGAAACAGAGCCTTGCTCACCAATCCCCTCAAGACTGATATCTATTCGATTTTTAACATAACTACCCCCACTAATCTGAGCTTTTCGCTCCACAAAAACCTCGCCTAACTCTTCTCCTCTATCACATTAATTTTCTAATAATAGCTTAACAGAAATCTTCTATTTATTAATAAAGATCTTAACAGAATCTCCTATCTCTAACTCTCGCTTACACCTGTTTTAACAGATTTTATCACTAAATCTAAATAAAACAGTCTCCTTATTACAATAATAACAAACTATTTGAAAATCGACCCCCACAGTAACTAAAATTGACCAAACAGTAAATGAATTGTCAAGCCACAACATGTGAACAGATTTTTCACATTGCTGGCTTATTTCGATGCTCCTGCATCAGACTCCTGGGGCAGAAAAGATTCATCCTTCAGATTTTCTGGGTTTATTCCATATTTCTGTAATTCAACTGCTGTCAACCAACTGGAATCTTCCATTGGTTGCTCTTTCCACTTGACAAGATACTGGAAATATGTCTGCCCTCGAGTTTTCTTGGATATTCTTTGATCTAAGATAGCTTCCACTTCCTTCTTGGGTGCTTTTGGTACCTGTTCCTCCCAATCTACAGTTTGAATTTCATCAACTATAATTTCATTCTACAATTTAGTTTCTACTTCTCTGAATGGATATAAGTCTTCAACATTAAAAATGGGGGATATTCCGATCCCTTCCGGAAACTCAATCTCATATGCATTGGCTGAAAATTTTATTTTGATTTTACAGGGTCCTATCTTTTTCAGTTTCAGTTTGTTATAATTCTTTGTAGGAAATCTGTCTTTCCTCAAATATGCCATGACCAAATCTCCCACTTGAAATTCTTTTTCTCTTCTTTTCAGATCTGCTCTTTTCTTTTATCTTCTGTTGCTCTCCTACAATTTACCTTTAACTTCTTCCTGTAGCTTCTGCATTTGTTCAACAAAATCTTCAGCTCTTGCACTTCTGGCTTCTTGTTTTCCCAAGTCTCTAAGCTCATATACTCCTCTCGGATGAATTCCAATGACAATCTGAAATGGACTCATTCCAGTGCTTCGGTTTGGTGTATCATTGTAAGAAAATTCAGCTTGAGCTAATGCCAAATCCCACTGTTTGGGATTTTGATGTACCAAACTTCTTAGTATATTTCCCAAGCTCTTGTTTACTACTTCAGTTTGTCCATCTGTCTGAGGATGGCATGCTGAACTAAAACTGAGTTTAGTACCCAGTTTCTTCCAAAGTGTCCTCCAGAAATGCCCTACAAATTTAGTATCTCGATCTGATACAATGCTTACAGGCAAACCATGCAATCTTACAATCTCTGAAAAGAATAAATTTGCTATATGTGTTGCATCATTAGTCTTCTTACAAGCAATAAAATGGGCCATTTTAGAAAATCTGTCTACAACAACATAAATAGAATCATTTCCTCTCTGAGTTTTTGGTAAACCCAAAACAAATTCCATACTCACTGCATCCCATGGTCGATCTGGTATGGGCAATGGCTGATATAGACCGGTATTCTGACTCCTTCCTTTGGCATACTAACATACCCTGCATTTCTCAACAAAATTTTTAACATCAGTTTGCATTTTAGGCCAAAAATAAAAAGCATTCACCTGAGCGAAGGTTTTATCTTGTCCAAAATGACCAGACAATCCTCCACTATGCTTTTCCTTAATTATGTTCTCCTGCATGGAACATTTGGGAATACATAATTTGTTGCTTTTAAATAACAAACCTCCTTGAATAAGGTAGTCCATCCACTGACTTCTGTTATGGTTCACCAGATTCTGAACTGTTGTGTAGATATCTTTAAAATCCTCATCATCTTTGTACATTTCTATCATTTCATCAAAACCTACAACACCCACTTTAAATTCTTGCAAAAGAAAACTTACTCTGCTCAATGCATCTGCCGCTTTATTTGACTTACCACTCTTATGCTTTATTACAAAAGTGAAACTTTGCATAAATTCCACCCACTTGGCATGCTTCTGATTTAGCTTTGGCTGATTATTAATGAACTGCAAAGCATGATTGTCTGAATATAAAATGAATTCCTTTGGCAGTAAGTAATGCCTCCACTTTTTCAATTCTTGCACAATAGCATAGAATTCTTTATCATATGAAGAATATTTCTTCTTCACATCATTTAACTTCTCACTGAAATATGCTATCGGCCTTTGCTCTTGGCTTAGCACCGCACCAACTGCTTCTCCACTTGCATCGGTTTCCACTTGAAAGGCTTTCTCGAAATTTGGAAATGCTAGAATAGGCTTTTCTGTTATCTTCTTTTTCAGCAGATTAAAAGTTTTGTCAGCTGCTTCTGTCCATCGAAATGGCTGGTTGACCTCCCTGATGGTCTCAAGAATTGGTGCAAAAATTTTACTAAACCCCTTTATAAATTTTCGGTAGAAACTATCAAGTCCATGAAAACTTCTTACCTCGAATACACTCCTGGGAGTAGGCCAGTTTCTGATTGCTTGTACCTTTTCCGGATCCATTTTTAAACCTTCTTTTGAAATCACAAATCCCAATTATACCAGCTCCTCTTTCATGAAACTACATTTCTTCAAATTAATTAGTAGTTTTTCCTTCTGCAGAGTTTTCAAAACTAACTTCAAGTGTTCCAAATGCTCCTCTTAACTTTTGCTAAAAACCAGAATATCGTCAAGGTAAACAACAACAAATTTACCTATATATTCTTTCAAGACCTCATTCATTAGTCTCATGAATGTGTTGGGTGCATTAGTGAGTCCAAAAGGCATCACTAACCACTCATACAGTCCACTGTTGGTTTTGAAAGCTGTTTTCCACTCATCGCCTTCCTGAATTCTGATCTGATGATACCTGCTTTTCAGATCTATCTTAGTAAAGTACCTGGATCCACTTAAACAATCCATTAAATCATCCATCCTGGGCAAAGTAAATCTATACCTGACTGTTATCTTGTTGATAGCTCTGGAATCGGTGCACATGCGCCATTCTCCTCCCTTCTTCGGACTAAGTACCGTTGGCACAGCACACGGGCTCAAACTTTCTTGAATCAGCCCCTTGTCCATCAGCTCCTGAACTTGTCTTGCAACTTCTGCGTTTTCTTGAGGAGTTAATCTATATGCAACTTTATTAGGTATACTTGCTCCTGGTATTAAGTCGATATGGTGACTTATGCTTCTAATCGGCAGTAATTCATTTGGAAATTCATCCACAATGATGTCCATGTAATTATTTAACATAGATTGAATTTCTTCAAGCAAATCATTTAAATTCGTGGAGGTTAAAATTACCTTTGGCCTCCCCACGATAGCGAAATGCAGCTCCTCGCTTTTGTCGACCTCCTGTAGCAGTTCTTTGCCACTAATCAACATAGCATTATTCTCAGGCAGTTCTTTATCACCATCATCTTTCACTGGCAGCAACGTGTGTCTAATTCCATCCTTCTCTATGGTGTATGTATTTCTTCTCCCATCATGAATTTCCTTCCGGTCAAATTGCCATGGTCTCCCCAATAACACATGACAAACATCCATGGGCATAATGTCACATAAGATCACGTCTTTATATGTGTCGATCTGCATCTCCACATTACACTGCTCTGTCACGATGACTTGATGACCCTTCTGAAGCCAAGATACTTTGTAAGGTGCAGGATGTGCTTTCCTTGTTAATCCGAGCTTTTCCACCATCTCTGTAGACACAAGATTGTCAGTACTCCCGCTATCAATTATAACCTTACAACACTTACCCTTTGATTTGCATGTATTCCTGAACAAATTCTTCCTTTGCGCAGGTTCTCCAGTCTCATTTTCTGATCTCAGCAAAGTTCTTCTAAGCAACAACGATTCACCTTCTTTAGGTGGTTCTTCTTTCTCCACAAGTCGAGGTGGTTCCGGCTCTGCCTCAGCCACATTTTCACCCCTCTATCTTGCTGATTTGTTATGAGGACAGTCCCGCGACATATGTCCCCATTCTCCACAGGTATAACACCTAACATCTCTGCCTCGCCCTCTTCCTCTGGGCGCGAATCTCCCTCTACTAGATTCACCCATCTGTGGTGATCTGCTGCTTGAACTATCTGTTTCAGGTTGATGCTTTGTTCCTCTGGATCTGACATCTCCTCTACCTCTTGCTGAGCTCTTTCCTCTTTTTCTTTGACCCTGTTTCCTCAATATTTTCTCCTCTTCTTTCAGACTTGCTTGATAGGCATCCTCAATAGTTTTCAAACTTAACAGGCTAATCTCATCTTGTATTTCATACCTTAGCCCATTAACATATCTAGCTACTTTCTCCAAATCATCTTCTACATGCCCTGTTCTGATACTTAACCTGTAGAATTCTTCTGTATACTCCTTAACAGACATTCGTTTCTGCTTCAGATTTTGCATCTTCTTAAAAAGATTCAAATGATAGTCTTTAGGCAAAAACTTGGCTTTCAGTTTGCTTACCATTTTATCCCACTGCTTAATCTTAGATTTCCCCTTTCTCGTTCTTGATGTCTGTAACTCGTCCCACCAGATGGCTGCATGGCCCTTCAGTCTAGTGACTGCAAACTTCACCCTCTTATTCTCCTCAACCTCTTCATAATCAAAATACTGATCTATGGATCTAATCCAATCCATGAGCTCCTCTGCATTCAAACTCCCTTCATACATAGGAATTTCTATCTTGGGTTTGCTTCCAACTTTTGCCAGCATCTTGAGGACTTTGGCAGTTTCATTTTCTTCTCGTGCTTCCACTTCTTCATCAGATTCTTCTGAAGAACTCTCAGCTCCCTCATCAGGCGCTCTTCTTTGGGTTGTCTCCATTGTCTCCATTCGTTCACGCAATATCCGCACTTCTTCTATCAAGACTGCATTTGGTTCTGGTCTCCCTCGACCAATTCCTCGACCAACTCCTCTTCTTGGTGGCATCTTCATTGCAAGTACTCTTTTCTTGAGCTCCGATACCAAATTTGACGCAGCAAAAGCTTGGCGTAGCCCAATGAATCACAATAGTGTAAAATCCCAATAACAACAGAAGCATTTTTCTGAAACATTGAATCCGACATTCTTAATTATTCAAAGAGATTTTGTGTTTCCTTATTCTTAAAATCACAGGCCCTTTCTTCTGTAATATGATTCTTTAAACAAAAACAATAGCATTCAAATGCTTTTCAGAACAATTCATGCATACATACATTGCAACAAGTCGCAAAAAAAATGCTACCAACCACTGACAGTTAATCAATCTGATACAAATTTGCCAATTTCTAATGCGCCCCTTCAATTTCTACCTAGATCTGGTCGACCAACACAAATTCAACTTGCAAAAGAGTGAATTTTAAGATACTACAGGAATCTAATGTTTAATCTGCTCCAATGTGATAACTATCACCAATTGCAATTGCCAGAATCTTTAATTATTATAATTGTCATACCTTACCAGACTCCGATGCGCTAATTAGTGGAGATCATTCATTGTTGGGCTATGCTTCACCACAAATACTGGTTTCCACCGTATCAATGCGAAATTCCGGACCAATAACACGGACAATCAACCATTGTATCAATGCGAAATATGTTTCAAAGGTTCTGTTTTATGTTTTTTCCAGCCAATACTTGTATTAAAAAATCCTTCGCACAGTCTCCGCTATCATCTGAATTACATTAACGCAAAACTGCATACAGTTAACACAGGCCACATCTATTCAATTAATTACACAGATCAACCAGATCGAATTTCCATATTTGTCCCTCGATTTTACACAAACCGCAGTTGTATTTATAATATATAAAATGAAACAAAGTTTGATATTTAAAGCTGAAACAGAGTCTTGCTCGCCAATCCCCTCAAGACTGATATCTGTTCGATTTTTAACATAACTACCCCCACTAATCTGAGCTTTTCGCTCCACAAAAACCTCGCCTAACTCTTCTCCTCTATCACATTAATTTTCTAATTTTTAATACGAAGTAACGTTACAATCGGTGTTTTACGTTCTTGGAAGATTGCACTTCTCATTCTCTAATCACATAATCTAAGCGAATACATTTTAATAAATCTAAATAAAACAGTCTCCTTATTACAATAATAACAAACTATTTTAAAATTGACCCCCACAGTAACTAAAATTGACCAAACAGTAAATGAATTGTCAAGCCACAACATGTGAACAAAGTTTTCACATTGCTGGCTTATTCCGATGCTCCTGCATCACCATAAAACAAACAGTTGCACCTCTACTAAGAGCCCAAGTAGAGATGAAGCAGAGAAACAGGCAACTAAAAGAGGCCTCTGCCGCCTTAGATAGAATGATATAATGGACAGGCAGATACCCACAAGATTCAGAAAACTTGCCCAAGAAATACTGGATTCACACTCAGAATGACAAGGTCCAAATCCGTATCAAGATGCAATCCAAGGAGAAATTATTTAAAGATATAGAAAATGTAATAACCGCATACGAGCATTTTATCAGTGGCATCGAATCAATGCATGAACTACACCACATTCCTTCTCTAGGTGCATTGAGCGAGGAGAAGACATGGGGACAGATAGGTCAGGAGATTCAAGCATTTCTATAGCCTATCAGACAAGCCGCCACTACGCCTGATTTGCCCGCATCACAGGAGAAATTGGTTAAATTAATCATAACACCAGTTTGGATCTACATTAAACTGGCTTCTTTAGCTAACCAGGTCATAATAAAGAGAGAAACTATGATTACGAATGCCTTAGAATGCCTGCACTAGTTAAGGGAAGAGATTCCTCTAATCTCCCAAGTTGCTCCAGATTATCGCGCATGGAAGAATTTCCTCAAGGAACAACAAGTTGATGTTCCCGACCTCGCAATCGTGCGCACACTCCCATGATCAGATTGCAAGGAGAAAATCCATAGAAAGGGTCGCAGGTCACACTATCCAACCAAGTCACAGGTCACACTGTCCAACTAGGTCACAGGTCACACTGTCAAGCTATGTTGCATGTCGCACTGTCCAACCAGGTCGCAGGTTGCATCTTCCATTCCAGTTGCAAGGCAACCCAACGGTCAGGGAGGTGCAAAGTCAAGAAGCCCAAAGGGAAATTTTTTTTCTATAAAACTTCCTTTAGGAAAATTGTAATGAGGCCTTTTGTTTGGGACTCAAAGAGATATAGAGCATTGTATAGAAGGACTACACATTTTTTAGTATGAATACAAGCATTTTTTAACTCCATTTTTGGATTTAAATTGGTCAATGTGTGAACACTATGAGTATTCTGTTTTTAGTTTCTAACATCTTTTGATTAATGAAACTGTGTCTCTAATTACATCATTTATGCATTAAATTTTTCTAAAAATTTGTTAATGGTGCTAATTTTATTCCACTTTCTCAATGAATGTTAATAACTTTGTTTACTGACATTTATATTATCACCAAAACCATTTAAGGAAGTGAAGGTTATTCTTCCATAAAGAATTGTTTCTTCTGTGGTTAGAACAGTGTACAAGCATGACCCTAATGATATGTTGTTGACAACATTTCCTTTGGCGCCATGCTTTATAATTCAGCTTGCTACGCATAGTGTTGTATGTTCATATAATTCATCAATCATGTGTCTTGTATCATCCGAATAAGCATGTGTCCATAGGTTTATAGAGTCCGACTGAGACCCAAGGAAAAGAGAATTAAGCAGTAGCTAGACCCACACCCTGGATAGGATCCCTATTCCAAACGGTTTAGAGTCTAGTTGGGACTTTTTACAGGGGAGATCCCTTGCTGTTGGCTAGACAGATTTCCCCGTCAACATATTTGGCGCTAGAAGGAGGGCCTATGGCAGGCTCCCAGCACACGAGTAATATTGCATTACAAACTCCCCAAGGGGAGGCCATACATGATGACACCGGTCCTCCCCCTATATAAGATGTCTAAGGGAAGGAAGCTCCTTATTATGAGGTTACCAGGGATCAGTTAAGATTTTTGTGCCCGATTTCCCGCAACCTCATCAGAGATTTTCAAATCACTCCAGTCATGAGTTTTCTAACCCATACCAGGACCCCTGCAGCTAACCTTACTAGCAATGGTGCCCTTGTAAATTCCATGCCCCAGTTGATAAATCTAATGGTTGAAGACCTCACAACTACAGTTGAGAATAATGAACCTATTACTGGGCCCCAAGGAGGAGAAGAGGAAGGTCCCGACATGAATGGACCCCATGCTAGCCCTCAGCCTGACTGGACCCAAAATGACAACACCTGAGTCCACATTCCAATAGGGGGGGATGAGGGAAATAGAGGCCAAGGGAATAGAGGTCAGGGAAACAGAGGCCATGGCCAAGGTCACCATACCACCCACCACCATCAAAACCAAAATAGAGGCCCCATTTACAATTGGAGAAACATTAGAAATATGGAAGACCGTAGGGGCCGTCAAGATGAGCACTCCCACCATGAAGGTGAAGCATCCGCGTCGGGTGCGGGAAGTGAATCTGAGTCAGAAATAGGGAACCACGAGCATGCCAGACGGGTACAACTACTTGCTTGGATGGCCCAATCTCAATTATATCTCTTGGGCCCCCTTCATGACATGCTTAGACACCCCAAAAAACACCTTCCCAAGTTTGACCTTGAGAAAGGCACGCTGGCCGAATACCACATAAGCAACTTCTACCTTTCACTGCAAATAATGAGAGTCCAAGCAGATGATGTCACCTGCCGTCTTTTTCCTCATACCCTTGAGAAAAAAGAAGCCACCTGGTATTGGTCTCTCCCAAGTGCTTCCATAACTTGATGGGATCAATTCCGTCACACTTTCCTTCAAAAGTTTTCAGAGGACAAGACTCCCTCCATGCTTCTCATGGAGTTGAGTACACTCAAATTCCAAAAGAAAGAGAAGGTCAGAGATTTTAATCAACGTTTTGCTACCATATTGAACAAATTCCCCCCAAACTTGGAATTGGATGACTCCATCACTATAGAATACTACACAAAGGCTCTTCCCAAAGACATCGCTGTATTCGTAAAGCGCAAGGCTAGGGCTACCCTTGCAGAAAATTACCCCACTGCCCTTGCCGTAGAAAAGGAAATTCTTTCCATAGGGGTCATTGACCATGAAGGTCAAGAAGATCATAAAACCTACCTCGAAAAGGAACCAATCTTCCACATTCAAAACCGGGGATAAGGACAAAGATACTTTTGAGTTCGAAGGTATAGCAAAGTCCCTTAAGTTATTAACCAATGAAGTCTCTGATCTAAAGAGAAAAGGCATTGAACCCGCTACTGGCACCAAGACGCAGAAGCATTTTTTTAGAAATAATACCCCCACAATCAACCGGCCCCCATCAAACAAAAATGCTATTCTTAACGTGGAAGAAATTGGAAAAGATAATTTTTCTTCTTTCCATCAGGCCGCCCACTCCGAGAAGACATGCCCCCAATGGATTGGCAGCATGACTGCAGTAGTGAATCAGATCTTAGACAATAAAACCCCATGGGAAGTAGGTGAAGACGATGTCTCAGAAAATGAAGAAAACCTGCCCCCAGATGAAGAACCATGATCTACTGTCCTTGCGTTTGATGTGATCCGCGGGGAAAGCACCCATACCATCACCAAGATTAACATGGTCGATGATCCTAAATCCAAACCTGTGCGAAACTATGGCCTAAGAAGCAAAGGACCAGCTCCTAAACAGTCCTTCGAAGAGAAGAGGAGGGCCTTCTTAAGGAAAATATTACCCCCAAGGAATGAGCACCAAGCTGCTATTCCTGAGAAGTCTGCTCCTAGCAACACGCGAACAAACCAAAAGAGAAAACTGCCGGTAGGGTCACCCAAAACCCCCGCCGAGACTATTCCACACTCTGATTCTAGTTACAACATTGTTGAGGACATGAAGAAAACTAGAGCCAACATCTCTCTTTATGAGCTCGCCCACATCACCAACCAATGAGAGCTTATTCTCAAAGCCTTCGCCAATGCCTCGACAACCAAACCTGTGAGGAACACATCTTCTCAAGCTAGTGCAAGCCTCCAATCTATTGTGAACGCTGTAAATACGAACTCTAGGGGATCTACACCCCCCTTTCTCCTATCTTTTTAAATCTTTAACTTTAACGTTCATAACTGCCTGGTCGACTCCAGCACATCCACAAATGTCATGCGCTTGTCTGTCTGCAAGAAGTTAAACATTCACTCAGAGAAAACTGATGCTAGGATTATTCAGTTAGACAGATCGCAAGTGCCCGTTGTAGGTGGAATAAATAATGTCATCATCTGCCTATCTTACGACTCCAGAGTCCACCAGTGCATAGACATAGTAGTCGTAGACATCCTAGAAGCCTATAGTCTCTTGTTGAGTAGGGACTAGTCAAGTAAGCTACAAGAGTACCTCGCTACTAATTGGTCTCACCTATGGCTTCCCTACAAGGGTCGAAACAATGAAATTAGAGTTGAGAGTGAACCTTATATGAAACATACTGTGACTGACTTGGACGCTACCAATGAACCTATCAGCTTTTCCCAAGAAGAGGTCGGCATGTGTTTCTTAGATGCCATCTTTTGATGTTACCATCCCCCTTAGTCCCTGGTAAACCCAGACGTCCAATCAAAGCTAATACTCATCACTGAAGACCAAGCTGTACCCATCATAAAAAAACTGAAATCTCTCCCCAGCCCACGTTTTCGGAGAAACCAGAAGATGATGTATGGACCTTGTATTATGATAGCTCCAAGACGCATGACGGAGCAGGTGCGGGCTGCATCCTGTTGGACCCCCAAAAGAACAAGTTTTTGTTCTCATGCCGGCTAAAATTTTAATGAACCAACAATACCGCCGAATATGAGGCCTTAGTCCTCAGACTCAAAAAAGCATTGGACCTAAAGGTGAAATTCTTAAAGGTTATCGGAGATTCCGAAATCATCACTCGCCAGGTATGCAATACCATCCATTTCTTATCTCTGCACTTGAAAGCTTACCAACAAGATTTATGGTGTCTAATTTCTGCTTTTGATGCGTTTGGTATTAAATCTGTGCTTAGGATGCATAATGAAACAACTGATACTCTAGCTAATGCTGCTGCTAGGTTCACCCCTCTAAGGGATGGTTTTTCTATTGAAATAGTGTATAAACCATCTGTGCTAGATAACATCACTAATTTATGTGTCTTTGATGATGACCAACAGGTACTTGAATTCAAGCTCAACACCGAGTTGTTCAAAGACACAGTGATAGAAGAAGCAGACCATGATCAAGCCTTGCAGGAAGATCGAGAGAAACGCAAGGAAAATTCCATGCCCAAGGGAATAGTGTCGCTTGCAAAATTGTTTGATCTGCAGAACCGTTTCTGCAGACCCCCCAACACTAAATTACAGAGCTCCACTCTGGCACATCGACAGGTAAACTTAGGGATAGATAAGGACCCTAAGTTTGTCAACCTCGAGAAGGATTGCTCCGATCAGTAGAGGCAATCTTTCACCGAACTATTCCAAAAATACTGAGATGTGTTCGCTTGGACGTATGATGAATTGCGTACTTATGACACTTGAATTATTTAGCATGTGATCCCTATGAAGGAAGGAGTGAAGCATTTCCAACAAAAGCTAAGAAAAGTGCACCCTACATTGGACCACATATTCAGAAAAAACTTAAGAAGATTTTGGATGCGCGCATAATCTTCAAATTTTGACACTCCACTTAGCTATCAAATCTGGTTCCGGTACGAAACAAATCCAGTGAGATCCGTTTGTGCATGGATTTTTGAAATCTAAATAGAGAGTCAGACAAAGATAACTACTCGGTTCCCCCTATGGAACAGATACTCCAAGCCATATCCAGATCGGAGATGTTCTCCTTGTTGGATGGTTTTTCCGGGTATAACCAAGTACTGGTAGTTGAACCCAACAGATTAAAAAATAAGTTCCGGAATAAATGGGGGACTTTCACTTTTAGGCGCATGCCCTTCAGATTGATAAATGTTGGGGCAACATTCCAATGGGTGATGGACATAGCTTTCTGAGGTCTAATAGGACAAAGCATGGTAGTATACTTGGACGATGTTATCTTGTTTTCGAAGCACAGAGGCAATCACTTACGTCACCTCAGGTAGATTTTCGAAAGATATAGGAAGTATGGGATCTCACTCAACCCAAAGAAAAGTGTCTTCGTTGTCTCCGAGGGGAATTTGTTGGGTCATATCATAACCAGGAATGATATAGTTGTAGATCCTGAGCGAGCGAATTTCATCGCCCAGATTCCACCTCCTATTAGTAAAAAGGCCATGCAATCCATCCTTCCTTGGGAAAATTAACTTTGTATGGAAATTCATATCAGATTTTTCCCAAATAGTTAGGCCTTTGCAAGGGATGATTAAAAAGAATGCAAGTTTCAAATGGAATCCACCCGAGAAGGAAGCATTCAATAAGATCAAGTAGGCCATTGCAGAAGCACCATCCCTCCAAAGCCCAGACTTCAGCAAAGGTTTCATCTTATATACCTTTTCCTCAGATTCATCACTCATGGCTGTCCTCACACAGAAAGATTATAACAACGATGAATGACCCATATCATTCATGAGTGCCGGTTTGCAAGGTGCTGAACTGAATTATCCCGAGATTGATAAGCAGGCTTACGTAGTATACAAAGCGGTCAAGAATTTCCGGCCATACATCTTGAAGAACCATGTAATAGTGTTTGTCCCCCACCCAGCTGTTCCCTCACTTTTCGTGTAGCAAGAGCTGGGAAAAAGACGAGGAAACTGGATGACATGTCTCCAAGAGTATGACCTGGAGTTCAAACCGGCACATACTGTCAAAAGTCAAGGACTCTACCAAATTTCCATGGAGGCTGCAAATTCACATGGGGGCGAAGAAGAATGCTGGGAGAAAGAAATCGACATGTATTAGATTGACCACATGCCTCAATAGGGAAACCTTTCTTGGTAATCTGACATTTTGAAATATTTGGCCCTCGGTGTTATGGATCCTGTTTTAACTGCTCAGAAGAAACGTGAAATAAGGCTGAAAGCTGCATCCTACCAGTTAGTACAAGGAAAAATTTTCAAGAAACATTACAATGGAGTCCTACTACACTACCTGGAACACGATGAAGCACAAAGTGTCCTGACCAAACTACACGATGGACCAGCCGGAGGACATTATGCAGGTGATACCACTACCCACAAAATCATGCGCGCTGGCTACTATTGGCCAACCATATTCAAGGATGCTCATGCATATGTCCAGAAGTGTGTTCAATGTCAAAAATTCACCAACCAAGAAACACGGCCAACCACTCCATTACAATCGGTGGCAGTAGAGGAACCTTTTCAACAGTGGGGGTTGGACATGATTGGAGAAATCTTACCGCTCTCCTCCAAGCAACACCGGTATATTCTCACCACTACCGACTATTTCACCAAGTGGGTTGAAGTGATACCACTACACCAAATCAACGATCAAGAGGTAATAGAGTTTGTCACTCATTCTATCATGACCAGGTTTGGCGTTCCAACCTCCCTTGTTTTTGACAATGCAACTTATTTTTCGTCTTTCAAGTTGTATGATTTTTATTTGGAAAATGGTATTGTACTTAAACACTCTACAAAATATTACCCCTAAGGGAATGGGTTAGCTGAGTTGACTAATAATAATATTATCCGCATCATCAAAAAGACCCTGTTGTCCCACCAACGAAACTGGCATAACGCCCTCCATAACGCCCTTTGGGCTTATCGGGTCACACCCAAATCTTTGCTCAACACCTCCCCATTTTTTCTTGTATATGGAAAAGAGGCCATCCTTCCTCCCCACCTATCTCTCCCAGCCCTCCAGTTGTCCCAAGAGACCCATGGCACCCCATGCCCCACCTTGCAAGCCAAAATCAACACATTATTGAAACTAGAGGAGGAAAGGCAAAAAACCCAGGAAAAATTCGCCATCCACCAAAGTCAGATTAAGAGATGGTTTGATAAAAATTCCACTGGGAATAAAATTTTTGAAGTAGGAGAATTTGTTCTTAAATGGGATAAAGCTCACGAGGAGAAAGGGAAACATTCCAAATTCCAAGCCCTTTTGACAGGTCCATTCTAGATTAAAGAGAAGCTATGTTCCCACACTTTCAGATTGCAAACTCTAGAGGGAAGAATTGAGGTCCTCCCAGTAAACGGGCATGACCTCAAGCACTACTTCACTTAACAGCCCTAGGAGGGATGTCACCACCATTGTACTATATTTTTTTGTTTCTTTTATTTTTAGTTTTTCATTTCCTGCAATAAAAGTGCTTATTCAGTCAATGCCTTAGTAAAATTGTCCTTCTAAGAACTTCAAAAGGCTGAAGGCATTGTAGGAGTCATGTAATTGGCATGCTGCGCCATGATCTGTGTTGATGAAAATTCTTTCCTAAAAATCACAAAAGGTGGCAGGAGCTTGTCTGTGATTGGCACCCAAAGGTAAAACATGACCTAGTTCAGGCTACTAAGCGCAGATAGCTCACCTAGAAAGCTTGAAGGGTGTCTGTGAAAAGGAAGTTGGTTAAAGTGGAAACTAGACTAAAAGGGAACAGGGATAACTTTGGGTGATGCAAGGATATCTGGGAAAACCTAAATTCCTCATACAAACCAGGAGCAACCTCTCTTGCAAGTAAAATAAGTCGAGATCACTCATCCGCCCAGGAAAAATTTCCTCTATCAAATAAGTGCCCTACGCACATCTAAATAAGTGCCTTGATCACATTTAAAATAAGTGCAGTAGCACACCAATAAAGGGTAAAGGATTGAGAAAGGATTCCTACGTAGAGAGGCGATGCAACGACTCCGCTGGGGTACTGACCAGGCTCGCCGGCAACAGAGCAACGTCTATGACTCCTAGGTAGTGACTCTGCTGGGACTGTGAGGTTCGCAGGCAACAGAGCAACACAATGAGGACGACATAACTATATCGGGTCCTGGAAATCCCTGAAGTGCTCCAACCCTTTCAGTCTAGAATCCAGAAGTAAAAGTTCTGTCAACCAACACCTAAACAGGCAAGCAGGTGAAGCAACCTTGCAAGGTACAAAAGGAAAAAATCATGGAAACCTAAGGGTGAAAGGAACAGCCTGCTAAGGCCTCCCCCACCCCCCCACAAAGATAAATCATCAGTAGAGATTCTGGACCCTACCAGTGAATTGCCATTTGTTGTAGCCTCTACAACACCCTCCAAAAATTCACCATCTAAAATTTCTTGAGCCCTCTGAGCATCGAAAATCTAAGTCAAAATCTAAGCTTCAAGTCTATTTTAGGAAAATCCTTAAGTCGCCGAGTCGCAGTTTAGGTATTTTTCCAAATTTTTGACCTATCGACTTTGCAACCTATCGAGTCGCTAGGCTTCCAGGTCGCAACTCTCACTCATTTCTCAAAATCATGACCTAGCGACCTTGCGACCCTGCGACCCTCCAAGGTCACAAGGTTGCAAGGCCGCACATCTCACAAGCACGGGATATTTGTGACCCAACGACCTCATTTATTGCTCGCACATGTGACCCCTTTATAAATAGAAGGGTCACTAGGTCACATTTCACCCACACGACGGAGAGAAAAAAATGCTTCTGACAGGCCAACTGGAGCTCGATTTTCTCGGGTAAGTTGCCTAATCCTCCTAATGTTTCCATTTTTTTTTCTTTTTTTACACTTGTCCACTAATCGAAGTCCTTTAAAGCCACCTATCATCTCCCATTTGAGATCCTTTTGAAGCCTGAGTCTTTTCAAATGATCTAAACACTGCAATGCCTAACATAGATTTGTAAATGAAGCCAACCAACCACCTATGTGTTTTTATTTTTCCCTCATGACTTCTGCATCCTCATTTATTGGTTTTCCTCACTTAATCCTGGCATTGCTATGTTAAAATGAGACAAAAGGGTCGCGCCACTGACAAAATCTTCTGTTCAGCCCTAGCAAGACTTTTGACCTTGCGACCCCTAGTCGCTGAGTCGTTGAGTCACATCTCATTCAAAACTTGACGCTTGCGACTGTGTGACTTAGTGACCGAGCGACCCGGTCGTAAGTCTCTACGTCGCAAGGTCGCACCCTTTGAAAATTTTGAGCCTCTACGACTTAGCGACCCAGCGACCCGATCGCAAGTCGCTAAGTCACAAGGTCACACCCTTCGAGAAGTTTGAGACTCTATGACCCAGCGACCCAGCGACTCGGTCGCAAGTCGCTAATTCGCCCTTTCCAGGGTCTTAGTTGGGCAGAGTTAAAAATTCAGTACCTAGGCATTTATTATTATGTCATCTGTCTTATCCTAGGACTGTTTTATGAACATGCCAGGTGATTTCGAAGTAGAGTTAGAGTGCGTCTCCATCTCTTCAGCCTCAAGCGACATGGGACCTCCGAAATTTCACAAGAAAAACAAGAGCGCAGAGATAGAAGACACAGAAATGGAAATACCAATGTCTCCTCTCCCGATCTATGGGGACACTGCATGTACATTTGGAAAAGGAGACAACATGAGTTGGTATCAAGTATACCAAGAATTCACACAACCAGATTTTCTGGAGGACCTCCCCGACCGGCAAGTATATGTACAAGTTAAAAGGTCGAAGCTTCACTATGAGGGTGCCCACCATGTTATATTCCCATGTGCAGAAGTCACTGAATGGATCATATAGAATATCGACCCCAGGAAGTGGGTAATTCGAGACCATGAGGGAAGAGCTTTTGCAACTCTAAAGGGATCAGATGCATAGTTTTATTACGCGCTTTTGGAATGGGAACATACCTTCACAAAATAATGGGCCACCACCCATGCGGTTGCCATAGCAGACACCTTGAGAGGATGGTGGGAGGAACCCGAGAAGTTCAAAATCAAGAAGGATCAGAAGTATCCAGTGGTGGGCCTCAGAAAGGTATACAAGCTGGTGGCAGCTATGATTTGTAAGATATATGGTCATCCTGATGCCACCACATTCAGTGGAACTTGGGTATCCCTGATGAACTATGTTACTGTATATGGCACTCGTTTCAATTGGGCTAGCTTGCTAGTGGCATATCTCAAAACAAACATATTTGTGGAACTGGCACCAGAGGAGGGATACTCGTCCGAATTTTACATGGCCTCCTATCTATTGGATGTATTATGTTCCAGGTGCCATTTTGAGAGATGGGCTCACAACTAGGAACCGGAGCGGGCATGCCTAGTTCACATAGAAATGCAGGTATTCTGGGACTCTAAGTACAAGTAGGATATAGAGTCAATCTCACAAAATTTCATCCCTGCACTCTAAAGGAAATTTTTCGGTTAGGATACCCCATGCATGTCCTGGCGAGCCATGGAAACGTTAGTCAAGGTAGCACATTGGTTTCCACTCGTAGAATACACCTTTATTCAAGTCTTCGGTTCATTTAAGACTCCTCATGCTATGCATCGATTCATTATGGACAAGATGCCTCTTCAAAAAGTATGTTATCAGATGACTTCCAGTTTCTCAAAGGTCCTTACTAAATGTAAGAAAAATCCGTGGCCCACATTGCCACTCACCATTGGTGCCTACACAGTCAAATAATTAAGGGAGGTAGAGGCAAAAAAGGAACAAATCAAAGGTTTCTACCTGGGGCCTTTGGATCATCGGACATATGATCCGGAGAGGATAGTCCCTGACCACTGCAAATGGGCCAAGTTCAAATGGAGCTACTAGCATACTGAACGCCCATATGAGGATGAGAAAAGAAACGGGTATAACACAGATAGAGAACTCACCCCTCGAGCATGGTTTGATCAAGAGGATCCAGATGATCATACTTTGGAGGAAAGAATCTGCGAGTTGGGAGGCGCCTCTTCTTCCCAAGCCAAGAATCCTCGAACCAGCATGGGCCACAACTCTACTGCCCAATAGAAAGAACAAGAAGTAGAAGCTCAACTACAAGCTGAAAAGAAGGAAAAAGAAGATGAAGATAAGCACAGGAAAAGCCTGAAGGCAGAATAGAGAAATAAACAGGTGGAGGATGCCTGGAAGAGGAAGGAAGAGCAGGAAGTGAAAGCAGAAGCTGAACGACAACTGAAGAAAGAATTGGATCAGGTGGAAGCCGAATGCAGAAGGAAAGAAGAACAGGAAGCAAAAGCGGAAGAAGAGCACAGGTAGAAGGTAGAATAGGACAAGGAAGAGGCGGAGTGGATTTTGAAAGAGGAAGAAGAACAAAAGAGAAAAGAAGAGGAGGATCAAAGATCAAAATACACTAAGACACCTCCTCCAGTAACATGAGTACAAACCGAGCTACAGCCCATCGAAGTACCTGTAATTAACACTCGTTTTTCACTCTCTGAGCCAGGCTCCTCTGAAGGACAGGAGGAGGAGGTGTTCAACCTAATAAGACTCACTTATGATCAGTTCACCTTCAAAATCTGACAGGAAAAGAGGAGATGCCTAGCACAGAACCCTTCCGCCCCATTCACAGCCACGGTAGAGAAAGATATAGTCCTAGACACTAGGACCAACCCAGTGATGATAGCACTAGACGGAACTGATTTTTCCGCAGCCACAAAAGAAAATGTGAGCCAGATGAGTAGGGAAATCATTTCCTTACAAAATAGATTACAGGACTCTCAACAAAGGGAAGCAAGGGCAGAGCAAGAAAAGAGAGCACTAAGGGAAGAAATCCAACAGCTCCAGGAAAAAAATACTCTTATTAATGAAGTACCGCTTACCATCTAGAGAGAGTTGGCGATGCTGGAGGCCACCATGAGATAGGTTTATGAGGATATGTTCACCATAAAAGAAATAGTTGCACCTCTACTAATATCCCAAGTAGAGACAAAGCAGAGAAACGAGCAACTGAAAGAGGCCTCCGTTGCCTTGGATAGAATGATAGAATGGATAGGCAGATACCCACAGGCTCTAGAAAAAGTTCCCAAGAAATACTGGATTCACACTTAGAATGACAAGGTCCAAATCCGTATCAAGATGCAATCCAAGGAGAAATTATTTAAAGATATAGAAAAGGTAATGACCGCATACGAGCATTTGATCAGTGGCATCGACTCAATGCATGAACTACACCACATTCATTCTCTGGGTGCACTGAGCAAGGAGAAGATGTGTGGACAAATAGATCAGGAGATTCAAGCATTTCTACAGTCTATCAGACAAGCCGCCACTACGCCTGATTTTCCTGCATCACAGGAGAACTTGGTTAAGTTCGTCATAACACCAGTTTAGATCTACACTAAACTGGATTCTTTAGCTAACCAGGTTACACTCAAGAGAGAAACTCTAATTCCGAATGCCTTAGAATTCCTGCACCGGTTAAGGGAAGAGACTCCTCTAATCTCCCCAGTCGTTGCAGATTATTGCGCATGGCAGAATTTCCTCAAGGAACAACAAGTTGATGTTCCCGACCTCGCAATCACGTGCACACTCGCATGATCATACTGCGAGGCGAAAATCCATAAAAAGGGTCGTAGGTCACACTATCCAACCAAGTTGCAGGTCGCAGTTCTCATATTCCATTCTAGTCGCAGGGCAACCCAACGGTCAGGGAGGCGAAAAGTCAGGAAGCCCAAAGGGAAAGTTTTTTTCTATAAAAATTCCTTCGGGAAAATTGTAATGAGGCCTTTTTTTTGGGACTCAAAGAGATATAGAGCATTTTATAGAAGGACTACACATTTTTTAGTATGAATACAAGCATTTGTTAACTCCATTTTTTGATCTGATGTTGGTCAATGTGTGAACACTATGAGTATTATGTTTTCAGTTTCGAACATCTTTTGATGAATGAAAATATGTCTCCAATTACATCATTTATGTGTTATAGTTTTCTAAACATGTGCTAATGGTGCTAAGTTTATTTTTCTTTCTCAATGAATGTTAATAACTTTGTTTACTAACATTTATATTATCACCAAAACCATTTAAGGAAGTGAAGGGTATTCTGCCATAAAGAATTAAGTTAGAACAGCGTACAAGCATGACCCTAATGATATGTTGTTGACATCATTTCCTTTGGCCCCATGCTTTATAATTCACCTTGTTATGCATAGTGTTGTATGTTCATTTAATTCATCAATCATGTCTTGTATCTTCCGAATAAGCGTGTGTTCGCAGGTTTATAGAGTTCGACTGAGACCCAAGGAAAATAGAATTAAGCGGTAACTGGACCCACACCCCGAACGGGATCCCTATTCCAAACGGTTTAGAGTCTAGTTGGAACTTTTTATAGGGGAGATCCCCTGCTATTGGCTAGACAGATTTCCCCATCAACAGGACAGTAGAAAATTGGAAATCTTGAGTTGATTCTTCAGGCTTGGGGACTGAAAATAGTGGGTTCTCAAAGAGATGAACAAAGGATGTGTTGAATTCACCTTCTATAGAAGAATTAGCTTCAAAAGTTGTCTCTTGAGGGGATGAGGTTAATTAAACTTTATTTTGTTGAGCTAGGAAGTCAGATAAGTTGAATGTGAGGCCTTTAGGAACACTCTCTTATAGTGGATGAGAACAGGATGACCCAACAACTGGATTTCTAGATATAGGAAAATATTCTTGCTAAGGAGTAATGAAAGACTGGTATTCAGGATGAGTTCGGAGGAAATTTAAAATGGTCTTAAAATATTCTTCAGTCAAAACATCCTATCAATAAAAGGTGCAATTGCCAATACTTGCTCTAACTCCCCTTCAGTTAGCATAAACTCTTTTGTTTCCTTATTGACACTTAATAACTTGGTTTTTTCCTTTTTGACTGAAATAGTACTTACATCAGATTTACTAATTTTAGATTTATCAACTGAGAAATGAGGAAAACTTTTAGCTAAGCTTAGGTTAACATCTACTTTATCTTCTAGGGAAGCAATTTTAATTTAGATTTTTTAGCAAGATATTTTGAAACTAAAACTTCTTTTGATTCTAAATTAGATGAAAGTACCT
The DNA here is from genome assembly GCA_034641835.2 of Pinus albicaulis. Taxonomy (NCBI): domain Eukaryota; kingdom Viridiplantae; phylum Streptophyta; class Pinopsida; order Pinales; family Pinaceae; genus Pinus; species Pinus albicaulis. The sequence continues at coordinate 39,702,430 of CM076583.1, forward strand.
TTTTATTTAGAATGTATTTTTTGTGTACCTTCTTCACTGACTGAGATGTGGCCTCAATTGATCTCTATTTTCCTTTTTCATCTTTAATGACCTTCTATGGGTCTGCAATTGGGGTCACAGTAGGTGATCTCTGGTTTCTCCTTATAGTTGGAGGTTTTGAAACCCCTTTTCCTCTCTATGGAGTCGCCAGGTGAACTAATTTGCAATATTCTTCAAGTCATCAATTCTTATTCACCATTAAGAATTAACATTCAACAATTAAAAACAAGAGACATTAGGAGAATACTTTGTTTCAAGGCCTTCGTCTCCCGGCAGATGCAAAAAAATATGATGGCACTGGAATCAGCACTTGGACTACATCAACTGCCTGACCAGACACATCCTAAACTCTAAGGCAATTTAATGATTTTTTTTATGAGATTGGTAGGTGGTTTAAACTCTCATCCAAGAAAAAGAGATTTCAGTCAAATCCACAATTCTACTAATGAGGGTATTGGAGCTTGATGTGGTAGCAAAGAGTGAATTTGTAGCCTAGGAGGAGAAGAAAATGTAAAATGAGAGAAGAGATAGTAGGTCTGCAAAGTAGAAATCTACTAAATTTGGTAGAAATTAACACAAGTAGTAGTTCAACAATATTTCATCAAGAGAAAGCTATTTCTAGTCTTACAATATTCTCACTGAAATATTATAAAAGATAACTGTCATGAGTGATGCTCTGACCACTTTTATTATATATTTTTTACCAAGAAGTCTCAATATGTGAGACTAAAATAAATTGATAAAACACATGAACGTGTGAAGAGACTGATAAAAACTCATAACATCAAGAGGAATTGAAAATTGCAACTGAAGATAATAAGGTATGGAAGCACAGGTGGAAATTGAAAATACACACACCAGATTGGTAATAAGTCCTCAGAAGTTTCTATCCATTTCATTCACTAAAAATATTATTGATCATATCAGTCAAGATTCTAAAATCACAAATCCTTACATCATAGCAGTTTGTCACATATACACAAAAATTTCAAACTGTCATCCCCACAAAAGGATTAAATTTGTTCCTAAAAGTTATTACCATCTCATGCAAGAGATGAGGCTTATCCAAAAACTTTAATACAAAGTGCTATGACATAATCAAAATAAAAAACATCAAGGCTAACAATTTGAAGTGGTTGTATAATGTGGCAGTCTATAAGAAGACTCCTCCTTTGTTCTGGTGCAACCAACTCCAAAAAAAGTGTAATCAGTAGTGAAAGTGACGTGTGGTTGTTCCTTGAATTTTTCCTGGTGCCTTGCGGAAAACGTGCTGGTGTTGAGAGTAATGGTAGAAATTTGTTTCAGAGAAACTCTTCCATTGTTCCTTTCCTTTGGTTTCTTTTTTGTTGTAATATCTCAAAAGGGAGAATGCAATAATACTGAAACAAAATATAAGAACTGCAATTAAGTAAAAAATAAATCTAAAGATGAAATCAGAATATACATAGAATCTGAGCCTTTTTATTATATGGAGAGGATTCAGTTACACAATGTACAAAAGATGTGGGAATCTAGCCAAAGGGATGGCCTAGCATCACCCCGCAAACATGCTACAACTAGCACTACGTAATTGGTGAGCTTACAGGAAGCAATACTGCACTGTCCCTTTTGTTGCTGATGTACATGAAGCTGCTGAAAAAGGAAATGCAGATCTAGGGAGCTCAAGAGCTCTGATGATGCCAATATTCAAGATCTGGCCAATGTAATGGGAACCCAAGATAACCTAGAAAGGATTTTCTAGATCTACAACTTTGGAAAATCACCCTCCTAGGTTTTGATCCTTTGACTGCTGGGTTATGTAGATATGAAGCTAGATCTGATCCAAAGATGGCTGCAATGTGTTATACAAAAATATCTAAGCTTTGAGGGTTGATCCCTTCTTCAGATCTACAAGCTACAAGCTTGAGATCTTGTCTCCGCTTCTTCCTCCTTCAAGTTGCAGCAACTGAATATGCAGCTGCTACTGAAACTGTGATGTACAAGAGGGAGAGGCTATATGCCTACTAAAATGTGCTGCAATAAGCTCTAGGCTGATGGAAATGGTTATGGAAAGGTAAGGGGATGATCTCTCACAGGATTACTAGCTAAAATACTAGTAAATTCCTTCCTCCTTTAGATTTGCAATGATGGACTGCGCAATCCTTGATGGGACTGCTGCTGATAGGAGGTCAATAATTTTTTGCCTGATGGAAGATCTAAAATGAAGCCTTGAGAATGTTGATCTTCAAGCCTAAGGTGATAGGAATAATACTACACCGGTTCTCCAGCTGAAATAATGAAGACAACCTCCACCTCCTAAACTGATCTTCAGAAATTGCGTAATTCTTGAAGGTAGGTGTTCTATAGAGAATGGAAATAATGTTGCACCAATGCCTGATGATGAATGAATTACAACCCTCTTCCAAGAGATACTCAATGAAAGAGGTGGGATTCCTGACCAGGAACATCCAGTGCTAAAAAACACTTGCAATCTTAGCTAAACAGCCAAAGAAAGCATGGAATGTCAAATGAAAATTCCAGATCTAAATAGACCTTTACATGAATAATAAAAATCATCCTCCATTATTTCCTTCATCTCCTTTATATAGTTTATGAGCCTTCCCATGCCTTGGCCCACCTCTCAACTGCGTTGTTCATGTGGACGTAATCCTCAATGCTTGACTGTGTTGTCTCTCCAAGTCATCCATCATGTATACATACAATGTACACCCTCTCCATCATGTGTGAATTAATTTCACTACTTCCTCCATCATTTCATCATGAATGCTCTATGATCTTACATTAGATGCCTTGCATGATCTTAGTTTTCTGCTTCAACCTCCATGGTCATCTCATTAATGAGACACGATCTTCACTCCATTCACATTAGTAGTTGCTCCAATACCCCATTATGTAGATCCAGGATTAATCCATCCATATTCACACATAAAAAGTGGATATTTATTCATCTTGAGGATTATGGGTCCCTCCACCCTTTTATTTACTTAATTTGTTAAGAAAATTAAGAACTCTAATATTCCAAATATCATGTGAAAATTTGGGAATATTACAGTCGTCCTCGGAAAAATGTTGCTTGTCCTCAAGCAACTGAAAAAGTAGATGCAAATCCATCCATTCCCCTACAAATGGCATCCACGTAAGTAAGGCTTCCTCCATTTGCTGCAATGTGTTATGCATGTTTGGTTCCAAAGTTTTCTCTTAAGAATGCATAGAATGACCTCGAATTGTATAGTTAGATGTCCTCCTTTCTCCAAGAAGTACCAAATGACAACCATATGATGCCCAACATCATCATCAATACATGAGATACATAAAATAAAGTGGTTCTTCCCACAAAGGAAAAGTACCATCTCACAAATCATTTCTTCATCGCATGTTTCATGAAGTAAATTGAGCATTGAAATGCCCCCATCTTTAGCCCTGTTGGCCTTGTTGGATCCAAGCATCATTCCAACATTATGCAAAAGAAGAAATAGAGATATATGGGTAGACATAGATTTCAAACCATATTCTCCCAACAGTAACCACCGGAGTAAGGCCCTTTGCTGCCATCCTCCATCTCCCCCATGCAAGATGGATAATCCAAACTCCCCCAAAAGCAACCAAAGAAACAAAAGATCTTGTTGCCCTCTCTCCTCCTTATGTGCATCATGGAGTAAATTCATACTGATATACATGTGGAATGTCACATTAGTCCAATACAAGTAAGCACCATTAATACACATCATGAGAATACCATGCAAAGTTTTACACAATTCAAAACACATAGACATAGGGGATGTCATGTGATGGCCAAACTGTCTCATGGTAAGCCCAAGTGAACATGCCTTATTTTCTGCATTCTATCATTGATACATAAGGCATGAATAGAAAAATATGAGCTATTGGGTGGTAACCATACTCTCCCAAGAGCAGCCAGCGCAACCATGCCTCCTTCTTCATTACATGAGTGTTTTTAAAAGCATGGATCAAAGGAATAAGAGCCTTTGGGTAGTAACCAAACTCACCCAAGAGTAACCAAACTGGCCCATGTCATATATCTGCAAGTGGTCATGCAACCCCTTGCTTATCATTCTCACCCACTCATCCCAATGTGGATGATTAATGATGTACTGCATAAACATGGTATCCTCCCTTTGTAGACTACCATCCTCCCCAAACTGATGAAGAACTTTGCACTCCATGAAATATTGAAGTGCACCTCTAATGAGATCTCTTAATGAGACCTTCTCCTCATCAATGGCCCTCCAAAACCAGTGAGGTTCTAGATCTGCTGTAAGTAGAAGTTTCTCTTTAATCTGTGAGATTCTCATTGAGAAAGTGTCATCTAGAAAGGAGAAAATATTTCCCTTCTCAATATGTCTACCATTTATAATCTTAACCTCCATTGCTTCATGAGTGAATCTACCTTCAGAATGCTGCAAGAATAATGGGGCTCCTCCTTTATCGTTATTACTAAGTGACAACGTTGTAGATCTGCATGGTAATACATGTGTTGTCTCAAAGCAAGGCACACTACTGATCTCATAACCAATCATTGTGCATAGGATTATTCTCATCCCATTTTCTGAAATTCTACACTTCAACTCAAATGGTTGATTATAGTCCATTAATGACAAACTAGGATATATTTTCATTTCCTCCTTGATTAGATCAAGGGTCCTCTATGCTGTGATATGTTTTTTCTTCAAATCAGAATTTTTTTCTAACCCTTGGTTATGCATTGGCCCTGATGGCATGTCCTCATAAGTTTCAATAAGATCTACTGAAAAAATATGTGGTGAAGATGTATGCATAGTTTGGATCAACTGATGTGTGGGAACCTCTTGCAAGAACACAAGAGTTCCTCCAACCGGGGAAATGGTGTTTCCAACTGCTAGTAAGAGTGATGATTGCTCTTCTCCAAGTGTACCAATGCTGGAATCTATCTCCTCTTCCTCATGCATCTCCTGAATCATGCATGGGACTCTATGTGTCAAGAGCTCAAGACTATCTTGCAAAAGTGCAAGTGTCTCTTCTCCGGATGCAAGTACTTCTACAGCTAGTGGTGAATGTAGTGACTCTTTTTCCAAAGTGGCAATATTGACATCCTCCTTTGTTTCTTTAGGAAATGTCTCTTTGTGACACCTTTTTTGTTTTCTTACATCAAACTTCTTCCTCAACTTGTGAAAGAAATATGAATATTTAGTCACCTTTGCATGCTCCAAGTGACCAAAGCACCAATCATTGGCTTCACCATAAAGATGAAGTGCTACAATTTGGAAAACCTCTTTTTCAGCCACAGGATGTAGCATGAAAAATGTATCTAAATCTTTCATCCAAGCCTTAAAAGTCCTTGAGGAAGATCCATAAAATGTAGGCAAATAAAATATATTATGCCTCTTTCTTCTATTGATGCTATAGGATCTTCTTTCTTCTTTGAGCTCAAAAAATTCTTGGAGAGTTAGACTATCTTTTAATGCTCTAGACTATGCTTTGTACTCTTCAAGATACAAACTAAGAGTCTCATGAGTATCAGTTTCTTTCGTTTCTTCATTTCTACGCCATTCACATTATTTAAAGAAAGTGGGTATGGTAGATCTATGAGGAGATCTATGATTCTCCGATTTTCTTTTTTGTTGATAGGAAGTGCTTAGACATTCCTCATCAAGTATTCTTCTTGTAGCTTCCTTTTTCCTTTCCCTCTTCATTTTATTTACCTCCTTGGAGAGATCTTTCATGGATCTAAATAGAGGAGTGGAAAAACTACAACCCTCCTTCATGATAGATCTCATCTATCTGCTTCTTCTTTTGATGCAAAAGATGAAGTGTCCACAAGCTGAGCCAAATATCATGCTTTGATACAACTGTAATATCCCAAAAGGGAGAATGCAGTAATACTGAAACATAATATAAGAAATGAAACTAAGTAAATAATAAATCTGAAGAAAACATCAGAATATACAAGGGATATGAGCCTTTTTATTATATGAAGAGGATTCAGTTACATAATGTACAAAAGATGAGGTAATATAGACAAAGAGATGGCCTCGAATCACCCTGCAAACATGCTAGAACTAGCACTGCGTAACTGGTGAGCTTATAGGAAGAAATATTGCGTTGTCCCTTTTGCTTCTGATGTACATGAAGTTGTTGCAAAAGGAAATGCATATCTAGGGAGCTCAGGAGCTTTGATGATGCAAAGATTCAATATCTGGCCAATGTGATGGGAACCCAAGATAACCCAGAAACGATTTTCCAGATCTACAACTTTGGAAAATCACCCTCCTAGGGTTTGATCCTTTGACTACTGGGTTATGTAGATTTGAAGCTAGATCTTAACCAAATATGGCTGCAATATGTTATACAAACAGATCTAATCTTTGAGGGTTGATCCCTCCTTCATATCTACAAGCTAGGAGCTTGAGATCTTGTCTCCTCTTCTTCCTCCTTCAAGTTGCAGCAAATGAATATGCAGCTACTACAGAAACTATGTTGTACAAGAGGGAGAGGCTCTATGCCTGCTGAAATGTGCTGCAATAAGTTCTAGGCTGATGGAAATGATGATGGCAAGGTGAGGGGATGATCCCTCACAGGATTAATTGCTAAAATGCTAGTAACTTCCTTCCTCCTTTGGATCTGCAATGGTGGACTACACAATACTTGATGGGACTGCTACTGATAGGAGGTCAATAATGTTTTTCCTGATGTAAGATATAAAATGAAGCCCTGGGAATGCTGATATTCAAGCCCAAGATGATAGGAATAATCCTACACTGGTTTTATAACTAAAACACTGAAGACAACCTCCACCTCCCAAACTGATCTTTAGAAATTGTGTAATTCCTGAAGGTAGGTGTTCTACAGAGAATGGAAATAAAGTGGCACAAATTCCTGATGAATAATGAATTACAACCCTCTTCCAAGAGCTACTCAATGAAAGAGGTGGGATTCACGACCAAGAACACCTAGTGCTAAACATCACTAGCAATCTTAGCTAAACATCCAAAGAAAGAATGGAATGTCAAATGACAATTTCAGTTCTAAACAAAACTTTACATGAATAATCAAAAGCATCCTCCATTTTTTCCTTCATCTCCTTTATATAGTTTATGAGCCTTCCCATGCCTTGGCCCACCTCTAAACTACGTTGTGCATGTGGACATAATCCTCCATGTTTGACTGTGCTGTCTCTCAAAGTCATCCATCATGTCTACATACAATGTACACGCTCTCCATCATGTGTGCATTAATTGCACTACTTCCTCCATCACTTTATCATGAATGCTCTATGATCTAACATTAGATTCCTTCCATGATCTTAGCTGACTTCTTCAATCTCCATGATCTATCTCATTAATGAGACATGATATCCACTCCATTCACATTAGTAGTTGCTCCACTACCCCATTATGTAGATCTAGGCTTAATCCATCCACATTCACACATAAAAAGTGGATATTTATTCATCTTGAAGATTATGGGTCCCTCCACCCTTTTATTTACTTAATTCATTAAGAAAATTAAGAACTCTAATATTCCAAATATCATGTGAAATTTGGGAATATTACATTTGTCATGGTAGGGATGGAGGCGGATTAAAAGAGATAGCAGAGTTTCATTTTATTAGTGGGAGGGATTATTAAATAAATGATGAGCAAGAGGAGAAAAACCTTTATAAATATATCGCAATCGCAAATCGGGGTCATAACGTTTAAACATAAGACACAAGTGGGAGGGAACGTGATTTGCGATGGGGGTGATGACATGGCAAGGAGGTGGGGCTGCTTCACAAATCACAAATTGGGAGTTTTGTTAAGAGGAATGGGAGGCAAGTGTTAAAACTTGGGAAGTGTGATGTGCGATGAACAGAGGGTGACATGGCAGGGTGGAGATGGGGCCCATTTAATACCACATGTTAACACTAGAAAATCGTATTGCAGAAGATGACATTAATTAATGTCAAGCCTAAGGATTCACAGGGCAGGAACACATTATGGAATCAAGAAGTATTTAAAATCTCTAAGGTTTTGAGAAAATCAAATTTTAACTAGTCTTAAATGCTAAAATGTGCGCTTAATTGTTTGAGAAGAGCGCCTTCTGTGCACCTTTTTACCCGATAAGCGCACATTCCTGAAAATGGAAAAAATTCACTTTCCGGGACCACACAAAGCAAAGGACAATTACTCCTTATATGAAGGCGCATATGGACAACCACCAGCGCCTCCTTAGACACTATGTGAGCACACAAAGGAATATTTGGAGCACACAATGGAATCATACCTCTCCCTTGGGTCACCATCCATCATGTACCAAGGGAGGGAAGGAGGATTTGAAAATCCCCTATATAAAGCCACCAAGAGATGAAGGAATGGTGATCACATTGCTATGTTGGCCAAATTTTCCCAAGAAACACTAGTAGTGTGTGACTTGGAGCTGGAGTTGAAGAGGACTCGATCGTTGGCCACCCAACAATCCTAGTCCACCACGACAGAGAGAGAGGGAGACTACATCAGAGGCAGAGCTCGGAAGGAAACATCCTTGCATTGGGACCTAGAGCCATTGCCTAGGTTCCCTTTGGCAAGTGGGTAAAATTTATTCTCCATTTCAAATGTTTAATAAGAAGAGGCCTTTGAGCCATCGTTGGTATTATTATTGTTTTGACTCTCTTTGATAGCTTTTCTATATTTGTGTTTTAGTTTTAGTTTACTTTGAGCATACATTCACATACTTTTTTCACTGAATTGTGTGCTTTAAGCTCCACCACTTTCTGTCTGTGACCAATAGTTTAAAGAGTAGACCACACTCTTTAAACTGGTGCGATTTCATACACCCATGTGATTAATCCACCACAACACCATGAATCACAAATTACGAGTTTTGTTATGAGGAACGAGAGGTAAGTGTTAAAACTTGCGAAGTGCGATGTTCGATGATAATGGAGGTGACGTGGCATGACAGATGGTGGGGCCCATTTACATCGCAATTGGGGAATCAAGAGTTTTGTTAAGAGGAACAGGAGGTAAGTGTTAAAACTCATGAAGTGTGATGTGCGATGAACAGAGGGTGACGTGGAAGGGTGGAGATGGGGCTCGTTTAATGCCGCAAATCGAAAATCGGGAGTTTTGTTATGAGGAATGGGAGGTAAGTGTTAAAACTTGTGAAGTCCAATGTGCGATGAACAAAGGTTGATGTGGCAGGGTGGAGATGGGGTCCATTTAATACCGCAAATAAAAAATCGGGAGTTTTGTTATGAGGAACAGGAGGTAAGTGTTAAAACTTGTGAAGTGCGATGTGTGATGAGAATGAAGGTGACATGGCATGATGGACGGTGGGGCCCATTACATCAAAACGAGGAATCAGGAGTTTTGTTAAGATAAACGGGAGGTAAGTGTCAAAACTCACGAATTTCGATGTGTGATGAGACAAGAGTTGATGTGGCAGGGAAAGGTCTCACTTTAATATTGCAATCAGGGGTTTTGTAGGAGACGAAATTTGTAACATGAATGAAAGTTAAAACTTCGATAAGTCGAATGCAATGAAAGGATAAGGGGTCCACCATGATTAGTTGCAGTAATTTATATCATATAATATATGATATTACAAAGGTTTGTTGTGGTGCAGGTAGAGCTGCTTTTTAACTATAAAAAAATGGATTTTAATAGTTAAAAAGGGGTTTCAAAAGAAATGAAACGCTGGAATTTGGGTTTTTAGAAAAATGAAAGGTAAAAGAGGGAAAATGAAATGAATGAAGGTAGAAATGAAATTTGATCACCACTACACTTTGACAATGATACTTTCATCTTACAACTGAAATGAAAAGGCACATTGATTCCTTGGAGAATGATGACCATACTTCGAAAATAGTTGAAAAATTACAGTGCTAACATTTTTGATTAGTGGTTGTCATTGATGTCAACCCAAGAAGCACCAGGGGATACCCCAATCTTGCATTGTAATTTTGACCTACAAAATTACTATATTCTGGGTCAAGAATATTTTTTATGGTTTCTACTTGTCGAGATTTTTTTGTTGATATATGGCATGCCATGTAATTATTCACGGTTTGAGAGATATTCATGTTTGAAGTTTGTAACCCTATTTAGTGGGCTAAAACCCCATGGGGTTGTGGCATGGGTCATTGAAAAGTCAATAATTAATAATTTTTAAGCTCCTAAAATCCCTCCCACGTTCACTTGTTGAAGACCCTCTAAACCTAAGAATTTATATAAATTGTGATCCTCATATCCTCCTTATGTAGGGATTTTGCTACCTAAAACAGGTCATCGTGGCATTTTCACTCTAAAGTTTTTTTCTACGAAGGTTCACATGATGAATTTTTTATGAGGCGAAGCCAAAATCGTGAGGAAGCTCCTGTAAATATATCAGATCAAGGTGCACAATAGTTTCGGAGATATGATATGTGGAAGTCAGTGTTTTTGCAGACTCCTGAACTTCATCTTAAAGAAGTGGCCCTGGGAAAATCGTCATAACTCGCTCTCTAAGTATTGGATTGGAATTCTAGAAAATGTGTCAGATATTTTACGGACTTTGGTTTTTTCTGTATCACTTTTAGAGCTGAATGATGAAACATTGACACGTGGCACACCGTACAATTTCACTCTACTGAACCAATCCATAATTAGGCCATTGTGAGAGATTGGGTATAACTCTTTCTTGAAGAATCCAAATTGGATTAGACAAATGGCATTGGAAAGAAGACTTAGAGGACTACTACATAACTGAAAATCACATATTGGGGGTCTAAAATAACATAGATACACCAGATTCAATATCGAGATCCTAGAAGGAAAGAAAAAGCTATATCATGTGTTGTCAAGGGATGCAAAGGACCAAAATTTCTAGGGCAGCAAAGCAAAGAAAGGTGCAGAAGAGGGTAGCATGAAAAGAGCAGAAATCAAGGTGCAGAACAGAAATAAGAAGTTCACCACATGAAGTCTTCAAGTGGGCAACACTAAATACAATATTTATAAAGGTATCATTGTACTAAGTCATTTCAAATGCATCATTGTAACAATTGTACAAGTGTCTATCTGCCAAGAGTTGAAGAGGCAGTGTCGGGATGTCTAGGATCATCATTAGGTGGTTGTGTCATAGTTGGGGTTATGGTCTAGTGTGTCTTTTTCTTCACATCATTCTATATCATTGTAAAGTCGACCATTTTCCCTGGTATGGGAGTACATTCTTCTTTTATTCTTCTATAGGGTGGTAGGGTGGTGCTAGGATGGTGCATGAAGTCACCAACAAGTTCAAGCCTGTGAAAAATTCAGGGTGGTATGGTGCTGTTAGGGTGAGTTGTAGCTCATTGGGTGTTGGGGCATCCGTTCAGTTGACTACTGAAGAATCATGAGCGTTGGAGCATCCATCCAATGGGAGCTGGAGAAGAATGATTTTCTAGATTCTAGGAAGTTGGAGCTTTATTTTCAATTAGAGTTGAATATTAAAGAATTATTAGAAAAGAATTCAAGTGGTTTTTCTCTCGGAGAGGGTTTCCACCTTAAAACTCTGTGCATTTGTGTTCCTTTTGTTTACTACTATCATTGTACAAACACTGATAATAATTTAATATTAACTAATGCTATGAAAGATTAATAATAATAATAATTGAAAGAATATTGATTCACCCCCCCTCTCAGTATTTCCAACAATTGGTATCAGAGCTTGGTTCCTTCAATAGCAGTTTAACAGCTGGAAGGAGGTCACGGAGCATACCAAGAATGGTGTACCTCTGTTCAATGAAAATAATTATGCACTCTGGAAAGGAAGAATGGAGGTATATCTCTTGGTGCAAGGTTACGAAGTATGGGACACTGTTCAAAATGGATTTACATCAACCGCGAATGAGCAAGGTAAGAAGAATTTGGTAAATGATGCAAAAGAAAATAATATTATTATCAGTGGACTTATTGAATCTGCTCATCATAAGGTGTTGGGTTGTAAAACCGCCAAAAATGTATGGTACAAGATTGAGAATATATATGCAAGTGACTCAAATGTCAAAGAAGCAACGCTTCAAATCTATAGAGAAAAATTTGAGCAACTCAGAATGAAATAAGATAACAACATTGCTGCATACTTCCAACACGTTGATGAAATAACCAATACGTTGGAAGGATTGGGAGAGCCTATTGATGAGAATACTATTATATGAAAGATTCTTAGAACATTACTAGGGAGATTCAACACAAATGTATTGGTCTTAGAATATAGTGAAAATCTGGACAAACTCAGCAAAGAGGAATTACATGGAGTTCTCATAGCATATGAAATGAGACTTGATGAAGAAGAGGGTACTGCGCATCTACAAATTGTGTTCACTACATCTAAAGAAACCAATAAGGAGAAACTACTTTCAAAGGCTCAGACCCACACCTGCAATTGTGAAGAAAAGGAATATGATGAAGAAGGTCTTTCAGATGGAGAATATGCTTATTTTACGAGAAAAATAAAAATTGGTAAGGGAAAATTCAAGGGTAAACTTCCATTGATATGTTTCGGCTGTGGTGAGGTTGGGCATTTCACAGAAAAATTTCCAAACAGAAGTGATGGCAACTCAAAAGAAAAGAAAGGCTTTAAGAAATTCAACAAGCTAAGAAAAAATAAGGGATTCAAAAGGAACTTTCTCTATAAAGAAGATAGCTCATCATCTGATGAAGACAATGATAGCGAAGAAGAATCCAATGAGAGAGTATTGTTTATGGCCAAGCACATTAAACAAGAGGTATCAAAAAATGAAGAAGAAGGGATGACCATAGAAGAATTTTCTAAGGAGGCAATCAAGCTTATAAAAGAGCTCAAGGTTGAGAAGATCCATTCCAATACTCTTGAAGAACAAGTTCAAGGTCTCAAAATTTAAGTTGAAGAACAAAAATGTATTGAAGAGTCACTTCAAAAGAAGTTGGAAGAAAGCAACCAAGAAAGGGAAGCATTAGAAGCCGAAGTAGTCTCGCTACGTAAGGAAGTGAAGTAGGGAAAATCTATCCAAAACTAAGCCAACAACTCAAGGGCATTGGAAGAACTCATCAACAATCAATGATCTTACAATGACAGAACTGGCCTCTATTACAAAGAAGAAGAAGCAAGATCTTCTACAAAAAAATACAATGAACCTATGAGATTTGACATGCATGTAGACTTCATTGGACAAGATTCGCAAGAATAGCCTTGGAAGATAATTCCTCGATGAATATTTCCATTTAGGTACCAACATATTTTTTATGGTTATTGTTATTCATGTGGAAAATTTGGTCATAAAGCTGTAGAATGTCGCACGTACCCTAGGAACCAGTAAAATTCTAGGAGATCTGTCAAATATGAATCTCCCATAGCTCAAAGAAACATCAATAGATTTGAAAATTTAATAAATAATATTGAATGTTACAAATGACGAAACTTTGGACGCATAGCTAGAGACTGCAGACTTGAAAATCCTCCAGAAGAATCTTCGAAGCCACAAAAAGAGCGAACATGGAAGAAGAAGAAGACTGATAATTGTGCTTTTGCTCTCAAGGCTCAAAACAACAAAGATGTATGGTATGTTGATAGCGGTTGCTCAACGCATATGACTGGAGATAGAAATAAATTTGTATCTCTGAAAGAGAAGAAGGATGGAACCGTGTCCTTTGGAAATGATGGATCTTCAAATGTTATAGGATCAAGTACCGTCACTCTTAGAAGCAAAGATGCTCTAGCTAAGAATGTTCTATTGGTTGAAAAAATGAATCACAATCTCCTCAGTGTTGGACAAATGTGTGATCAAGAACACAATACTATTCAACTCCACAAAATGTGAAATCAAGAAAGGCAGGTATGGTGAAATTTTGGCTATAGCAAGTCGAGCTCCAAACGACATATATGTTATGGATGAAGAAACTAAAGCATGTCTAATAGCTAAAGAGGATGATATAATATTTGGTAGCAATGATGATCAACTAAGTAAGAGCTTTGCTACAAATATGCATAGTGAGTTCGAGATGTATTTACTTGGTGAGCTGACATCCTTCTTAGGGCTTCAAATATCTCAGCAAGAGAAAGGAATATTTATATGTCAAGCCAAGTACATCAAGGAAATGCTCAATAAATTCACAATGGAAGAATGCAAACCGATCCTTACTCCGATGGTAACATGTTGCAAATTGAGCATAGATGACTCATCTAAGGATATGGATAAAGGTTGTATAGATATATGATTGGTAGTCTTCTATATGTAACATCCTCCCAACAAGATGTTATGCAAGAAGTTGGACAAGTAGCAAGATTCCAAGCAACACCAAAAGAATCGCATATTATTTCCATCAAAATAATTCTTCGATATCTAAAGGGAACAACAGAATATGGCTTGTGGTATCCCACAGGTAACAATCTCATTATTCAAGCCTTTACAGATGCAGATTGGGCAGGAATCATTGATGATCGTAAGAGTACTCATGAAGCATTTGAATATCTTCGCCAAAAGCTTAAGATTCTCCCAAGTTCTCATTATATTTTCCTTATTCAGAATATAAAGGGGGAGTGGAAGTGTGTACAGGTCCACAGGATGGTTGTGTGTCAGGGGGAGTTACACTTTTCCATTGATGTCAAAGGGGGAGAGAATGTTGTACGAAGAGGTGTCATGATCGCAGGGGGAGGACTTGTGTTTCCATCAATGCCAAAGGGGGAGATTTTTGATCAGTGGTTGTCATTGATGTCAACCCAAGCAGCACCAATGGCTACCCCGATATTGCATGGTAACTTTTACCTACAAAATTACTATATTTTGGTTTAAGAATATTTTTCATGGTTTCTATTTTTCAAGATGTTTCTGTTGATATATGGCATGCCATGTAATTCTTCACGGTTTGAGAGATATTCACGTTTGAATTTTGTAACCCCAGTTAGTGGGCTAAAACCCCATGGGCTTGTGGCATGGGTCATTGAAAAGTCAATAATTAATAATTTTAAGCTCCTAAAATCCATCCCACATTCACTTGTTTAAGACCCTCTCAACCTAAGCATTTATATAAATTGTGATCCTCATATCCTCCTTATGTAGGGATTTTGCTACCTGAAACAGGTCATCGTGGAATTTGCACTCTAACTTTTTTTCTACGAAGGGTCAGAAGTGGAAATTTTTATGAGGCGAAGCAGAAATCCTGAGGAATCTCCTGTAAACATTTTAGATCAAGGTGCACAATATTTTTGGAGATATTATCTATGGAAGTCAGTGTTTTTGCAGGCTCCTGAAATTCATCTCAAAGAAGTGACCTTGGGAAAATAGTCATAACTCTCTCTCTCTAAGTATCGGATTGGAATTATGTAAAAATTGGCAAATAGTGCACGGAATGTAGTATTTTTTGGATTAATTTCAGAGCCGAATGAAGAAACAGTGACACGTGGCACGTCGTACAAGTTCACTCTACTGAACTAGTTCATAATTAGGTCATTGTGAGAGATTGGGAATAAATCTCTCTTGAAGAATCCAAATTGGATCACACATGTGGAATTGGAAAGGAGACTTAGAGGACTACTAAAGAACTGAAAATAACATATTGGGGATCTAAAATAACAGAGATAAACCAGATTCAATATCGATATCCTAGAAGGCAAGAAAAAGCTAGATCATGTGTTGTCAAGGGCTGGAAAGGATCAAACTTTCTAGGGCAGCATAGAAAATAAAAGTGCAGTAGAGGGTAGCATGACAAGAGCAGCAATCAAGGTGCAGAAAAACAACAATAATTTCACCACATGAAGTATTCAAGTGGGCAGTACTGCATACAGTATTTATAAAGGTATCATTGTACTAAGTCATTGTAAATGTATCATTGTAAAAATTATACAAGTGTCTATCTGCCAAGAGTTGAAGAGGCGGTGTCGAGAGGTCTAGGATCATCGTTAGGTGGTTGTGTCATAGTTGGGGTTATGTTCTAGTGTGTCTTCTTCTTCTACATCATTCTATATCATTGTAAAGTGGACCATTTTCCTTGGTACGGGAGTCCATTCTTCTTTTATTCTTCTATAGGGTGGTATGGTAGTGCTAGGCTGGTGCATGAAGTCACCAATAGGTTCAAGCCTGTGAAAAATTTAGGGTGGTGGGGTGGTGTTAGGGTTAGTTGTAGCTCATTGGGTGTTGGGGCATCTGTTCAGTTGACTACTAAAGAATCTCGGGCGTTGGAGCGTCCACCCAGTGGGAGTTGGAGAATAATACTTTTCTAGATACTAGGAAGTTGGAGCTTTATTTTCAATTGGAGTTGAATATTAAAGAATTATTAGAAAATAATTCAGGTGGTTTTTGTCCCGAAGAGGGTTTCCACCTTAAAAACTGTGTGCATTTTTGTTCCTTTTGTTTACTACTATCATTGTACAAAGACTGATAATAATTGAAGACTAACTAATGCTCTGAAAGATTAATAATAATACTATTTGAAAGGAATATTGATTCACCCCCCCTCTCAGTATTTCCAAAAATTGGTATCAGAGCTTGGTTCCTTCAATAATA
The DNA here is from genome assembly GCA_034641835.2 of Pinus albicaulis. Classification (NCBI taxonomy): domain Eukaryota; kingdom Viridiplantae; phylum Streptophyta; class Pinopsida; order Pinales; family Pinaceae; genus Pinus; species Pinus albicaulis. The sequence continues at coordinate 39,718,943 of CM076583.1, forward strand.
GTTTAACAGTTGGAAGGAGGTCATGGATCATACCAAGAAGGGTGTACCTTTGTTCAATGAAAATAATTATGAACTTTGGAAAGGAAGAATGGATGTATATCTATTGGCGCAAGGTTACGAAGTATGGGACACTGTTCAAAATGGATTTACATCAACCATGGATGAACAAGGTAAGAAAAATTTGGTAAATGATGCAAAAGAAAAGAATATTATTATCAGTGGACTTATTGAATTTGCTTATCATAAAGTGTTTGGTTGTAAAACCACCAAAAATGTATGGGACAAGCTTGAGAATATATATGCAGGTGACTCAAATGTCAAAGAAGCAAAGCTTCAAATCTACAGAGAAAAATTTAAGCAACTCAGAATGAAATAATATAACAACATTGCTGCATACTTCCAACATGTTAATGAAATAACCAACACTCTGGAAGGATTGGGAGAGCCTGTTGACAAGAAGACTATTATACAAAATATTATTAGAACGTTACCAGGGAGATTATACCCAAAGGTATCGGTCTTAGAATATGGTGCAAATCTGGAAAAAAACAGCAAAGAGGAATTACATGGAGTTCTCATAGAATATGAAATGAGACTTGATGAAGAAGAGGGTACTTCACATCTAGAAACTACGTTCGCTGCATCTAAGAAAACCAATAAGGAGAAACAACCTTCAAAGGCACAGACTTGCACCTACAAGTGTGAAGAAAAGGAAGATGATGAAGAAGTTCTTTTAGATGGAGAATATGCTTAATTTACAAGAAAACTAAAATTGGTAACAGAAAATTCAAGGTTAAACTTCCATTGATATGTTTCGGTTGTGGTGAGGTTGACCATTTCACAGCAAAATGTCTGAACATAAGTGATAGAAACTCAAAATAAAAGAAAGGCTTTAAGAAATTCAACAAGAAAAGAAAAAATAAAGGATTCAAAAGCAACTTTCTCTCTAAAGAAGATAGATCATCATCCGAAGAAGACAATGACAGAAAAGAAGAAGACAATGAGAGAGTATTGTTTATGGCCAAGCACATTAAACAAGAGGTATCAAACAACAAAGAAGAAGGGATGACCATAGAAGAATTTTCTAAGGAGGCAATCGAGCTTATAAAAGAGCTCAAGGCTGAGAAGATCCGTTCCAATACTCTTGAAGAAAAAGTTCAAGGCCTCAAAATTTAAGTTTAAGAACACAAATGTATTGAAGAGTCACTTCAAAAGAAGTTGGAAGAAATAAACCAAGAAAGTGAAGCATTAGAAGCCGAAGTAGTCTCGCTGCGTAGGGAAGTGAAGAAGGGAAAATTTGTCCAAAACTATTTTAACAGCTCAAGGGCATTGGAAGAACTCATCAACAATCAACGATTTTACAACGACAGAACTGGCCTCCATTACAAAGAAGAAGAAGCAAGACCTTCTATAACAAAATACAATGAACCTATGAGATCTGACATGCATGTAGAATTCATTGGAAAAGATTCACAAGAACAACCTTGGAAGATAATTCCTCGATGAAGATTTCCATCCAGGTACCAACATATTTTTTATGGCTATTGTTATTCATGTGGAAAATTTGGTCATAAAGCTGTAGAATGTCACACGTACCCTAGGAACCAATACAATTCCAGGAGAAATATCAAATATGAACCTCCCATGGCTCAACGAAACTTCAATAGATTTAAACATTTAATAAATAATATTGAATGCTACAAATGTCTAAACTTTGGACACATAGCTAGAGACTGTAGACATGAAAATCCTCCAGAAGAATATTCGAAGCCACAAAATGAATGAACATGGAAGAAGAAGAAGGTCGATAATTGTGCTCTCACTCTCAAGGCTAAAAAAAACAAAGATGTGTGGTATGTTGATAGCGGTTGATCAATGCATATGATTGGAGATAGAAAGAAATTTGTATCTCTGAAAGAGAAGAAGGATGGAACCGTGTCCTTTGGAAATGATCGATCTTCAAATGTTATAGGATTAGGTACCGTCACTCTCGGAAGCAAATATTCTCTAGCCAAGAATGTTCTATTGGTTGAAAACATGAATCACAATCTGCTCGGTGTTGGGAAAATGTGTGATCAAGGACACACAATACTATTCAACTCCACAAAATGTGAAATCAGGAAAGGCAGGTATGGTGAAATTTGTGGCTACATCAAGTCGAGCTCCAAACGACATATGTTCTAGATGAAGCAACTAAAGCATGTCTAATAGCTAAAGAGGATGATATAATATTTGGTAGCAATGATGGTCGACTAAGTAAGAAATTTTCTACAAATATGAAAAGTGAGTTTGAGATGTATTTACTTGGTGAGCTGACATACTTCTTAGGGCTTCAAATATCTCACCAAGAGAAAGGAATATTTATATGTAAAACCAAGTACATCAAGGAAATTCTCAATAAATTCAAAATGGAAGATTGCAAACCCATCCTTACTCTGATGGTAGCAGGTTTCAAATTGAGCCTAGAATGCTCATCTAAGGATGTGGATCAAAGTTTGTACAAATCTATGATAGGTAGTCTTCTATATGTAACAGACTCCTGGCTAGATGTTATGAAAGCAGTTGGAAACGTAGCAAGATTCCAAGCAGCACCAAAAGAATCACATATTACTGCCGTCAAAATAATTCTTCGATATCAAAAGGGAACATTAGAATATGGCTTGTGGTATCCCAAGGGTAACAATCTCATTATTCAAGCCTTTACAGATGTAGATTGGGCAGGAAGCGTTGACGATCGTAAGAGTACTCGTGAAGCATTTGAATATCTTCGCCAGAATATTGGGAGTCTCCCAAGTTCTCATTAAATTTTCCTTATTCAGAATATAAAGGGGGAGTGGAAGTGTGCACAGGTCCACAAGATGGTTGTGTGTCAGGGGTACTTACACTTTGCCATTGATGTCAAAGGGGGATATTGTTGATCAGTGGTTGTCATTGATGTCAACCCAAGAAGCACCATGGGCTACCCTGTTCTTGCATGGTAATTTTGACCTAAAACATTACTATATTTTGGGTTAAGAATATTTTAGATGGTTTCTACTTGTCGAGATGTTTCTGTTGATATATGGCACGCCATGTAATTCTTCACGGTTTTAGAGATATTCATGTTTGAAGTTCGTAACCCTAGGTAGTGGGCTAAAACCCCATGGGGTTGTGGCATGGGTCATTGAAAATTCAATAATTAATAATTTTTAAGCTCCTAAAATCCCTCCCACGTTCACTTGTTGAAGACCCTCTCAACCTAAGAATTTATATAAATTGTGATCCTCATATCCTCCTTATGTAGGGATTTTGCTACCTGAAATAGGTCATCGCGGAATTTGCGCTCTAACTATTTTTCTATGAAGGTTCAGAAGATGAAATTTCTATGAGGCAAAACTAAAATCCTGAGGAAGATCTTGTAAACATTTCAGATCAAGGGATGAAATATTTGCAGATATATGATCTGTGGAAGTCAGTGTTTTTGCAGGCTCCTAAACTTCATATCAAATAAGTGACCTTGTGAAACACGTCATAACTCTCTCTCTGAGTATCATATTGGAATTATGTAAAAAGTGGCAGATAGTGCATGGAATCTAGTTTTCATTGTATCAATTTTAGAGTCAAATGAGGAAATAATGACACGTGTCATGCCGTACAAGTTCGCTCTACTAAACCATTCCATAATTAGGTCATTGTGAGATATTGGGAATAACTCTCTCTTGAATAATCCAAATTGGATAAGACCTATGGCATTGGAAATAAGACTCAGAGGAATACTACAGAATCAAAAATCAAATATTGGGGATTTGAAATAACAGAGATACACCAAATTCAATATCTAGATCCTAGAAGGCAAGAAAAATCTAGATCATGTGTTGTCAAGGGCTGCAAAGGACTAGACTTTCTAGGGCAGCAAAGAAAAACAAGGTGCAGCAGAGGGTACCATGAAAAGAGAAAAAATAAAGGTGTAGAATAGAAGCAGTAAGTTCACCACATGAAGTCTTCAAGTGGGCAACACTGCATACAATATTTATGAAGGTATCATTGTAATAAGTAATTGTAAATGCATCATTGTAAAAATTGTTCAAGTGTCTATCTGCCAAGAGTTGAAGAGGTAGTTTCGAGAGGTCTGGGATCATCATTAGGTGGTTGTTTCATAGTTTGGTTTATGGTCTAATGTGTCTTCTTCTTCTACATCATTCTATATCATTGTAAATTTGACCATTTTCCCTGGTACGGGAGTCCATTATTCTTTTATTCTTCTATAGGGTGGTAGGGTGGTGCTAGGTTGGTGCATGAAGTCACCAACAAGTTCAAGCCTGTGAAAAATTCAGGGTGGTAGGGTCGTTCTAGGGTGAGTTGTAGCTCATTGGGTGTTGGGGCATCTGTTAACTTGACTACTAAAGAATCTCGGGCATTGGAGTGTCCATCTAGTGGGAGTTGGAGAAGAATGTTTTTCTAAATTCTAGGAAGTTGGAGCTTTATTTTCAATTGCAGCTGAATATTAAAGAATTATTAGAAAATAATTCAGGTGGTTTTTGTTCCAGAGAGGGTTCCCACCTTAAAATTTGTTTGCATTTGTGTTCCTTTTGTTTACTACTATCATTGTACAAACATTGATAATAATTGAATATTAACTAAGGCTCTGAAAGATTAATAATAATACTAATTGAAAGGAATATTGATTCAACCCCCCTCTTAGTATTTCCAACAAACATAGCAGATCAAGGAGTACTAGAATATTTGCGTAAAATATTAGACAAATATAGAAAACAAACATCAGATGTTTTATTGGTATATATGAAAGGAAGAGCTTACAACCCAATCCTTGATGTTGGAGGTCTCCCTTTGGTGAAATTTCGAGTCCTTCACTGAAGCTCTAAAGAATTCCTTCTCCCGAACAACTTAGGCATTATCACAGTTCAAGGATGTAAACAGAAAGGGAGTTCAAACTAGCCCAACAATGACCAACCAGTAGTAGAAGGATGGGGACCAATTTATAGGAAGGGAGAAGAGGTTGGAAGCCCATGAAAGAAGGATGAAGGTCCACTTTCTAAGGGATATACTCCCATGGATGAGATGAAAGCTCTAAAATTAGAGAGCTCGACGCTATCACCACCGTTTAACAACCAACTCATCGCCCTGGAAACACTGGCAGAAAGGGATCAACGTGGTTTTTTAAAGAAATAAGGGTGTTGGCAACACTAAGATAGAACTGTAAATCTGACATCAGCATGAGCATGATACTAGGAAACGTGCTAACCTAGGAAACTAGGGTTTTGACTAATTTCCTTTAGTAATCTTCAAAGGTAGTTTTCTTTGAGTCTTTAGGGGATGTCTTTACATATTTCTTCATAGTGGAAAAATTGCACATGGCCTATCATGGGGCACTTCAGGATCAGGGACGAGAAGTGATCATTGTGACAAATTACTATGTAACAATAATTCTCCTTCTGCATGATCTAGGGGGACCACAACCCTGGTTCCATTACTTTCAAATATCATACTCCTATGCTTAAGGTTGATGATGCCACCCATATCAATATCACAATCCAAACTCAACACCACAAGATAGGGGTTAGTATCATCAACAATATTTATCACTTCAAAGTCTGCGAGTACCCTTACTCCTTTGAAATCCACTCTGACCTGCGAGAGACTTCCTAATGGGATAATATTTTTCTGATTCGAAATGCATAGATGGATAGTGGACCATTCCAGCTTAGGTTCTCCCATTTGTTTCCAAGTTAGATTTGGTAGAACATTCACATAAGATTCTAGATCCAGAAAGACTTAATCCATCTCATATGCACTAATCTAATAAGTCAAGAACATTTCCCACCCATTTCTTCTTTTATTATTATATATCTTATTAACAGCCTTATGCTCCATCCGGGGTTTTTCTTTCTCTGTGTAGTTGTCTATTAACGCTTGGAGGTTCTCGACTCTCTTCTTATTGTGCAATAATTTAATACAAGCCTGCAGGAAGGGCTTTATTTCTTCACCTCCTTCAACTACGTCCATAGGTTTTCTTGATGTTGAGGCACCCACTTATGTGAAACCCTTCTTCGCTTCTAAAAATGTTTCCTTTTCTCTCTATAAGTTGCATCCTTGTTTTTTTTTTCATGTGCTTTTCATATCCAGAGATCAGTCTCAAGCTTGGTCCCTTTGTCTTCACCAATGGCTACACCACTCATAGTGACAATATTCACACTTGGTTCTTCTTCACACAACTCATCTCTTACCATCTGAATATTTTTAGTGGGATTATGTTGTTTCTTTTCCTTCGTTTTTATAATCAAAACAGGGAAATATTCAATAACATGATGAAATTGTCTATAATACCCACAAGAATGATGGTTGGATTCAAACATCCACACACATAATGACCCACATTTCCACAATTATAAAAAATGAGCTGCCCCTTTCCTCGACCAACTCCTCCTCCTCTTCCTCGTCATCTACTTTGGAATCCACCACGCCCATACGGGGATACTGGTGAGGTTGGTTCAGCATGCATCCTATATAGGTGAACTTGGTCAATCATCAAATCTAAGCTACAACAATGCTGCTCGTCATGTCCCACCAATGAGAAACATTTTCAAAAAGGTTGCTTAAGCTCAGGGATATATTTACCAATCATCAAGAAAAAATCTGTCATATGCATATCCATTGCTTGAAAAATCATGCACCATAATGTTGGAGTTCCACTTGATCCTGCTGTGCTCTTTAGTGGGCTTGGTCCTCTAGCCGCCAAATAGTCATTGAATACGGGGCATTGATCCTTGTGATGCCCGACAACTTTGCAGCATGTTGAGGTATAAAAGGTATCTCTTTAACACCTATTTATCCTACATTAATTATCAATCCGAGAACGACTTTTTATTTCAAGAGTGTACTCTGTTTGAGATTTCTATTGAGCTAAGAGTAATGTTGTGAGAGATGCAGTATATTATTCTAGATACAAGAGTAAACAGATGCTTGAAAGGAAATCTAATTACAATAAAATGAATGCAAATACTCTAAAATATTAACTACTCACTCTGCAAAACATCAATCAAGGATACAGTAGAAATAACTCATTCCTTTAGAAATTGATGCAACTAAAATCACACTAGAACAAGGAAATCAATCTGGAAACGTGGATACTGACCAATGTTCTCTACAGTTGACAATCCTGCTCTTTAAGCAATCAAAGTGAAATCGAAATCGAACTAACTGCTGTTGAAAATGAACTAAGAAGAACTTCTTTTAAAAGTAAGAATTAGAAATGAACAACAATTTGTAATCTATGTGAATACACAGCAAACTATAAATAAACAATCTCTCTGCAATATAAAATTAACGAATTAGAAATGAACATCAACTTGGAATTGAACAAAAATTCCTAACTAGTGAATCTGAATAGCAGAAATGAACTTAATAAAATAAGATAACAAGTCTTATTAAACTCCAACCCCGTCAACAACAAACACTATTAAGTAATCAATCAAAATGAACAATAATCCAATGGAATAGCAAACAGAGCTAAGTATGGAACAACAAAGCGTTATAAGTGATAACAAGATGAATAAAACAATAATCACAATCCTTGTTGAAATGGAACAACAATGCAATTCATTAGCGCACACAGCAATCCAATAAACAATTCAACAGTAATTAAATAACTCTATAATCGAAATGAAACCAAACATAATTATCACACAACAGTAATTTAAGGATAGAAATACAAACAACAGAATGATTCCACCGAGGTCAAGCCCTTAGCACCAATGAAACACTGTTGGGTTACTTCAGAACTTGGGCGATGAAATAAAATGCGTCTTTGTATTAATCGAACATAAAAGTATTTACAGTGACCGCTCTCTGAACACGAGAGTCAATAAAACACAGTATTACAAAAGGAATGTTTTTAATCAAATGATTCGACTCCCTATAATCTCTAAAGGTGTTGCCTTATATAACAAACTCGACGGAAAAGACAAGGAACGAGATAAGGTTTGAACAGCGATCCCTTAGGATCAAAGGATCCTGAGGGATTCACTTCCCTTCTTTCTTTAGCTGTCACTTGATTTCCTTTGACTGAAGCTGAGCTATCCCCTGATTTCTCTTAGCAATGCGTTTATATTTTCTTCTCTTTGGCAAGATTTGGTCTAACGCTGGAGGAACAATAGTTGCACTTACTTTAGCCTCGCCTCTAGTATAGCTGTTCACCTCGCCTAATTCCTATTTTTAGCAATAAAAGGCAGTTTTTTAGTCACATTTTACAATAAACATAAGTCTTTACAATTTTACCACAATTCTTGTAATAAGTCACCTTTCTAAGTAAAAAATAATTATGTTTAAAGTAAAAGAATGGGAAAACACATAGTGAATTCATACCTTTTCCAACTCTCAACATACCCCCCTGCTTACCCTTTTTCATGTCCTCATGAAAACCATAGTTTACATGCAAAGAAGTTAAAGAATAAGCTGGAGAAGGTTTTTCATCAAAAGGCCTAAAACCATGCATTGCAGCTAATTCTTCGAAGACATGCCCTGTCTGTCCTTCGGGTATTTCATAAATGGCTTTATAGTCTGTAGCAGGATATCATGCAATGGGGATTCGGAACCTACACCCTAGCCAGAATGGGCCTTCCCTCACAATGAGATTGCTATAGAGAACCAAGCGGTCTACAGCTAATCCAAAAATTTTATAGTTAAATGGCTCTCTATTTTGAACATTCCGATTGGAAATTCCCCATCAGACCTTGGTTGCTATGTAGGCCTGGTTTCTAATAGATAGAAAATAGTCTATCCCATTCAATAAAATTTCTTTATGGACAGGCCCCAATGCTTGGATAATGCCTTCTCTTGTCATCAAATTCTTCTGCCTAGCCCACAATTGTAACGAGTGTTTAGGTTCACTCCTAACCCACAAGTCTAACTCATTTTCCTACCTTTGAAAAAAATTATATGCTTTGAGCCATTTTAACTGATTAACAGCAAATGAAATAAATGCTTGGTATTTGATATCACCCACAAAAGGACTGGGATTTGTCTCAACATCATTTTCCAATATGATATTATGCAAATAGAACTCACAGAGGAGACGCTGTACCTTTACCCCATAGAGTTTGCAGCATGTTACAAAATCATCTATAGTATTTAACTCTATAGATTTTCCTGCCCTAACTACTTTAATTTTCAACTGCAAATATCTCTCTAATAAAAATAAAGCATAAGTCTTGGCAGGGCATCTACAAGCTAAAACATCTTTGTATAATGAGCAGAGAGTATTCATTCGATTCTGGGATATTTTTAATTTATTCATTACTTTTTCAGCCTTATCCTTTTCCCTTTGACACTTCTCATAGGCTTCCGCCTCTACTGCATGGATTATCTTCATTTGCTGCTGCAACTCCTGGTATTTTCTTCTAGGAACAGTGTCTTCTTCAAGCTTTTCCCTTTCCTGTCGAGCCTGCGCCAACTCCTCTTGGAGTCTGACTAATGTAGGGTCACTAAAAGTGTTTTGACTACAGGCTTGAGCATTTTCACTTGAGGTTGCTCGATCTGGAATAGCTGCTTCTAGAACAGCTGCCTGCTATTTCATTTCTTCATGATTAGGCTCAGCCATAGTCTCTGCAACTTGGGGATTTATTTTAGTGGCCACTTTCCTCTTTTTTGGGGCTCGTTTGGTGACTATGCTTCTTTTCTTTGGGGTTTGTTTGGGAATTTGTTTCAATTTAAGAACCCTAATGGTCTGCCTAAGTTTTTCCACTAGTCTCTGCAACTTTAGTCATTCCCTCTAAAGTTTTTCAAGCTCAGTTACTTTCTTCCTTTTCCTTGATGGAACAACTGTTCCTTTTTCTGGACCCTGTTGGAACACCTAATCTTCCATGGGTAGGTGTGGAATGTGAAAAGTCACAATGGAGTCCAAGTGACCCTGGAATGTGAAACCAAGAGTCACACCATTGTACTATAAATGTACATCATGTATAATGGAAAAATAATAGAGCTGCATACTTATCCTTCATTGTGTGTTGAGTTTCTTGTTGTGTGTGTGTTTATCTTTCCCCACACCATGTGTGTGTTTAACATGGTATCAAAGCCAGCGTTGAACATCCATTGTGAGTGTTATTTTTTGGTTCTGCTGAGCGTTGAAGGCCACCCATAGCATGATTTTCTCTCTTTCAGTAAGTCGAGTCACTCCCTTTTATTTGTTGGGCAAGCGACCACTATAGGAACAGGCTTCTTGTGGAAAAAAGGCATTGAATCTTTCATCTCTGCTGAAATTCATGGTATGTTTGTGTTGGAGAATACATTCTGAGTTTGAACAAGTTATTTTTGAAAGCTGAAAATCATGAATGTTGTTATGTTGACTATTGAAGACCATATGCTTCTTTTTAAAATCTGTGCATTGTATGCCATATGTAAACTATTCTCTGCATGTTGGTTGTTTATATTGTGCAAATAATGTTGCGTTAATGGTTTTTTGGAGGATGGTACATTGGCTCATATATAAGAAGACTATGCATTGAAATTCTTTGAAGACCATGTGTTGCATGACTATGCATACATTTGTTTTATGCGTCAATTTTTTGTGTTAAAGCCATTATATGTGTTGAATGGTACGAATACATCATTGAATGGTGCAAATACATCGTTGAATGGTGAGAATTCACTTCATTTGCATTGAACCCCCCAAAACCTGTCCCATCGCTGACTGCACAGTTGGTCCTCCTACCTGCTCGCACAGTTGGCCAAGAATCAAAGCCTGTTCTTTTTACTTACAAAACGCCTTTAAAATTCCGAGAGGGCTACTGTTTCTTGCTTCTTGGCTTGAAAATATGTGGCTCGCTACTCTCCACCTGTGGCTCTAAGAGCAAGAGAAGGCAGCCGAAGAGATCGGGGAAGGTGAGTCGATGGGAGGTAAGGTGGGCTAGCATTAGAGAGGCGGGTGAAGCAGAAGGTGAAGCCAAAGCTTAAGCCTTCCTCGCTCGCTGAAAATGTGGCATGAGTATGGCTATCTCTCTTCATTAAATAATTCATATATCAGTTCAACATTTGGTGCCTCCACGCAGGAAAAACGAGTTGTGAAAAAAAACGAGAAAAGTTGAAAAGGGGAAGGGGACTATGAATAGAGTTCTTCTATGCTAAAGTTCTGATTGAAATATCAATATTCAATTTTTGGATGTGCAGTTGCTCATTTGTTGCGTGCGTACTACTGTGAGGGACCTCAAGTTTTACCTCCAAAGATGTGGAATGACATATATGGACTGACATTTGTTGAAGCAGAGTTGGTGCTGAAAGTGATGCAAAAGGTGGAATCCAGGTAAGCACATCATGTCTGAAGAATTGTTCACGTTCGCGAGTTGCTCGAGCCTCTTCTGTTAGTTGCAATAGTGTGGTCATGCTATGAATAGAATTCTGCCCATACTTGTTGTTTTCCTGCAAACAAAGCACTATTTGGCATACAATGTTCTTGAATCCATAGTGTAAGCAATAGATAAGATGCATGCAAAAATTTCAATCGGAAAAACTTATGTATACATGCAATACTAATATTTTGGCAAATCAACAAGTGATGGCAGAGTGCAGTAATCATATCGCATGCAATCCCATAATGCATACATTCCCCCCTCCAATTGAAAAAGGAATTCCATGACCATAAAGCATATGAGAGGTGTTGTGCTGACGGCAAGGCAAGGGAATGAACAATATAGTAGTAAATGAAACAGAGTACACATATCAATGATAGGACAACGAGAGTTATGATTATAATGAGAGTAGAGTGTGTAAAGATAGTTATGAATAAGAGATAGGACGCTTTGAATTGATGATAGGTGATGAAAAAGAGAAAAAGAACAACAATATGCCAAAAAGATGCTTTACTGATAGTATGCTAGCTGAAAATGATGCGATTGATCATAAAACAATTTCTCATGCATAAAGGTTCAAAATAGGGAAAAAAGTAAGGAAATAACTTCTCTGATAAAAAAAATAAAATAAGAAAAGGGTATTATAGTAATAATTGACGATAAGATATAACTTCAATACCATAAGCAGAGCTTCTGCTGCCAGCAGGCGTCCATAGCCTCGGCAGGGTTGCTTTTTAACCCATATGAGCCAGGATCCTCAATTTATAACTAGAGAGTTACATTGTTGTTCTACAGAAGAGATCAATGTGCTGGCGTGGTAACCAGATAACCACACTGCCATTCACTGGGATGTAGCAAAAGTGATCAGGCCGGCTCATGATGAGACCTCCTGTTCCAAGGATAATTTGACTATCCAATGGATCATAACCCTGGTGTGGTGGCCATAATGGGAATGTCACTTTCTTACAACCTTATGAACATGGTAGGCTGGCTCGTAATGAGACCCCCTATTCTCCATCTGTGAACAAAATTTTGTTGTTATTACACAATTTTATGATAAAAAGAGGGAGGCTCAGTACTCCTTAAGAGCAGGGATGGTAGAAGAAGTTGAACATGTCAATAGAAAAAAAAATATACCCATAATCTCATTTATTACAGACAGAGAAGATTATAACCAGGAAGGGTGGAACCATCATGGTATTAAGATGATCAATCAATATCATGTTCAACAGAAAACAATGTAGTAAAGTAGTATATAAATAATTGTGTCCCTTTTGAAAATAATCTATCATCAAGGAGTTGTCCTGTTAAAGATCATAACATGAATGATATTAACTTGCTTCAATAGAATCCATAATTCTTGTCCTCATAAAAGTAGTGTACTTCATGCCATGAAAGGGAATCAGTAAAATGTGGTTGAGATGAACTAGGAATAATCCCACAAGAGGAAGGAGGGGTTGCTCCCAAAGTGTTGCTTCTTTGAAGGAACAGCAAAAACACTCAAAAAATGTGTTGTTCCTTGTAGGGAACAACAAAGGAAATGCACACAAAAAAGAAAAAATACACACAAAAAAAGTGTGAAAATGCAAATGTCATTCCTTTGGAAAAAGGAACAGCAAAAACTAAAAGTGTCGTTCCTTTAGAAAAGGAACAGCAAAATGGACAATCATAAAATGCAAACATGCAAAAAAAAAAATTAGCTGTTCACGGCATTGATGCTGAGGATGAGTTACACTTTGAATGAAGCAACACCTGAAACACAAAATATAAGAGAAATTAGAAAAAAAAAAAAAACAACAAAAACAGTATGTAAATAAATAAATTAAGTTACAACAGCTATGATGTTATGTCAAAAAAATGATTTATTCGAAAAATGTTTTGGCAGCAAAGACATGACATGAATCTTCAAATGGAAATCAATTCTTCATTTCTTCTATTACGAATCCATTGGGTAATGAGTTATATGAAATTCCTTTGTTTCATAAAATTTCTTTCAAAAATCACTCGTCCATAAATTGACCTTCTTTATTTTCCCAAGACCTGCAAAAAACGAGTGTCTACTTGCAAGAAAACATTAAATCATGGAGAAAGAGAGGTGCGCGGGCTCCCCTAATCCAAGAATTATGCAAAAAAACTAACAAGTAGTTACTCTGTAGAACAAATCCATGGAGAAAATAACAAAGTAAAATTTATTTGTTACATGCGGGAGAGCAGTGGCCAATCATGCTAACCTGCAGTGTTTTAGTCACAATTTCTTTGTTTTTCGTCCAAATTGAGTGATTCCAAAGCCAAATGAGAGCTAATTCAAATTTTAATCTCCAATAGCAACAGGTTTTAAAAATTCAATGATATGATATGTCAATTTTACTTAGAACAACCTGCATAACAGAGTCATTTTCGCTTACCCCACTTAGAACAACAGTGAATGTTTTAAGCATAGATTCTTCGTTTGATGTTGGATTCGAATGATTCAAATTGGAAATGAAAGTAGATTCATTTATTTATCTCCAATAGAAACATGTTTTGAAGAAAAGAAGAATTGATAGGTGAAATACTGTAAGGAACATCCGGAAAAATAGAGTTTTAAGGGTGCTGATTTACGATAGACAGTCAGTATTTTGATCATAACTTCCCCATACGATATCGAAAATGAGTGATTCCAATTGAATTGGAAACTAGATTCATAGGTGAATCTACCATAGAAACAAGTTTTAAAAATTCATTCATTTAGGCCTCCAAAAACTGACTGTCCCAACTCTGTTCTTGAGCTGCCCGCTAGACATCCGGTCAATGTTTTGGTTCTAACTTTTTTGTTTCAAATCCAAATTGACTGATTCAAATTGAGTTAGAAAGCAGACATCAAGGGCTATCTAGGGTAGAAACAGGTTTTAAAAATATGGTCATTTAGGCCTCCAAAAACTGACTGTCCCAACTCTGTTCCTGAGCTGCCCGCTAGACATCCGGTCAATGTTTTGGTTCTAACTTTTTCGTTTCAAATCCAAATTGACTGATTCAAATTGGGTTAGAAAGTAGACATCAAGGGCTATCTAGGGTAGAAACAGATTTTAAAAATATTCATTTTTGGTCCCTCAAAACATGACTGTCCCGACTGTTTTTCCAGAAAGTTCATCAAGCCCGCAAGCCAAAAAAATGATATTCAAACATTTTTTCAAATTGGTGATAAAAAATGAATATGAGTGTTTGTAGAGCTATTATTTCCATTATAAGTCATCTACATACACAAATGAATTAAAAAATTATCACCAATATTGATTTGCATAGCATGTTGCAAAAAAAAAAAAAACTAGTTTTACATAAAAAACAAAATGCATTTATTTATTCCCTTATTTATTTTATGTTTTATACTAACCTATTTTGATTTGAAAAATGAATATGACTACGTATATGAGTACTTCCAGTGGAGCCATTTTAGAAATAAGGCTTCATGTATACACATACCCAAATTTGAAAAATGCATATTAATGAAAATTAGGGTATGAGAAGCCAACTTCCCTTGAAAAAATGGTATCAAAAATTGTTGAAGCATAGAGTGATGATGCAAACACGTGATGGAGTGAAACCAATCTTCAATATATCCGTTAGTTTCTTGATTTCCTATCATACCATGAAGTTCTTGAGCTTTTAAAATGGTTTGTTGGTGCAACCTAGAAGAAACCTCATTTGCTTCCATAGCTTCTACAATTTTTGAATTTGAAACATTCTGAATCTCATTGTAAGTTTTCTCTAATGGCGCATGTGAGATAGAATGGGTGGGAAGGGTGGTTAAATTTGGTAGTTCAACATTGTAAGCATGTTGTACTGGTTTATTGTGGTGAGGGTGTGGAATTAGTTGAGCAGGAAATTGTGTATGGAATGGAGCATTGTGATGATGTGTTTGGTTGGGTTGAGTGGATAAATTTGATATGCAAGCAGGATGTTGTGAAAGAGCTGGTGGAGAATATGGGGAATGTGCTTGTGCTACAAGATGAGGGAGAGTAGTCATGCAATCATAAGGTGAACCATGCCAAACTTGTAGATAAGATTGGTGGTTATATTGAAATTGACATGGCTGCCCTAGAACATGAGTATTCCATAATGGATTATGAAAGTAAGAGAATGGAGAAGAAGTGTTTTGAACCATACCTGTTGACCTTGTTGTAGCTTCCTTATCTCTTTGATATGCTACTTCCATCCTAGATAAGGAAGAGTGAGTATCTATGGGCTGCTCCTTTCGGTCATGAGGGAAAAACACTTCATCAAATTCTTCATTTTTATGAACCTGCAAAACGTCCAATTTTGAGCTTAGATAGCTAATAAAATCAACTTTAAAATTTTCAAATAAATCATTGATTTCAGCTCTTATGTCTCCTATTCTTGTAGCAGATTTGGAAAAGAAAGAACAAACATCTCTAGAATTCTTACCTGCCTTGGAGATTCCTCTTGAATACCTTATGCACAACTCACAAACATCATCATATGATAACTGAAAAACATCACCTTTTCCTATCAGATTTAAGAGTTCTAAAAATTCATCTTTGATTCCTTTAAGGAGTGTTTTTAAGATCTCTTTTTCCAAATGCTTATGCTTTGATTTTTGAAGGTTATAATGAAATCGATTTACATAGTCCTCCAAACTTTCATCTTCCCCTTGTATCATACCGAAAATATCTTCATTGAATTTGCAATAGTCATGGTACTTCTTCAAGAATATGTTCTTCATGTCCTCCCATGATTGGATGCAATTCCCACCTAGGCTCATGAACCATCGGAGAGCTGCTCCTTTTAGAGTAAGAGGAAACACTTTCAATCTTTGATCATTAGTACAATAATCATATCCTCTACAAAGTATTTCGAACTCAAATAAGAATGTATTTGGATCTTCATTTGCTAAACCATGAAAATTTGGTAAAGATGGGGGAATTATGTGCATTTGTGTCACTCCTCCTAGATCTTTGATAGGAAATTCAAAAGTAGAAACGTGAGCCATTTCTTACCATAATATAAGATGTTTTTCATGTGTTTCTTCGAGGCTCCTTCTTCAAATGTTTCTGTCAATCGGTTAGTGAAATGGGTGGTGCTTACATCACCACTTGCATGAGATCATGTGATCCATTTTTTTAAAAATTTCTATCTTTTTCCTAATCATTCACAAAAATTCAAACATCTATTTCTACCCAACAAAGCAACAACAAATCTGTTAGGAAAGCGGACAGTGGAGCAGGGCTTTTACATGCTTCGCACGTAGGTTCTTACCTTCCGTTTTTAAGATCCAACTCTTCCCTAGCAGGCACTCATCAGATTCACACTACTCTTTAGAAATGGCTACACTCTCCCCGGCAACGGCGCCAAAATGTGGAGCGATAAAAAAGGTGTCTTTGTAACTCCTAATTACCTCACATTAATTGTCAACCCAGGGACGACTTTTTGTTTCAAGAGTGTATTCAGTCTGAGGCGGCTATTTACTCAAGAGTAATGTTTGTGAAGATGTAGTATAGAAATACAAATGCAGAAATAATAAATGCTTGAAAAGAAATCTGCTTGAAAATAAATCTAATTACAAATGACAGAAATGTAAAGACTACACTACAACAACCTTGCTAGACATCGATTAGGGATGCAGTAGTAATAACTCTTTCCCCTAGAAATCGATGTGAGATGACCAAATATGGGGACCTGGAATGATTAGCTCTGCCCTCTACGGTTTAGAGATCTCAAAGAAAGTGAAAACAACTCAAAGGAAATGAAATCTAAAACGCAAACTGGAAAGGAATAGCAATCTAAAAGCAATGAACAGGAATTGAATAGCAGCGTAAAATAAACAGTGAATTCAATTCATAACCAAGCAAACTAGATTTCTACTCTTTAATCCTGTCGACAGCCACGCAACAATCAACTATCGTAATTCATAAACAAAAGGAGCAACAACTGGAATTAGATACAGAAAAACAACATTTTATAACAATTGAATCATGAATCATGCTTCTTGTAAAGAATGGAATAACAATGACTCTGTATTTGATCCAATTAGAAATAACTCAATTCTTTAATTGTAATAAACGAACTTCACACAACAGAAATAAACTAATAGAAATACAAACAGCAGATCGCTCCACCAGGGCCGGGCCCTCAACCACCGGTGAAGCGTTGCTGTGCTTTACTCCAGCGCTTGAGAAATGGAACAACAGTTAACTCTTTTATTAATCAGGCATTAATAATGTTTACAAACAGCTCACACTCTCTTAACAAGAGCCGATGCACAATTCTGCAAATTACAATAAGAAAAGTCTCTCCCTCCCCTCATACACAATACATGCTTCTCCTTTTATAATTAGAAGGAGGAGAAATTAAATAGCAAATAGGATCTCTAATAATAATATTGAATTTCTTCCAACCAATTGATCAACAATAAAATAGATTTACATCCATCTTTCAACAACAACAAGTCGAATTTGGCTTTGTAGCTGAGATTTGGAGGACGGCCGCAACCACAGATCTGAGAAAATTGTGCTCAAAGAACCCTGCGTTTCTCTCAGTACAAGCCGAATTTGGGCAAACCGTTCTTTAGTAAAGTTAATTGGGTCCGTTCTGAACAAAACCCATGTTCCGGATTTTCCAGATTCGTCTTCATTTGCTCAGAATCTCAACCGCAAAACTGTCACTCCTTATTCCAGCGCATTTCTGAGTTGGCACTTTTAATGATCAAATCTTGAATCTGGAAATTATCTTGGAGGCTAAAAATGGTGAATAATGTTATAACCAACTTATTAAAACTATCATTGATAAAATAATTCATAATCATCAATTTATTAGAAATAAAGGAGAATAAATAATATTCATCCATAAGAGCATAAATCATTTATAAAATGGATTTAAATAATAAATTATAATAAATGACGTGATGAAGAATGGTAGAAATGGGTGGAATAAGCATTCACAAGTGATAATAATAATGGCATATTAATGGCCCAACAAAAGGATGTGAAATGGAAAGAGTGTCTTTCAAGTTATCTTCAAAAAGATCTTTTTCCAAAATGCCAGCAAGCATTTCCAGCAGCTACAACCCAGCAACAAGTTTAGATGATTAGGCCTATTTTTTATTGATAAGAGAACAACTTGCCAGTTTGTTTTGCAACTGTCCCTCTTTCTATGTAATAAACTTTATTTTTGCCTAGAGATATTCCTACATGTCTCTAAGATATTTTGTAATAATTTTTTTATAAATACTTCTCTTTTTGAAATATTAAGCGTGGAATAAAATTTGTCAAGACTACTATAGTCATTTTGCTGGATATATTGAAATTTGTGTGATTCAATTAGCAAAGCAGCTGACTGGAATTAAGATTAAAGACATCATAACTCAGAATTCTTGTGCTGACCAGATAAGTCAAGTATCTTCCTATTTTCACTGTTGTCTTTCAAAAGTTTCAATACATTCATTTTAATGTTTTATGTCTTTAATGATTAACTAGGAAAGCTTAAATAGGATTAGTGTTAAAAAGCTCTATGTTTTTTACTAGTTGTTCATTATTATGTTTTCTGCTTAATAACCAGACTTAAGAATTCTTAAATGCTCTTAGTTCTTGTTTGCCCTCCTACTTTCATCTTCATTTTTGTAACCTAAGGATTCTTAATTGCCCTTTTGTTCAGATTTCACCCATTTCATCAAAAAAGCCTATTTCAAACCCTTTGAAGGTCATCTACACTGCCCTTAGTACATTTGCTCTTTAGACTTTATTTCCTAGCTCTGCTTGCCAAGAAATTTGACTCCATAGCCCAATGGTCTGGTAGATCCCTCTGTGGTTTACCTTGAAGTACCTTTTATTCCCACCAAAATTTCAAAAACAAATCACACTGTCCAATCATACCTAGCCTAAAATCTTATAACATAAAATCAAGATAAAGCTTAAGGAGAGATCCCTCTCCAGAATTTAGGAAGGCTAGATCCTGAATTTCAAAAGAAGTTCTTGGTTACCCCTGGTTTTCTTTAAATTTAAACCAAAATCCCACGACCTAAGAATTACTAGGGTGATAACATACTGGCGACCATATTGAGGAACTAACCACTCTCTAGTTTTAAGTTTAATCTTAGAGGAATATTTTTAAACATATCTTTTCCACTTTAAGATTAAGTTTAAAGGTTGTGGGTATGTATACAATAATCATTCTGGCTCCAAATAAAGTCTATTATACTAGATCCAACCCTAATCCCAACCCTACAGATAGAGTAGACAATCCGGACCAGATAGGAAAAAAGAATAAACAAACTGTTAGTTCAGAAACTGAAGTACCCCTGAAAAGAGATGATTCTTTACCCAAATAATTAGTAAGATTATCAAACATTGAATTTGATTTGAAGTTTGAAAAATCACTATTTAGAACCAAGTCTGAAACTGATTTAAAGAAAACTATTTTAGATCTTGTTTTTACTTCTTTTGTGAATGAGAAACAGAAATTTTTTTTAGCACCTGTAAAATCAGACAAAACTGAAAGTCAAAGTCCAGTAGAAAGGGTAAGTATTACATGAATTAAAGACCTTGAAGAAGCTATTAAGTTAGTCAATTTTTTGTCACAATTTAAACCTCCAATTGAGAGTGCAAGCTTCTGTGATCCATAACATTTTAATTATAAATCTTCCGGGAAATCATATAAGAAATTTAGGGACAGACGCGTTTCGAACTACCAACTGTAGTTCATCATCAGGATAATGATGAATTACAGTTGGTAGTTCAAAACGCATCGGTCCCTAAATTTCTTATGTGATTTCCCGGAATATTTATAATTAAACCTCCAGTTTCTCAATTATCCACCACCATCTTTCCAGCAGCAGATTCTACTCTATATGTAGTCACTTCATTTATAGATTCCACTATCAGTTCACCCCCAGAACCTGTTAGTCCTAAGTTTCCTTTGTAGCCTAGGATCATATATTCATCATATCCTCAATCCACTGCTAGTTCATCCACAGGACCATTCATCCCTGAGCTGCCTTTGCAGCCTAAAGTAGTATTTCCATCATTCACTAAATCCACTACAACCACCACCACCATAAGCACTAGCCATAACACTTATTTTTCGTCTCCTTTTCCAAGCTCTTCAAGTACATCTACTGTTGTAACCAGCACTATCCTTGCCACCACTACTGTACCTCCCATTTTAGCAAAAATCCAAGCCATGGAAGCTAGATATGCTCCCTTAGTATTACCTCAAAACCTCCATGACATGCCCCAAAATTACCAAAAGGATATCCCATTGTTTGATAGTAATTCACAAATTACTGCACAACAACATATCACCAGAATGAATGATTTTTGGGAAATTTATGAGATAGATGAGTCTAATGTCAAAATTAGGTTGTTTTCACAAATCTTAACTGGAGAAGTAAAAACATGGTTTAGAAATTTAGGTGCTGGTACTATAGCAGACTTAGCTGCACTCTAGAGAGCTTTCCTAAATAAATGGGAAAAGAATAAAAATCCCCTACAAATATTATCTTAGTTTGATGCTATTAAGAGAGCTCCCAATGAGTCTGTCTAAGATTTGTGCACCAGATACAACAGTGTTTACAATTCTGTTCCTGCAGACCTTAAACCCACTCCATATTTCGTGCTGCTTAAATTCCCTGACTGTTTTGATGTAGACATGGCCTATCAACGTAGAGAAAGGGATTCAGACACCCTATAACAAATGAAACTAAATGCTGTTGGAGTAGAAATCAATATCCTTTCCAGAAAAGCCAGAATGAGAAACGAGAGGAGGGTTACTATAAAAAAAGAAGCTTCAAACTTAGATGGTAAATTTGATTTTATTAACAAAACATTAGAAAAAGTAGTTGAGAGATTAGACCACATTAAAAGAAAACCATAATGGGAGAATCAATCGTAAATCAGGAATCCCAACTATAGGAAAAACAACAATCCTGGGAAAGGTAAAGAGCCCTCCCCAGATCAAAACATAAGACCCCCATTCCAAGAGAAATTTGTTGAGATTTCTCAAAACAATGTTTAGGATGAGGAAGACATCAACATAGTTATGGGGATAGATGAAACTAATACAATTTTCCTCACTCAGGAGGACCAAGAACTCTTTGAGCTACAACAGTTCAAAGTGGATTCTGGTGAATCCTTTGACTATAAGCAGGGTTATGATTTCGCAATCAATTAAATTCACGGCCAATATAACCTTAGGATCAAGAAAACCAATGAGCCTACTACAAAAAACAATGCTCCAAATCAACAAATCCAAAACAAAAAAATATTGAGGCTCCCAAAACGAAACTTTTTCAGATTTTTCCCAGAGAAAATAAACAAAATTTGAACCCACCCAGTCCTAAAAAACAGCCTATTGCAAAGATTGTAGATATCACTGATGAGGTGGCTCAATACTCCAAATATGCCCAAAAGGATAATACCACAAAGGCCACCAATTCAGCAACAGTTAATGATCCAAAAAAGAATCTAGCTGACTCAAAATCATCAAATCCTAAATCTTTTGTTGAGAATTCCAAATCTGATAATGCATCTGCTAACACTCAAACTGTTCCTGAAAAAACAATCAAAGATAGCAGAAATCAGGAAACTCAAACAAAAGACAAAAGAAAACCTCAAGCCAAAGGTAAAAATTTTGAAACACAAGAAAAATTATCCCAAACAAAAGATGAAATAATTCAAGCCATCAAATCTCAGTCAACATTTAACATTCAATCTGAAATATCCAAGTTAAAGATAGATGTTCCCTTAGTAGAATTGGCTAAAAATGACTTGTATAGATCTATTATTACTGAAACATTGAATGTAAATGAAAATGAGGATACAATTAATATGAGTGATGATAGACCTGAATTAATCTTTTGTCCAAATGTAGATGGTAAGCATTCAGATGGGTCAGTACCTCCATTTTATTTAATTCTTATAGTACATGATCAGATATTACACAATGCTATGCTAGATACTGGAGCTTCCCATAACCTAATGCCCAGAGCAATAACGGAAACCCTGAATCTAGACATAACCCGACCATATAAAGATCTGTTTTCATTTGATTCATCTAAAGTCCAATGCATAAGATTGATTAAAGATCTGTGTGTAAACGTAGTCCAATATCCTGGTAAAAGCATGATCATGGATTTTGTGGTAGCTGATATCTTGCCAAAGTATGGCATGCTTATTTCTCACTCATGGGGAGCAAAGTTGCAGGGATCTCTAAAACTTGACATGAGTTATGCCACTATCTTGGTATTTGGATAGCCCAAAAAGTTTTACAGAGAAACCTTAATGAAGTTTATGATCAGCAGTGCTGAAAGACCTACCAATTACCCAATCTATTCAACTCCTACTGATCTTGATTCCTTTATTCTCTGTAACTCTGATCATAATAATACCCAAACTGAACTCACTGATAAGAGGCCTAAAATAATGGATGATTACATTGGTCATGAGGCTTTATGGCATTTGGATTTTAATGGATCAGTGAATAAATCAGGAGTTGGAGCTGGTGTATGAATTACCAACATTGAAACTAGCAATTCCCAAGGACATGCCTTTAGATTGAATTTAAAATGTACCAATAGCATGGCTGAATATGAGGCTTTAATATTAGGTCTTCAAATCATTAGAAAATTGGGAGGGAAAAGAATATTATTCATGGGAGATTCAGAGTTAGTTATCAAGCAAATAAATGCAGAATACTCTGTTCACAATCCCAGACTAGCCAGATACAGGGACAAAACACATGATTTGGTTGAGGATTTATTAGAAAGCAAGTTTGCTATCATCCCTAGAAAACAGAACATGCAAGCCCATTGTTTAGCAACCTTTTCCAGCACTTGCAAATTTCCATTTTCACCAATACAAAAATACACTGCCAAAATCAAACACAGACCTATTGTCCCAGATAATGTAAAATACTAGAAAATTTTCTCAGAAGATGAACAAATCTATCACTTTTTGAACAATGAGTGAGAGTTTCAAAATTTCCAAATTGATAATGACCGTAATATAGATTCACCTTGTAACATAGATTCAAAGTTTTGTCAAATAGATGATTTAGATTATTTAGACGTACATAATTTTGATATACCTACTATATTTACTTAGAGTGACATAGATGACTTGGAAAAAGTAGATATAGAGGAAATGATGGAAGATGAACCAGATTTTATTGATTTAAAACATAACATTTTACCCAGAGGTTTAACTCCCCTAGAAGACTTGTTTGATTCCAATGATGTTCCCAAAAGGCCAAAAATGGAACCAGTCAAGTCTGATATAGAAGAGTATCACTTAGGGACAAATGAAAAACCAAAAATGATCAAGCTATCAAAATCCTTATCATCAGAAGAAAAGTTTAAATACATAGAACTTTTGAAAGAATATTAGGATGTTTTTGCATGGGGTTACGAAGATTTGAAAACTTACAACAAAGACATAATTCAACATAAGATTCCTTTGAAATAAAATCAAAAACCTTTTCAACAAAAACTAAGAAGGATTAATCCAATCTTGTTACCTTTAATTGAGAAATAAGTTAAAATATTGTTTGATGCACAAATAATTGCACCAATCAAGTATTCTGACTGGGTATCTAATTTAGTGCCCACCAGAAAGAAAATAGGAGAAATTCGACTGTGTATAGACTTTAGAAATCTCAATAAAGCTTCCTTGAAAAACAATTACCCCTTACCTAAAATGGATCAGATTTTGCAAAGGGTGGCAGGTTCTTCAAGAATTTCTTTACTAGATGGTTTCTCTGGTTATAATCAAATTCTAGTTCATAAATATGATCAAACTAAAACTTCATTTACCACTCCTTGGGGCACTTTCATGTACATGAAAATTCCTTTTGGATTAAAAAATGCAGGACCTACTTTTCAGAGGGCAATGGATATTGCCTTTGCTAAGGAGATCCATGAATTTTTAGTTATTTATCTTGATGATATTACTGTCTTTTCAAAAACAAATGATGAACACTTAGATCACCTGAGACAAGTCTTTATCAAGTGTAGAAAATATGGTATATCCCTTAATCCTAAAAATACTCTTTTCGAACTAGAATAAGGAAAATTGTTAGGTCACATAATCTCCAAAGAAGGCATTAGAATAGACCCTGCAAGAATTGAAGCTATTTTGAACATTCAACCACCAAGAAACATAAAATAACTTCAAGCATTCTTGGGTAAAATCATTTTTTTAAGAAGATTTATCTCTAATATGGCTGAAATAATAAAAGATCTCAACAATATGCTTAAAAAGGACTCTGCAATAAAGTAGACAATAAAGGCCAAACAATCCTTCAAATCCATAAAACAGGGCTTGACAAAAGCACTAGTCCTTATCAGCCCAGATTATACAAAAGATTTCACAATCATTTCCTTTGCATCTAAACACACCATAGCTGCAGTTCTTTTGCAGAAAAACAATCAAGGTTTTGAACAGCCAATTGCATTCTTTAGTAAAGCCCTCAGAGATGCACCTCTGAAGTACAACATAATGGAAAAACGAGCTTTAGCCCTAGTTCAAGCCATCAAGGATTTCAAAGTTTACATACTTCATTCACACATCATTGCATATGTCCCCAATGCAGTAATTAAAGATATTTTGAAACAAGATGGACCTGATAGTAGGAGAGGAAAGTGGATGGCCACTATCCTTGAGTACGATCTGGAAATCAAACCAACAAAGCTCATTAAAGGACAGGGTTTAGCCAGATTGGTGGTTGAATCCAATTGCAATGCTTTAAACATTAATTTCATTGCACAAATAGATGACCAGGAGGAGATGGCAACTCCATTGATCAATGAGGCCTATCTAGACTCACCATGGTACTCTGTTATTAGCTTTGTACTAACACATTTACAAGATCCTCCTGGGCTAACCAAAACCAAAGCGAGATTCATCAAACAGAAAGAAATGAGGTTTTGTATCTTAAAAAATGCACTTTATTGGAAAGAATATAGTGGGATTTTGCTAAATTGTTTATTAAAATCTGAGGCTAACAAAATTCTTGAGGAATTTCATGCAGGTGACTGTGAAGGCCACTTATACTGGAAGAGTACAACAGACAAAATACTGAGAGCTGGTTTTTACTAGCCAACTTTATTCTCTGATGTTAAAAAATATGTTACCTCTTGTCACAAATGCTAAATTTTTGAAGGGAAAAAGAAACTATTTTCTTTACCTCTTAAGCCTATATCAACTGAAAAGCCATTTCAACAATGGGGGTTAGACTTCATTGGTGAAATCCACCCTCCATCATCAGGCCAACATAAATGGATTTTAACTGCTACATATTACTTTACCAAGTGGATAGAGGCCATTCCTACTAGGCAAGCCACTGATTCAGTTATAATCTCATTTATAGAAAGTAATATTTTATTAAGATTTGCATGCCCCCATAAGATTATTATTGACAATGCAGTTGCATTCAAATCCAATAAAATGATTTCTTTCTGTCATAAATACCATATTACATTAGTTAATTCCACATCATATTATCCCCAAGGTAATGGTTTAGCCAAATCATCAAATAAAATCTTAATCAATATCATCAAAAAATTATTCCAAGAAAACAAACAGACCTAGAACAAAAAGCTAGTCTATGCCCTATGGGCTGATAGAATTACCACAAAAAATTCTATTGGAACTTTACCTTATCATATTGTTTATGGAATAGATGTAGTTTTCCCCTCTTCCTTGGGTGTTCCAGTCATGAAGATTGTCCAGGAATCACAGGTGGAAACAAATGATATTCAACGAAGAATCAATGAAACCGTACATCTCCAACAAACTAGGGAAGAAGTTTATGAAAAATCACAAGTTTTACATGACAAAATCAAAAATATTTTTGATAAAAGGATTAAAGAATATGATTTTTTCATAGGAGATCAAGTTTTGAGATGGGATTCACGGAGAGAGGATAAAGGCAAACATGGAAAGTTTGACTTTCTATGGCAAGGACCCTATGTGATATATGGTTACAGAGGTAATAATTCCTTTTTCATCCGTAATTTGGATGGAACTGAACTACAAGAAGGACCAGCGAATGGTAGGATGCTGAAACACTACTATTTTTCAGAGTCACTCACAATTAGATTCATTTACTTTATCAGTGTAAATATTCATTGCAAGTGTGTAGATTGGATTAGAGATTTTATCTACAAAGAGAAGGCCCTAAGCTTTGTAGTATTAAATGTCATAAGTATGAATTGCTGCAGAAAACAGAAGACAATTACAGGATCACCAAGGTCAAAGATGAAGGCTATTGATCTCAGAGTTCTTGACATTCCACCAGGAAATGCCATCCCCAAGTGAAGCCGATGTTAGTAACCTATAAATATAGGATTCATAATTTTTACTTGACTGATGGTAATCTTGTAAATATGTACATATTTTTCCTTCTGAAAGTTGTATTCCCATATTTTGTAAAAAAATCAAAAAATCAAAAAAATCGAAAAGAGGGTAAAAAGTCCTAAAAGAAAAATAAAAGGACTTAGAAAAAATAGTATACCTCAAAAGAAAAAGATGAATAAAACATGAAAGTGTGCAAGTCTAAATGCCACTACTTTTACCTTTTGCAGTTGATTATGGCAGAGTGTCAATAAACTCCATAATCTGTGATGAGTTGAACAATTTAATCTTGACTCGTCATTTTTCAATTTCAAATGTTGTAGATAGAAAATAAATAATTGTCATACAGTTTAATCATGACAATTCATTAGTTAGGTAAAGAATAAAAGAATCCAACAGTTCAATCTAGATTCTTGGATGCAATACGTGTAGAATTAGATAGTTTATTGCTTTCAAAAAAGAATAAAAGGTTGTAAGGTTGCTAGTTCAAATGCACCTAATTAAAATAGAAGGAAAAAATGTTAGAAGATAATGACTGGATAGGTAGAAGAAGGTCGGAAACATCTTTGTAAATATCTTTCACCGGACGACAAATAACTAATTTCCCCTCCCCACAAAAATTTGATATTCTAGACTATCAGTCAAAGAGGCTCAAGGTATTTCCTTGAGTTATGTTGGGACTCGACCCAAGGCTCAATGACTGATTAGTTGAAAATGTTAATTTTCTATATTAATCCCCGAAATTTTCATCATTTACTCCTTCATGCACTCATCACCTTTCAACTTCATTAGTAAGAACTCTTTTCTTACTTAAATGTACATAAAGGCCCATTTAATTAACTTCCTCCATTTTACAAGACATAAAAAACCTCAAAAACATGATATTCTAAGTAAAAGTGATTAAGTTATGATAATAAATCTTTGCTTTAATATTCGCTTTCCTTAGTTTTATTTATGAGTTTTGAGTATTCATTGTCCCTTTTCATATTAACACTTAGCATATTTTATTAACTCCCTATCAATTATCCTAGTCCTATTAATATAGCTCCCTTTATTTAATACCCCCAAAACCCTCTTATTATATACTTTTCATGTCAAAGTTATTAAACACATATTGAAAAGCATCCCGAAATCATCCCTTTGACATGAAAATTATCCATAATATAATATCCCCTCTCCCCTATAGTTTTAGACCTTTGACAAATCTGAAACTATATAATAAAAATTATATTGAAAATGCGCAATTTATTTACACAGTGTGTATATAGAACAGTGAAGAAAAGAAGTTTACTCACCTTTCCCTCATAAATTTTACCCATGGTTAAAGTTTTAAACCTTATCCCATTTTTTCGATACATATCATTTTACCAAAGTTTAAGCCTTATTTAAACCCTATAATAACCCGCCCATTCTATGTATAAACCCCTTTTATGCATAAATTTCATTAAAAAACAAAGCATCCTCGCATTCGTTCCCAACCCTCCGATCATCCTAATACTTTTAATCCTACAGTCTAAACTAAACCCGATAAATCATTTCCCCATCCCCACCATTCCCTATCGCATTAATTTTAAACCGTCAATATTCCCTCATCGAATCAACGGTGCAGATCAAAGTACCTAGTCCCACCCTATTTCCCCACAGCTTCCCGATGCATCTCAGTCGTTCGCATCGCTCAACCAAATTCGACGGCATGGATCCCATATCGCATTACCAAAGTGATCGGGTGAAGTCAGCCAAAAATTTTGTGATAAAATTTGTTTTACGAAACCACCGCTTGCTACGTGTCCTAATTTTACTAGATCGCATTGCAAAAGCAAAAAACTAGTTACCTCCCAGAAGCAATGCAATAACCACTAGTGGTTTCGCCTTCAAATGCAAAAACTGCTCCCGCCATTAATTCCAACCTGCAATAAATGTTGTGTTTATTGATAAGACTTAAGGTTCTGAACTTAGCTCTTATTGTTTACATGCTTTTTCTCCTACACCCTATCAGATAACTACTCCAGACGCCATTTCAGAGCTGCTTTCTAAACAGTTCATCATTCTAAAGTTATTTCCCCTCTGAAATTCACCTCCCAATACTCCCAACGCCTTCTACCAAACAAGCTGCAACCAGTTTGAAGACTGGTACCACCTGCAACCCTCTTCAACCATGACCATACCTATTTAAAGGTATTTTTCAGTAATTCAAACCTGCAAACTCTTAATTTCCAAGAAAAATTTAACCAATTTGTGTTTAAAAGACAAAAGTACTCATCTGAGAGTACTCAAACCTTGAAGAAACAGGGGAAACCCTGTCAAAATTTTCCCAGAATTTACCATTTCCACCTTAAGAATTTTAACCACCCAAAAGCTATTCCTACGGTTAAAATACCTTTGAATTACTGAAGAAACCATCAAAATCCCTGTCCAGCCTTCTGCGCATTGCAAATCTACATTTTCCTCATAAAACCCTCGCACAGTTTCTGAATTCTTCCCCAAAAAGATGCTTAATTAACCTTCTGTTTCCATAAATAACTGAGCAAACAGTTTAATCTTGCTCAGTTACATTAAAAATGTCTAAAAATTAGGTCACCCCTAGGACTGGAGGTCCCAAACCTCAGAAGCCTACCTCCAGCAAGCTTCCAAACCCCAAACCTCCCAAAATTGATAAACCTACTCCTATCCTAACTACAGATTCTACTGAGGTAGTCAGACCATTGCAGTCTCCTGTCACCTCTGAAGAGAACAATCCCTTGATTGACTTAGACTACAAAATTGTTGATGCTACCTTAGAATTTGATCTTTTGGAAGTACATAGCTGGTGTCAGGAAAAAATTGAGAAGAAAGTGGCCAATGATATACCTGTATGGGACTACAACTTGCCTAAATATGTGGTTCCCATCACCCATCCAGCTCAATATTTCATTAGGTTGTGTCAAATGCACTATATCCCTGACCAAAGATGCATGGTGAACAAAGATAGTGAGGTCCTGTTTTACATAACTGCTGAAGCAATCAATGATATGCTCCAACTAATTCATAATCCATGAGCAGTATCATTGTCAATTGAAGATTTGACTCAGATGTATTTAGACCTAAATTTCCCTAGGAAGTTTGGGATCCTTCAAAACTTCATTCCCAATCATGTCAACCTTCCTAAGGTAAATCCACCTTATGATACTTTTGATTTCCCCGAGGGCTCTAGACAAGTCATTTCTATGCTACCATTCATTCTAGGCTCTATTAATGATGAATTTACAGATGCCTCCATTTTAGGGTTCCTATCTACTTTGTCTCCTGGACAACAGCCAGAATTGGTCTTTAACTTTGCCAAATTCATTGCTGATAATATACATTATCAGCTAATAAAATTACCTGATGAAGGAGTGTTCAGATATACATCATATCTGTTACATCTATTCCTATTTTCTCAGGAAGATAATTTTCCCATTGCATTACAGAAGATGGATATGGAGGGAAAACCTCTTTCAGTAATATTTTGGACTTCTCTTCTCAGGAAAAATAGCAGTGAGTACAGTTATAGTGATTTCAATGATTTATTTATCAGACCTGCCATGAGTTTGTTGGACAAAGTAGAGCCACCAAGGATCAATGAAGAAATCAAAAGAATATTGCAGTTGTCTGAAAACTGTAAAGTTGGAGATTGGTATTTGTATAAAAATCACACAGAAATCAGAGTGTATGGTGCAATCCTGGCTCCTTACAAATTACCAAAGTTTCTAACTACAAGGACAGATTTTAAATGCAAATGTAGTGAACTTTATAGCATCCAAAAAGAAAGCACAATTAAAATTAAAAAGTCAAATTGGCTCTTTCATAGTCAACAACAGAGATGCTTTGAAAGAGGTAAGCAGCAAATTATCAGTATTCAAGTTCCAAGAAAGTTTTTACTAGAACTATGATCCTCAAGGTATTCTGAGCAACCTCAGGATCAAATGTAAGTTAACCCCATTCCTTCATGAGTCGAAACCACTAATTGAAAAATATGCCAATCAGATGGAATGGGTCACAAACACTTTAATTGATGATGATCATGAAATGCAAACAGACAATCTGCAGGAAAATCAGATGGGTAGTACACAGGTGGTTACAGTTAACCAACCAGCAGAGGTATCTAATAAAATGCCTAGAAAAGAAGAAGGCTATTTGGCAAAAACGATCATTGAAAATAAATTCAAAACAGTCTACAACAAAAAGGCCAAAATGACTACTCTAGAAAAAGATGGAGTCATAGATGTAGATGATAATAATGATCAGAAAACAGATGATGAGGCCACAATGATTGTTAATGAAACACTTAGGGACATTCAGAATGAACAAGTACAAG
The DNA here is from genome assembly GCA_034641835.2 of Pinus albicaulis. Lineage (NCBI taxonomy): Eukaryota > Viridiplantae > Streptophyta > Pinopsida > Pinales > Pinaceae > Pinus > Pinus albicaulis. Next base: position 39,749,956 of record CM076583.1, read on the forward strand.
CATAGGGAAAAGGCAAAGAAATGATTGAAGTAGATACAGAAGCTCCCTTTTCCTCTAAAACAACAGAAGAAACTGATTCTGATATTCAAAAAAGGTTCAAGCATATTAGGGAAAAAAATGAGGAAATCAAGAATGAATTTTATTCTAAATTCTGAAGGAAAAACCAGGAGATAAAGACAGACATGTAACAACATTTTATTACTCAACAAATAAAATGATCATGTATTTTCTCCAACCAGTAGTAACAGATCCAAAGTCAGCAACAAACTAGAAGAAGATAGAATTTGAAGTGAATGTTGATACTATACATGAACTAGATCAGATAGAGTTCCATAGGAGTGCTTCAGAGATGATATATTCAAAGGTAGTAAGAAAAACCATGAATGCTACCATGATTCAAAAGACTGTAACTAATTTGCAAACTCAAATGAAATTAGATAAAGCATCTCTCCATGCTAAGGATTTGAGGATCAAGTCCTTAGAATATTTGGTGATAGAAACAGGAGAAGATCCCTCCAATACTGAAGTTGCTAAGAAATTGATAAGGCGGAAAAATGAGGATATTGTTGCTGTGAGAAAGCAACTCAAATTGCCACAGAGTGAGCACCCTCAGGCAAAATAAATTCTTCAGGAAAAGACAGAAAAGGAAGAAACTATGCAACTAGTTTTGAAGATGACAGCTCAGATTAAAGATATGGAAAATCAAATAGAATATTTAATGCAAGAAAATGAAACATTGAAGAAATCTCACGAAGTCTCCATTCCCATAGTTATTCCAACTATAAGTACAGTTTTTCCCTCTACATTGGAAGAACAGTTAGCACCGAAGGGAGTATTGGCAATTGCAGTGTCAATTACTTCTAAATATATCTCTGCCACTTCTTCATCTACATCACAGCTAAATCCAACAGGAGAAACAGCTGCCATAGTAAAGGCTATGGAAGACATGTCCTTAAAATATAAATAGATGATCAACTTAAAAGGCACCATCAGAAATCTTGAAACATCTAACAGAGATGCATTAATTACATCCAAAGGACATGAACAGAGAACCAACGGATTGCAGGAACAGGTAAAGATTCTTCAACAACAGGTTAATCTCACTGAACAGGTATCTTACATCAAGAATTATCTTTGGAACAATATCATTCAAGGCATTCATTCTTAGTGGCCTTCAATTCAAATTATTTATGAACAAAAGGAGTTACTCAAAGCAGCACAAATAGAAATACAGAAGACAAAAGAAGAACTAGCTGACAAACCTGCTCAAGCCATGAAGCTTATCACATTTCTGAATAGAAAACACAGAGAAGAGCTTGAAGAGCTAAAAATTCAGGATAGAACTGAAAGTATACTACAAATCAAGAAAGTCCTGAATAAGAGAAATATGATGAATAATTTGGAGGACAGATGCAAGGACATGAACTTGGCAATCACAAGATTTTGGGACAAATATACAGTATTGACACAAGTAGGCCTTCCAGATATTCATGCTTTGAATGAAAATTTTATGGCACGGAAGGATTATGACAACAAAATCAGGGCTTATGCCAAATAGTAGGTGAGCAAACCTTTGCCACAAGGGTCTCCTATTGGTAAAGTCATTTTCGAATATTTTTGAAAACTTGTTCTTTCTACAAAATGAGATCAAACATATTTTCATTGTTAAGCCCAATTTTGCTAAGTATACAGAGGCAAATGAAAGTTACAGGAAATTGAAGAGTATGAGAATTCCCAGTGCAAAACAATGGCAGGAATTCACTGACTTAATCTAAAGATTTGCAGTCAAAGTGTATCAGGGTCAGAAACATAGTCAAAGAGTATCGGTCAAAATACCTTTTTACTACGGATAATTCCTTATTTTACCACAGTAAAGAAGTAAAAGGAGCAGCGTAAAGAGTATTAGTGATAAAGCACAAGTGAAAGGATGTGAAATGGAAAGCGTGTCTTTCAAGTTATCTTCAAAAAGATATTTTTCCAAAATGCCAGCAAGCATTTCCAACAGCTGCAACCCAGCAACAAGTTTAGATGATTAGGCCTATTTTTTATTGATAAGAGAATAGCTTGCCAGTTTGTTTTGCAGCTGTCCCTCTTTCTATGTAATAAACTTTATTTTTTCCTAGAGATATTCCTACATGTCTCTAAGATATTTTGTAATAATTTTTGTATAAATACTTCTCTTTTTGAAGTATTAAGCGTGGAATAAAATTTGTCAAGACTACTATAGTCATTTTGCTGGATATATTGAAATTTGTGTGAGCCAATTAGCAAAGCAGCAGACTGGAATTAAGATTAAAGACATCATAACTCAGGATTCTTGTATTGACCAGATAAGTCAAGTATCTTCCTGTTTTCACTGTTATCTTTAAAAAGTTTCCATACATTCATTTTAATGTTTTATGTCTTTAATGATTAACTAGGAAAGCTTAAATAGGATTAGTGTTAAAAATCTCCCTGTTTTTTACTAGTTGTTCATTATTATGTTTTTTTCTTAATAACCGGAGTTTAGAATTCTTAAATGCTCTTAATCCCTGTTTGACCTCCTCCTTTCATCTTCATTTATGTAACCTAAGGATTCTAAATTGCCCTTTTGTTCAGATCTCACCCATTTCATCAAAAAAGCCTATTTCAAACCCTCTGAAGGTCATCTACCCTACCCTTAGTACATTTGCTCTTTAGACTTTATTTCCTAGCTCTGCTTGCCAAGAAAGTTGACTCCATAGCCCAATGGTCTGGTAGATCCCTCTGTGGTTTACCTTGAAGTACCTTTTATTCCCACCAAACTTTCAAAAACAAATCACATTGTCCAATCATACCTAGCCTAAAATATTATAACATAAAATCAAGCTAAATCTTGAGGAGATATCCCTCTCCGGAATTTAGGAAGGCTAGATCCTGAATTTCAAAAGAGGTTCTTGGTTACCCCTAGTTTTCTTTAACTTTAAACCAAAATCCCATGACCTAATAATTACTAGGGTGATAACATAGACATGATGATCATATTTCAGAAGTTGCAGGATGTTATTTGTGGATGGTTGATCAAGTTGGAAAAATAGATGAAATTCTATTTTTATAATATTGGGCAAAGTCTATTTATAGATCGTCAATCTAAAAATAGATGCATGTTGATTATTATTAGCTCTTAATAATAATCAGACACTAAACAACAACTTATTCTCTTGGAGCACTTTGTTTCAGTGCACAGATGTGGCACATCAGTGGACTGAGGGAATTACGCAATTCCCAAGGGTTTACTGGAGCTAATGCATGGAGGACTCAGTAAGAACTCAAGTGGCAGAGTTATGACACAGTTGGAAGAAGTAGTTATGGAGTTGTATTCAATTTAACTCAGTTAGACTCAGTTGAGCTAGTTGTATCTAGTCTAACTGATTGATACACTAGTGAGAGTGGAGTGAATTAATTAGTTAATTAATTCACAAATAATAACTCATTAATCAACTGAACAATACAGCAGTTAACTATAGTGCATAGCAGTTTCAGTGGAGACCAGTGGAGAGATAGGTGAAATGGCAAGTTAGACTATCTGTTGTGACTATAGTGATGCATTGATTGCATCACGCACACAATGGAGATGCCAATGATTATTGCACAGTAAATCCAAGAGTAATTCGAATTCATTCAGAGTTATTCTTCAGCATAAATTGTGCACTGGTAGCAGGCTAGCAGGTGGCAAAGATCGGCGTATGGATTTGAAAGATTGGGCCTGATTAGTGTATGAAAATTGTACTGTATTGAGAGCTTGTGATAAGCTTTGTATGTTTGTATGATATTTTCATATGATCTCCATGTTACATAATATATATATTGGGGTTTTCAGCTTCAGGCTTTCCCGGTTAAAAACTATGCTATGTGCGCTTGAAAATTTTTGTTTATGTTTCACATGTGTGTGCAATTAAATTTTCCGCAAAATATTAACAAGTGGAATAGATTCAGTATCTTGCATAAATTTAAATAGTGTGAGATCAGGTGGATCTTGGACATATGCATGCTTAGTTCATATAATTTCTACATGGTATCAGAGCATTGTTGATTGAAGATTGCAATTGTGAAGTGAGTTTGTGCTGGTGGACAATTCGAATTTGCTACAGAATATTCTTGGTGCAGAAATCAAGTATACATTGAAATGTCTTTCAACGGGTTGAGATTGGAGTATGCCCTTGATGGGAGCTCAAATGACATAGCCTGGAAGGACAGGATGGAGGCGGTGCTAGAGGATAATGGGCTGAAGGATTTCATCGATAGTAATGTTCCTAAGCTGGGATCTAGTGATGCTGCATTACTTGATGCATGGCAAAAGAAGACTGCAAAGACAAGGAGGATTTTACTGAAAGGTGTGAAGGACCATATTGTGTCCAGCCTTCATGGGAAAGCCACTCCATTCTTAATGTGGAAGGCTTTGACAGACTTGTTCCAAAGCAGAAGTGACTAGAGGAATTTGGCGCTTAAAGACAAGCTCAGAAAAATAAAAATGGAGAAAGGCAATAGTATTCCAAAATACCTCACAAAGTTTTTCCACTGCAAGGATGAACTGGGAAGTGTGGGGGTTACTGTTGATGAAGAATAATTGGTGAGCTTAGCTCTCCTTTGGCTTCCGAAGAGTTGGCATAGCTACGAAGACTCTGTCAATGGACGGGAGAAACTGTCGGGATGGGAGCGATTTTGGTTGGATATTGTGCAGGAGGAGATAAGGCGGGGTGCCAGGAATGGATCTTCATTGAAGAATGAAGATGAAGAGAATTGCGCTTTGGCTTCCAAAGTAAGGAAAGGGCAGTGGAATAAATCTTCTTCAAAATCTGGTGTTAAAGGCAAGAAGCAGGATTTTTCCAAAGTGAAGTGTTTTCACTGTCACGAGTATGGACATTTCACCACTAACTATCCACAGAAGAAGAAGAATAAGTAGGCTGCTGGATCTGTAGATGGAAAGGCCTTGGACTTGCAATTTAAGTTGGATTTTTCCTTCATCACATGCTTGGTTTCAAGCTGCATGGGATCGGTGTGGTATCTTGACAGTGGTGCATCTTTTCATATGACGGGAGACAAAGAGTTGTTTAGTGACTTGGAGGAGAAGTACCTCCAGATGCATATAGAGATGGGTGATGATGGTTGGTACAGTGCGACTGGAATTGGGACCATTAGCTTTGAGAGGGAGTCCGGTAATCCATTCTTGTTGAATAATTTCATGCATGTTCCAGGTCTGAAGAAGAACTTAGTCTCGGTCGCAATGCTGGAAGACAGAGGTTATGATGTTTTTTTCAGTGAGGGAAAATCCTTCCTTCGACATAAAAAAATAGTTCAAACCAAGAATATAGGGGTTTGAATTAAGAATCTCTACAAGATGGAGGTATATGGCTATGCTGCAATGGTGGGCAAAGCAGAAGAAGTGGTGAGCCGGGATGAGGGTGAATTATGGCACAGGAGATTGGGCCATCTACACCATGGCGCTTTGAAGATTTTGCAGCAAATTTCTAATGGACTTCCCAAAGGTACTCTTGCACAGTCATATCAGTGCAAAGGATGTATAATGGGTAAGTTTTTGAAGACCACCTTTCATGAGAAGGAGAACCGTGCTTCGGTGATCCTGGAGAGAATTCACACAGACGTGTGTGGACCATTCTCGGTTGCTTCAACAGCAAAAAATAGGTATTATGTGATATTTTTTTATGACTATTCTTGTATATGTTGGATATTCTTCATGCAGAAGAAGAGTGAAACGTTCTCAAAGTTTTGTGAGTTCAAGGCATTGGTGGAGAAGGAGTCGAGGAAGCAAGTGAAAGCTCTATGGAGCGATAATGGTGGTGAATACATCTCGAGCGAATTCAAAGACTTCTATACCAAATAAGGAATTCAAAGAGAACTCATAGCGCCTCATAACCCACAGCACAATGGGGTCACAGAGAGAAAGAACAGAATGATCGTGGGAGCTGCACGAGCGATGCTACATGTCCAGGCCTACCGATGCACTTGTGGGCGGAAGCATGCAACACTGCGGTTTATGTGAAAAACCATTGTCCTCATAGAGTACTTGGCATGAGTACACCTGAAGAATATTTTACTGGTAAGAAGCCTAATATTTCACATTTGAAGATTTTTCGCTCACCTGTTTACATTCATGTGACGAAGGACGCTAGGAAGAAGCTGGAGCCGACTGCAGAAGTTGGGATATTTGTGGGGTACACAGAAACACCCCATAACTATCGTGTGTATTTTCCAAACATTCGGATGACTGTTGTGCGATGGGATATGAAATTCAATGAGGTGAAAGCCATGAAGTTGTCGCTTGAGAAGGAGATACACTTGCATGCGGAGGAGGAACTTTTTGTTCCCAAAGATGAGCCTCTGGATGCGGATCAGCCACAGGAGGAGATTCATGGAGTGGAGGAGTCCACTCATGCAGAACAAAACATCAGACATGGCAGAAAGCGTACCACAGAAGCTGAGAGACTGAAGCTTGATGCGGCATAAAATGTAGGAGTTCCTACATCACAGCGCAGACAGAGACAGTCACCTGACCGATATACTGGATACATGGCTCTTATGAGAAAGTGTATTGTGACAGAGCCATCTTCTTTCGAAGAAGCATTGTAGGAGCCCACATGGGTAGATGCCATGGTGGAGAAGTATGACTCCATTGTCAGAAACAGTGCTTGGGAGATTGTTCCAAGGCTGGTGGGAAAATCATTTATAGGATCAAGATGGATCTACAAGGTAAAGCAAGCTACTGATGGGAGTGTCGAGAATTATAAGGCAAGATTTGTTGCCCGGGGCTTCTCATAGATTGAGGGGATTGACTATGAAGAAGCCTTTGCACCTATTGCACGATGTTCTTCCATACGGACCGTCCTTTCTCTCTCAGCACAGATGGGTTGGCACATTCATCAGATGGATGTGAAGACTGCGTTCCTTAATGGTATCATTGAGGAAGAGGTGTACATTGAGCATCTTGAAGGATTTGAGATCTTCAGCAGTGAGTCGCATGTGTGCAGGCTCAAAAGAGCGTTGTATGGGCTGAAACAAGCACCCCGTGCTTGGTACAGTCAGATCGACAACTATTTCACTGGACTTGTCTTCACCAAGAGTGAGGCAGATGCAAACCTGTACCAGATTGTGGTGGAGGGTAAGCTTTTAATCATTGTACTTTATGTTGATGTTTTAATACTAACAGGTGATGAGCATATGATACACTCATGCAAGGCAGATCTTGCAAAGGAGTTTGAGATGAAGGATTTGGACCTCCTTCATTATTTCCCCAGATTTGAAATATGGCAGCGGGAAGGTGAAATGTTTGTGTCTCAAGGCAAGTATGCCCAGGAGATACTGGAGAAGTTTCACATGCAAGGCTGCAAGCCTATCGACAATCCTCTTCCAGGAAATTGGAAGAAAGAGGATGCTACAGCGGCAGAGGTAGTGGATGCCGCTGTTTATCAACAGATGGTGGGTTCTCTCATGTATTTATTCAATACAAGAATGGACATATGCTATACGGTGAACCAGCTTTCACAAGCGATGGTTACGCCTACCAAGCTCTTTTGGAAGGCAGGCAAGCATGTCCTGAGATATCTAAGGGGCACATCTGAGTATGGTTTATGGTACAGATAGAAGTATGAGGTGAAGTTGCATAGCTTCATTGATGCAGATTGGGCAGGAAGCCCAACAGATAGAAAGAGCACATCAGGAGGAATTTTCAGTATCGGATCTACGGCAATTCTTGGTACAACAGGAAACAAATATCTGTGGCACTCAATTCAGCGGAAGCAGAATAAATGGCAACAAGTTTAGCTACATGTGAGGCTATCTGGATGAGGAAGATTCTAGTTGGTTTGTTCAGTTCACATTTAGATCCCACGGTGATTCATTGTGATAATCAGAGTTTCATTAAACTCTCGGTTAATCCTATGTTTAATGATAGATCTAAACATATTGATATTCGATATCATCATATCAGAGATTGTGTGCAACTGAAGATCATTTTGCTTCAGTACATTCCTATGGAGGATCAAGATGTATATATTCTGACGAAGGCGCTCACTAGGAGAAAATTCGAATACCATAGAGGCAGGATTAGGGTGAAGGATAATCCCTATCTTGTTGAGAGGGAGTGTTGAGATTCAACAAGATGATGAGCTTAGTGAAAAGAGTCACCTTCACTAAGCGGGCCCGCAAGATATTTTTGGCGCAAGTCTATTTTTAGACATGATGATCATATTTCAGAAGTTGCAATATGCTATTTTTGGATGGTTGATCAAGTTGGAAAAATAGATGAAATTCTATTTTTAGAATATTGGGTGAAGTCTATTTATAGATCATCAATCTAAAAATAGATGCATGTCGATTATTATTATCTCTTAATAATAATCAGACTCTAAATAGCAACTTATTCTCTTGGAGCACTTCAGTTCACTGCACAGATGTGGCACATCAGCTGACAGAGGGAATTATGCTATTCCTAAGGGCTTACTGGAGCTAATGCATGGAGTACTCAGTTAGAACTCAAGTGTCAGAGTTATGAAAGAGTTGGAAGAAATAGTTATGGAGTTGTATTTAGTTTAACTCAGTTAGACTCAATTGAGCTAGTTGTATCTAGTCTAACTGATTGATACACTAGTGAGAGTGGAGTGAATTAATTACTTAATTAATTCACAAATAATAACTCATTAATCAACTGACCAATACAGCAGTTAACTACAGTGCATGGAAGTTTCAGTGGAGACCAGTGGAGATATAGGTGAAGGGGCAAGATAGACTATCTGTTGTGACTATAGTGATGCATTGATTGCATCACACACACAGTGGAGATGCTAATGAGGATTGCGCAGTCAATCCAAGAGTAATTCGAATTCATTCAGATCTATTCTTCAGCAGAGATTGCGCAGTGGAGGCAAGCTAGCAAGTGGCAAAGATCAATGCATGGATTTGCAAGATTGGGCCTGATTAGTGTATGAGATTGAACTGTACTGAGAGCTTGTGATAAGATTTGTAAGTTTGTATGAGATTTTCATATGATCTCCATGTCACATAATATATAGTTGGGGTTTTGAGCTTCAGGATTTCCCGGATAAAAATTGTGTTATGTGCGATTGAATATTTTTGTTTATGCTTCACATGTGTGTGCAATTAAATTTTCCACAAAAGATTAACAAGTGGAATAGATTCAGTATCTTGCATAAAGTTAAATAGTGTGAGATCAGGTGGATCTTGGACATATGCATGCTTAGTGCATATAATTTCTATAGTTAGATACACAGAGGCTAATGAGAATTTCAGAAAACTTACAAAGATTAAATTACCAGATGAAGAGTTTTGGCAAAAGCTCACAAATTTACTATAAAAGACAGTTTGCAGTAAAAGTGGATGAAAAAACATAGTTGTTGTTTTACACAGTAAAAGCAAATTTTTAAAGCAGTAACACAGTCAAAAAAACAAGTGAAAGAGTATCAGAGGTAGAGTGTATAAGTTAAAGAGTATCAGGTAAGAGATAAAGTTTTGAAATAGATTGATGACCACTTGCTAGCGTTAAAGACAACACAACAGCCAACTACAGCCCAAAGCCAACAGAAAATATATTTTATTTTAATAAAGAGGACAACTTGCAAGTTTGTTATGCAGCTGTCACTCTCTTTTTGTAATAGATATTTTACTTTCCATAGAAAATTCCTATGATTGTTCTAAGATATTTTATATTACTTCTTGTATAAATACTTCATTACTTGAAGTATTAGTGTGAAAAGAAATTGTTGAAGATTTCTATAGCAAGAACATTCTGAACCTAAGGGTTTTTGTAATCAAGCTCAAGTCAAAAGACTAGATTTCAAGGAATAAAACATCATATTACTGGATTCATGTGTTGGGCCACTAAAGTGAAGTACTTTCTACTGTTATCTGTCTATTTTCTTATGTTTTCCATCCATTCATAATTGTGTTCTAAATTTTAATGTGAAATCAGGAATTGTTATATCAGAATTTGTTACAAGCACTTTGTTATTAACTGGTTTTCATTTTAATGTTTTTTGTTGATATCCAGACTAGTGAACCCTTAATTTCTCCCTAATTTCGATTGACCTCTACCTTCTCATTCCTTATCCAGATCAAAGAATCCTTAATTTCTCTTTATCCCTATTAAAATAACTTCACCTAATCAGCCTTTGAATATCTTTAGTGACTCTGCTATCTTGCCCTTTAAACATTTGACTTTAGACCTTGATCCTCATCTTTCTACTTGACACATTGACTCCATCTACCCAATGGATCACAGATTAACAGCTATCCATCTCATTAAGTGATTTTCCCACCAAAACCAATCAAAACCCCAAAACCAATTTTCCCTATATAACTAACCTAAAATCAAACATAAAAATTAAGTTAAATCTTATAGAGAGAGCCCTCTCTGAGCCTTAGGAAGGCTAGATCCTAAAGCTTAAAAATATTTATGTGGTTACCTCCAATGTTCTTTCAACTATAAAATAAAAATTTCACAACTTTTGGAATTAGTAGAGTGATAACACCCTATAAAAGGTAATGGTACCAATTCCAGTCACATTGTATCATCCATCATCACCCAACTCAATATGCATTTGGAGATATTTCTCCTCCAGGTCACTGAAAGTTTTCTTATCTCCCGTCATGTGAAAGGAAGCACCATTATCCAAGTATCACCCTGATCCCAATGCACTTTACACCATTCATGCGATCAATGTGAAGTCAAGCTCAAATTGCGAGGAAAGAGCCTCACCAGCTGTAGCTCTAGTAGCCATCTTGTTCTTCTTCCTTTGTGGAAAATTTGTGGCAATATTTCCATACTCGTGACAGTGAAAAAACCTCACTTTGGACATGTTTTGCTCCCTGGCATCTTTACCGGTTAAAATGGAATTTATTTCCATTCCTCTTCTTCGCCTTAGTAGGCAAATAAAATTCCTCTTCATCATCATGCTTTGATGAAGAGAAATCTCTGTTGTTCTACCTGAACTCCTCCTGCACCAGATCCGACCACAGTCATTCCCAATTCGACAATTTTTCTCGTCCGTTGACAGATTCTTCATAACTATGCCAACTCTTAGGAAGTCCAAAGAGAGCCAAAATCACCAAATCATCATCAACAACACGTATTCCTACACTCCCAATCTCATCCTGACATTGGACAAAAATTTTTAAGTATACCAAAATAGTGTCGTTCTTTTCCATCTTGATCTTCCCGAGTTTATCTTTGAGCGTCAATTTCCTATTATCATTGCTTCTTTGGAATAGATCCTTCAAAGCCTTCTACATAGCATATGGTGTGGCTTTTTCATGAAGGCTTGAGACAATGTGGTATCTTACTCCTTCCAATAGAATCCTCCTCACCCTTAACACTTTCTTTTTCCATGCATCAAGTAATGCAGCATCTGTCGAAGTAAGCTTAGGAACATCTTTGTCAATGAATTCCTTCAAGCCATTATCTTGGAGCACCACCTCCATCTTGTCCTTCCAATTAATCTAGTTCGAGCTGCCCTCGAGTTCATGCTCTAGCTGCAAGTCATTGAAATACATTTCGATGTTTACTCAATTCTAGCACCAAGAAAATCTTTCTGCAAATTCGAATTCTTTCCACCAACAGGCTCAACTCCTGCTTCAAAATTTCAATCTTCTGTGCTTTGATTCCATGTAGAAAATTATACAATATGCATGTATATATTGGATTCTCATGATATAACAATTATATGCCACTGTTAAATACAGAATCGCTTCTACAAAAATCTTGTGTAATTTAAAACATGATCGCCAATTGCAATATCAAGAAGAAAGATCAATCACACATAACACAGATGTTTTTACCAGGAAAGTATAAAGCTAAAAACCCCATTATAATATATTATGTATATACCATGTATCATGAAACAATTTCATACAAAACTCTAATCCAAGAGCTCTCAGTACAATATACAATCGTCTCACATTGTCATACAAAAATTGGCAAATACATGCACCAATTTACTACCTCCAGATAGCCTGCCTCCACTACACAATCCTTGATGGTCAGGAACCTATTAATGAATCAATATTGCCTGCCTTGAATGTGCAATAATCATAGGCACATCCAATGTGCGTGTGGTTTCATGTGTGCACCTACTAATGTCACAACTGATAGTCAAATTGTCCCTTTCACCTACATCTGAACTAGGTCTCCACTGGATCTGACATGCATGTAGTTAATAGTAGTAGATCTTCAGTTGCATGTGATACCAATTATTGTGAATTAATTAATAATTAATTCACTTATCTCTCACTAGTGTATCTTCAGTTACAACTAGCACAACTGAGTTTAACTCACTTAACTGAGTTAAACTACTTTACAACTGACATAAACACACATCCAACTCTGTTACAAATTTGAATCACTCAGTTACAACTAAGTCCACTTGCATGTCCCACCAACCAACCTTTGAACTCGAATTTCCTATAGCTAACTGATTTTCCACTTCATTTAACTATTTCCAAGTGCTCATTGAGAATAGATTATTGTTTATTTTCCAACTATTATTAAGGGATAATAATACTCGACATGAATCTATAAATAGAACTCGCACATACATAAAAAATAGAACATCATCTATAAATAGAATTTTCTCACCATATATAAATATACATCATCTATAAATAGAATTTTCTCATGCATCTAAAATTAGACTTCCACCTAAAAATAGCTTGTGTGGGCCCCACCTAGTGTAGGTGCTTAATTTTCACTAGGATCAAGGATGTTGCTTCTGGATGCCAATTCCACTGTTTCTTGTTGCAACCTTCAACAAGGAAGGATTAAAGGTAATTGCATATTTGTGCCTAATATTGGTTATTTTTGTAGAATATTTTGAGAATATTTGGCAGATTATGCAGATTTGGAGAAGGAGATCATTTAGATACTTGCTCCCTGCCACTGGAAGATCAATATTGAAGAATAAATGAGCACAATATCAGGAAATTTGGGAGAAATCTTGGAGAGATTCAAGGGGATTTTCCACCCTCCTTAACTCTTAAAGGAAGCCAAAGGATCCTCATGAGATTCCCTCCAGCAATTCGAATTCCAGAGGCAGCCAAGCAACTCAAGACCAAGTGAAATCAAGCCATACTTCACTTGGAGTCAAGTGGACTCATTACCTATTTTTTAGGGAGCTATTGGTAGCTTCCCTTGAGGATAAATAAAGTTGATCAAGAGCTAATTAGTGTTAATTCCAGTGAATTCTGCTCCATTCGATGCAATCCATTCCATTCCATCCCATGCCATTCATTTTCCATTCTATTAGTTTTTTTATGTTTAAGACCTTCGGGATGTAATAAGATTATATTTTTAATGAAATGAGTATTCAGATGACTTTTTATTGATCTAGTTTCAGAGAGTTGGGCTCGTGGGTTAGTGCCCAACCCATGTGCCTCAGCTTCTCTGTTGTTTTCGTTCTTTCCTTTCCGTCATTTAGCTAGTTTTGTTTCTATCAATTAGGTGTTTTTATTTCTTTCATTTAATTAATCTTACTTCTGATAGTTTCAACTTGTTGTTTCGAATTGCTGCTGTAGGTTTTCATTTGCTTATGAGTAATAGAATAGAGGATAAAACTCTAAAATCTATGGATCTAGACTTCCCTTCTCATCTCTGTCAAAAGAGCTTGAGGGAGGTAGAATTTTCCACAAGCCAAAAAACTACTTTTTGTTCATGCTTTTTATCACACACTTGTTTTCTTTTTTGCATAAGTAGCCAAGGTTGATTTCAAGTACAAGAATCTTCGCCTGGAAGAAGTTCATTGACACCTCCCTGCTTCATTTCCCATCTCCCTTCCATATCTCTTTTTATGGTTCTATTCCCTTCTGTTTCACTTATTGCAGCTGTCGCGCCCTTTTTATTCACAAAAACCATCAAAGTTGGACCTCCACCCTTCCTCCTTAAATTTCCTGCTACCATACTTCACCTTTTTCAAATTGCACTTCGCATCTTTTTCCTTTTTCCTTTTAAGACTTACTGCTCCTGTCTGCCGATTGCGATACTGGTATCATGCTCCGCCACCGGTCCCACTGCCATGTCATCTGACTCATCGTAACCTTTGGCCTTTTTTCAAATCACACTTCGCAAACTTTTTCCTTTTTTTAAGACTTACCGCTCCAAACTCTGATTCGTTATAACTCTCCGTACTCCGTCGCACCGCACATCGCAAATAACATCTTTTACTTCATTCTCGTAACATGTTCTGCTCCCAACGCCGATTGTGATATTGGTATCGAGATTTTCCACTGGTCCCAACACCACGTTATCCCATCACATTTCGCAATTCGCTCCCGCTCCTGAACAACACTTATGCTACCCCTCCGGCTTTGCGATATTATGAATGTGATATTGCATATCGCATATCGCACTGTCAGCCCTCCATTAGCACCTTTAGCCCGTTTTCCTCCAAACTGCAAGCCACACTTTGTCAAATTTATTTTATCATAACTTAGCTACATGGATAGAAGCATGGTAGATAGAGCATAAGATAAGTAGGGCATGTTTAGCCTATTGGCCAAGTTAAGTATGATTTGAATTAGTTTCTTTTATGCCATTTCTTTTCAGCAACTTAAATTAGTTTCCTTTCCTGTCATTTCTTTTCATCAATTTAGTTTGGTTTCCTTTCTTTCATTTCCTTTTTGCAATTTATTTTAGTTTCATTGAAGTGTGACAGACTTCACTGAGAACCCCTAGAAGTAGCACCCTTTCATATAGAGAAAGAGGATGACATGAGTAAAATGCATCTGTTGTGTATATAGCAATGTCACCTCCAAGTTTATATGAACCTCGGGTTGATAAATTCAAGTAGGGAAACCCCTGGGAGTTGAAACACTCTTGGTGCAATACCAGGGCTTGCCACTTTTATCAACTTACTTCTAGCAGACTTTCCCTGAGTCTTGAGTGTCTTTTGGTCTCTCTAAAATCTCCATTCGGTTTTCATTTTTGTTTGATTGCCTTCAGTAAGGATTGGTTTCGATTTTTCTTCTTTCTTATCATTAGGTCACTTGAAAAATGATTTTTTTTTTTGATTGATTGCTCGGATGAATTTTTGTTGTAGTCCTCATTCTAAAAATTTTCTTTGAATCACTGACTAAATTTTTCCTTCTTAGTTTCCCTCATTTCGAAAATTAAGTGTGTTGAAAATAAAATAAAAATTGCATTGGAATTTAGGGTTTTGTATGTGCATTGATATAGGAGAAGTTATATTGAAAGGGAAATTTCATCTTGCATCTTGTTTTCTGCATGTTGTATGTTGCATACTAATTTTTTCTTCCCTTCCTTAGCTATATTTTCATTGAAAGAGAAACATTTCCATTTTCTCATGCTAGATTTTCATTTTAGGATATTCAAGTGACATTAGTGGTGAGCCAAAAACTGAAACTTAATTGAAGATCAACCTAAACTTTAATTAATCAACCTAAGGATAATTTGTGAAATTAACACAAACATTTAGAGGTCTAGGCTAGAGACGTGTTCTGACATCGTTAAACGTAGGAGCTGTCGTTTTTTTCTAGCGTTGCATCCCGGGGGTGAAATCTCGTTCCACTTATATGAGTGTATAGGATCGTTCTCCACGTACCTTTGGGCATATTGGAAAACGCTCCATGGATGTAAATTATACAGGAATGCTTTCATCGAACGATTACACATTAGACAACACTACTACGTGTTAGCACTCTGTAAATTATAATAGGTTGAGGATATATTCATGAATGTAACTAGAAACTTCTTTTGGTTGAGAGATTGGTCTTCTCTAACCAGGGGGGGCTCCCTCACTTGAAGAACTCAAACATAAAATACTTTAAATTTCTTAAATAGAGATCATATCTAAAGATTTTCTTAAAATATTTAGCTGAGGATTGACAAAAGTTTCCGAGATATGGTGTTGGTGTAGGTGATCAAAGTTTACCAATAAATTCCATACATAAACCAAGTCATTACAAAAGTCTGTTCTTGATCCACATTTTGTAAAATTTCAAGTTAAGTAGTACAATGGGAAAATAGAGAAATAAATTGATCTGATATACAACAAAGCTTAAAGGAAACATATAAAAAATAGGGAGTTAAAATGCTTCATTTGCAACTGAAACGTCAGAATGTAGTAAAACTAGAGAAAACTTTATTGGAATTCTAGAATTACTCAATTTCGCCTCTAGAATTTAATAAAATTTAACATAAGAGAGA
This sequence comes from Pinus albicaulis, assembly GCA_034641835.2. Classification (NCBI taxonomy): domain Eukaryota; kingdom Viridiplantae; phylum Streptophyta; class Pinopsida; order Pinales; family Pinaceae; genus Pinus; species Pinus albicaulis. The sequence goes on from CM076583.1 coordinate 39,766,160, forward strand.
AAACAAAAAAACACATATCCAAAATTCCATACCCCAGTATCCTCTACAAATATTGTTGGGAAAAACTATGCATCCAAATCCTTTCTTTAATTAAACTGTAAACACAAAAACCGTACACCATATTCTAACAGCTGATATCAGTACTCTCCAACCCTCTTTTAATTCTATTTTTCATCTTATATAGGCATACATAATAGATTAATTAGTAGTTGGATGCAATGTATATTCAATCCATGGAGAATATCAACACAGACTAAAAAGTAGAAACATATTGTTGTTTATAGTCCTTTTCTGAAATGGTAAAAGGTAAAAAACTAATAATTCTTATCACTGCCATAAAGAAACAAAATATGTCGATAGGTATATGAATCTCCGAACCATATCCATCACAACAAAAAATAGAAAAAGTATCAAAAGTTGATAGTCGACTAATAGTGTTGTGCAATGACTGGGAAGTAGCTGGGTAGCACACTTCCATTTCATGTTTCTCCTCATAGATGACACTTGGTTGTTATAAAATAGGCTAACGTGTCTTCCACATGTGTAACATATTGACCCCTCGGACCTCTGACAGTTGGCACCTTCATAACACATGTGGAAATTTGTAGGCAAGGGTTGCATAGCACACAAACTAAAACTGATTTCTTACATGGCTAAGCTCTGTCTCATCAAAAACACAACACGGTAGGCCTTTCATCATTCCAAAAACTATCTCATACTAATGAAAAAATGATGATTGCAAATTGAAAACAAAAATATACCCCTGTTTTGCAGCACAAACAAGAAATCCTGGAAACATAGACAAAACTGTAAAAAATTCAGACATGGGACTGTTACCTCATTTTCCTCTTGTTGTTTAGTAGGCATTCGATAAGGAGTTTTTGTCTTAGGCTGAGCTTTAGACCTTGGTCTAGGTCTATCTCCAGGTGGAGGGATTCCAACTGCTTCTCTATAATTTCTAACTAGTCTCCATGCCCTAGTTCAACTTTTCTTCACATACCTCAACCTTATCTTTAGCACCTGGTTTTTGAGATAAAGGTTTTTATATTGTCTTCTTGTAGGAAGTACCCATTTGACAAATTTTTTACATGTATCCATGTTTTAGAAGGCTTTACACCCTTCTTTTTCACAAGCTTTAAACAAATGTTGAATATATTTCTCGTGATCATCATGATGCTGCATTATTCTCATCACCTGCATCTCGAACTCCTCCAAATATTCTAAGTATATTTTATACTATTTCCATTGGTAAAAATATGGCCTGTTTGGTGACTGTGCCACTTCCTTCATTTGCTGCATCCATCCCTGTTTCAACTTTGTTGCTCTTGTAGTGGGTCTATTGGATTCCAATTTAAGCTTCTTGAGTTGTTTTTGAACTCGAAATTTATTTCCTTTGTCTTGCTCAGCAAACCTAGAGGGTATCTTCACACTTATCCTTTGTGGAGTGTTTTATAGTTGCTTCTCTCAAATCTTTGTTTTGTCTTTTCAGAAATGCTATCTTCATTTGATACTTGGAAAGAGTTTCTTTAATTTTTTTATCTTCGGGTCTTCTTCCTCATATAAAATTGTGTCTTCATCAAGCTGCACCTGGTCAATCTACTCCATTCCTTCTCTTGTTGCTCCTCTGGAGTCTCAACAACTTCTTGAGGAACATTTTCCTCCATGTCTTTCTTGACTCTCGACCTAGTCCTAGTCCTCATTAAAAACTAGTCACCTTTGACTGTCTCCTCTTCTGCCACTTGAATCTTGGTGATTTGAGGTGGTGCCACTTGCTCCCTTGACTCCTGTGCCTTATCCTTACCCTTTGAAATCTACTTCTTTCCAAGCTGCTTACTATGTTTACCTTAATGTTTCTTGCTAGGTTTTCTATCTTTATCCTCAACTCCATTAGCTCCTTTCACTTCTTGAGTGAATTTATCCTCATGTACTTCAAGTGTTTCTTGTTTCTTTTCACAATTTTTCATTGATGAAGGCTCTGCTTGTGGTGTTAGACCAAGATTGGATAAAAAATCAGACCACTAAACTTTCTTCTTATCCGAAAAAAACTTGACAAGAATTTTGATAAGGGAAAATTGAAATAACCTAGACATGTGGTTGTCCCTCTGAAGCTGAACCTTTGTTTCCATTCTCTCTAGGCTCTTGAGTAAGGAGTAAGATAAATTCATGGGATTTTTGTCTGTGAAATGTAACAAAAGCCTCAAATGATATTCGTAAGCCTTACTAAATCTACCTTCACATGTAAAATATCTTTGAAATATTTTTAACAGCTCACTATAATGGTCCTGAAGGTATGCTATGGGGAAGGTGGTGGAAAACTCATTACTAAACTCAGGTTTAACAAACTCTTTGAAATTTGAGGCATCTTGGGTGTTTAAGCTCGATTGTGTGCGTAGAAATACAGGTGTGTGCAACAATATTTTTTAAAATGAAATAGCATGAGCATAACAAGGCTTAATTGTAGCTTTAAAAAATCATTTCAGGGATTAAACATCAGACCCCTACCTCACATCAACTGAAACATCTTGTGCCACAAGGGAAAACTTCAATGAAATCGCTACACGGTGGCTACATAGTGCCCTACATAGCAGACCTATGTTCTCCTGCATTTTCCCTTCGATCCTATGATCAATCTCTGAATTTCCATGCATCATGAACCAAATAAAAAATCAACAGCCAGAAATCAATGTATAAGGATGTGGGTGTTATGTTCCCATCATGGGTAGTAATGATTCATCAATGATAATTCATTGAAGGGAAATAGTACTAAGGTAGAATGGGGGGATATGAAATAGTTTAGAAGGGAATAATGGGATAGGAGAGTATGATATGTCAGGATAAAGGATAATGGATAAGGATAAGGGAAAAATAGGAATAGGAGGTGGGGAATAACATATGAACGATGACCCCGGATGTGGGTGACAAAATTGACATGCGTGATAATCACATCCCACTCCATCTAGATAATGGAGATCTCCCATGTAGAGCTTCATCTGCTGCGGATCCACATACCGTTAGCCACTCACACGAAACTCGTAGAACCAGAAATTATGACAAGAGGACGGGTATTGTGTCACCATGCCCTGAGTATCACCTCGCATCTATCACCATTAATGTCCATCATGATTAACCAGTATCGTAGGCATACCCCTCCCCGAGAGCCTGCTCAAGTTCTCAATCATAGCACACAGATACGTGTGAAGCCCACTCATCGTTATCCTCATGGAACTCATTCCCGCCCCTTTATAAAGCTGAGCTACCTGCCCCTCTCATTACTCAGCCGATTACCTTGGCCTTTTGCCCCCCTCACTCTACTCTGGCTTCTCAATAATTTCAAAAGGCTGTGAAGCCCCGGTCCTAGCATGGAGCTGCGCAATCTACTTTGGACTGTCGCACTCCCTCCTATGCATCTGCCCCCCAGATATTTCTTCCCCTTTAGCCCCAGTGCTGCTTTCCCTTGTCTGTCACTTTTTCTCCTGAACTTCTCTCCCTGATCCAGGTGTGCAATGGCTCCAAGACTTTGCCAACGCACAGAGAGGGGCTCTCCTGGGACATTATCATCGTGGAGAGGATAATTGTCTCGAGTCGATTGATGGCTCCTCATCCATTACTTTTGCACGTCAGAATCTCAATTGCGAGAAGCATGCAGAAGCTTCCAGGCATGCTGCGCAGAGTGGAGGTCACAGTTTAGTGAAGTCCACCATCTCTCCCCAAACGCACTCCTAGCAATGAAATTTTTTCGCTCTAACGGCTCCAAATAAGGAAGATGAGGACACGGACATCTGGGCATGGACTCCGATGGCATCTAGATGCGCGTCCCCGATGACGTAGACCCAGACTCCCCCATCCTCTGCGCTCCAGTGGGCATTCCTGGCCATACTGTCACAGATGTGGAGGAAGCTACTGCACAGGCTCCTTCTTGCCCCATTGAGGAGGAGAACCCCAACAGTGATGATGAAGATGATAGGTAAATTTTGTGCAACAACATAGTTCTCCTATGTTTTTTTTCATGCTCGCCCTCAAGGCCTTACTGCTATCATTTACTTTGTGTTTCTTAGATATGTCAGTGCTACTGCACATAATATACTTCTCGGTTTAAGTTTTGTCTGGGTTGGTTTCCTCCCCCGAGGCAACCCAGAAACAGTGTAACAAAGGCTGGGATCGGTTAAGCGTAGCTTGCCAACCCAGCCTGTAGCATATGTAACTTTATGTTTTCGAAATTAATAGAATAGCCCAACTTACCAAAAAAAAAAAAAACATATGAATGGTGAATTTTGAATAGAATATGGGATATAAGAAGCGGGAAAGAAGTATGACATTCAAACCATGTTGCCTTGAAAAACATCATTTTGACTATAATAGATGTTCATATGAACCTTATAACAAACCAATATTTAGACACAACCCTCTTGACTCAAAATTTGTGAGGATAGTTCCTGAATACTTAAAAACCATTTCATGTTCTTGACCAAAGCTTTGACAACCAAACTCATGATTAATTTGGATATAGTGCTTGGTCGAACTCATGGCTATAAGAGTTATATGTGTTTCGACTCATTACATGACAACAAATTACAGATTCAAAGACGTTCGACAACTAATAAAGTAACTAACTCTAACATTGGATCCATTGGGGATGGCAGCCTCTATGTGAGGTTCCAAGAATAATAGCGCAGATCAGAAGCCTATCCATTGGGAAACGAAGTCAACTTATAAACTGAAAAATGACTAACAAACTTGAGAAAACAAATCTAACTGACTGAACTAACTGAAACTGACTATTAAATGTAAGCAAATATTTAGCAGTATTTATGACAGCAACCCTTCAGGCCTCTTACCCTTGGGTTAGAATGAATTTTGACAATTTTGAGCCATAGCTGTAGGCATGACACTGCATGCCAATGGCTAGGAATCTATAGTCTCGGGCACCAGAGAAAACGCCTATGGCCAAGGCCCCAATTACTCATTTCTATAGCTGCAACTCCAGGATTTGAGCCACCTTTTAAGAACATAAGCTAGTTCACTGCCCAGAACATCATGAAAAATTAGGGAATGATAAATAACATTGGAACAATGATACGGAAGCAATCACATCAGCAAGAACTCATATCAGCCCCTCCCATCCATGACAGGTATTTTTTCAAACATGTCACAAACATTGAATCTGTAGGTGTAAACAACATATTTAAGCATATGGGTCTCTTAGTTATCTAAGAATCGCTAAGAATCATTGATCCCCTACATCATAAGCTACAATACAATCTATTTGACCATAGATACATTTTGTATTCATTTACAGGTAAAAACATGGGTAGATCCATACATCATCATTAATCAAATACATGTTTATAATCAACATAATAACCACATAAATACAATGGATACAACAATAATAAAATCCACATATAAATCAGTAAATTTTCATACCAATTACCAAGGGAATGAATTCCTCATTACTGAATGTAGAAACCAACCAGGGATGGTACTTCCACATTCCACCTGACCATAGATTGGTTGAGCCAAGTCTCACTTCAGCTAATCACCCCCATGCCATATTCCAAGCATGAATGTGGGATCTCATAAAACACATCAATCACAATCAATCTAGGGCTTCTAGAGGCCAAACCACCTCAACCCTCAACTAGTGATTCCACCTCATGGTGGAACATTGCAACCATCATGGATTGATCTCTATCCAAGCTATTTTAGGGCTTTAGAGCGCTTGTTCCAACTAGGGCTTCCAGGACTAGTAATCCAACCCCAACTATTACAGGGTTTTCGAGATAGTAACTCAACCCACCTAGGGATTCTATAAGTGTTTGTCCAACCAAGGATTTCAAGATTAGTAACTCAGCCCACAGTTTTCCATCGGGCTTCCAAAGCATTTATCCAACCAAGGCTTCCAGGAACTAATAACTCAACCCACAACTAAAGGAATCATGAGAACCAACCAGGAAAAAAATAACAAATAAATAAATAAAATAAAATAAAAAATAAATAGAAATAAACCCACAACACCATGGCTATCCAGGAAATGGCAAGGCTAGGAAAATCCACATGCATAAACCATGCATACCAAAACTAGTGAGGAAAACATACATGCAACTCAGTACCTACAATCAAATCTCGTTATAGTTGTTGATCCTAATGTCCACTTGTGCTTTCCTACTCTTCCCTTTCCTTCTTATCCCAAATCACCATGTATCCACACTCTCTAAGAGTGCTCCAAGAAAACTCTAAGTATTCAAGAGTATGAGAGAGAGAAAGAGAGAATAATGAGAGATCCAAAGTTGTACTGAACCAAAGCTTACCAACTGATCCTCAGAAGCCTTTTTATTATTGAGGCCTCTATCTTCTTCATTTTCTATTATTTTCCTTTTTTTTCCTACTCATATGCAACCTGTGACCCTTCACCTTCCTCTTCTCCTAATTTCTATTACTTTCATAAATAAATGCCAATAAATTCCACTTTGCCCTCCTTTGCCTTTTCCAATTTCCTTAGCCATAATAAACTGAAGTGAACACTTGCTGGGATATTTTTTCCCACCATTCAGCGTGGAATGCATGTCCCATCAACTGTGGTTATTATTTTTTCCTTTATTAACTTTTATTTCATGGAATTTTCACCAAGTTTGTTACAATTTATGGTTGTCATATCCATGTTATTACTATTTATATGTTGGTTAAAAGTATGTTTTATGATAGTGATGATGTAAATTCTCATTGTCAAAACTCTAACCTTCGCCTCAAGCGTGGGTGGCATAAGGATGCCCAATCCTGGCTCAACCATTGGGGAATTAAGGAGGAGCTCAGTATGGGAAGCAAAGATAATATCAAAAATACTATTACCTCCAAGTTTAAGGACAAGTTGTGGGAGGACCAGGAGCTGGAGGGTAAAAGGAAACTAAGATACTATAAGGAAGTGATCAACCCCACCCTTAATAATCAGAATTATCTCTTTGTGTTGTCCAACAATAAGAAAAAAATGAACATCGCTAAGATAAGAACTAATTCCCATGAGCTTCAAAATGAGACCGAGCAATGGTCTATTCCCAAGGCCCCTTGGAATGATAAAATCTGTTAGATTTGTGATTCTAAGCAGGTGGAAGATGAAAAGCAATTTCTTTTAGTTTGCCCGACTCTTACTCACATTCGCTCTCAATTCCCTACCATATGCCACACTTCCAATCTTCTTGACCTATTAAGCCAACCCACCTATAGCGATCTTGGAGAACTTATTTCCCTTCTCTTTGACCATAGAAATAAGATTTTGAAGAATCAAACTTAAATTGTTTCTCCTCTCTTAAGGTCCGATAGACCACATTGGTTTTAATGGAAGGTAACCATCATCATCATCATCACCACCACCATCAATTTAATTAAACCAATTATAATCTCAATAAACACTTTATCATCATCATCATATTTTATTTTTTATTTTCTATTAAAATTTACACTTTGAAAAGGAAACATTGTATTTACAAATAAATAAATTGCAAATATAAATACACTTATATTTTTTTAATTTTATTTTTTAATGAATCTTAAATGTTCATATTTCAACCATTGAACATGCAACTAAGGTTAAGTGTCACAGATTATATGATAATTGTATTATTAGATCTAAGACTTTTGTGATCCATAGTGTAGATAAATGTCTTTCGTATTAATCACATCTTTAAGATTTGGTCAACATTTCGAACCAACTAATGTGGTTCATCCTCAGGACAAGGTGAAGAAATTAACCAATCTTCCTGAATAAATAGTATGGATGCATCATTCCCCGGAGATAGCCATTAAAAACTAGTCGTTAGAGAGTTAGGTAATTAGTTAGTTATTTTTTAGGGGATGAAAATCAAATTGGTTCTTAGAGAAACATTATAATCTCAATAAACACTTTAATCATCAACATCATATTTTATTTTTGAATTTTTTACAAAATTTACATTTAAAATATAAACATTATAAATTTTTAAAAAATTAAAAAACCCCAAATTTTTATACACTTTATTATTTTATTTTATTTTAAATTGTTTTTTCACCATTGTAAACGCAAAAAGAAATAGAGGAGAAAATCGTAAAAGCAAAAATTTTAGAAAAAAAATCATCCTAATAATTTACATATATATCTAAGATTAAGTTAGATATTAAATTAGTATATAAAATATTATTTGTGATATAAGGACTAGTTTTTATTTCATTACTTAAGTCTATATATATGATTGATGTTTTATACATGTATGTTTGTTGTTTTTTAAATATAAATAATTATTGTTGGGAAATATATATATATATATATATTTAATATTTTTAACATAAATTTTAATGATCAAAATTATGATAATCTTAAATCAATTATTTTAATTTTAATTAAATCAAATATAATCCTAATAAACACTTTAATCATTAACATTATATTTTATTTTTAAAATAATTTTAAAACCTTTATATAAATACACATACTTTTTTATTTTTTATTTTTAATAAACCTTAAATGTGGATATCCAACGGAGGTTTTTTTGTTTTTTTATTTTTAATAAATCTTAAATGTCCCTTTTTCAATATATATATATATACAACTTTAATATTTTTAACATAAATTTTGATGATCAAAATTATGATAATCTTAAATCAATTATTTTAATTTTAATTAAATCAATTGTAATCCTATTAAACACTTTATTCATTAACATTATATTTTATTTTAAAATAATTTAAAAACCTTTATATAAATATACATACTTTTTTATTTTTTATTTTTAATAAATCTTAAATGTCCCTTTTTCAATGATTGGATATCCAACTGAAGTTAAGTGTTGATTATATCATATATTATATTAAAATGGTAATTCAAAACTTTTAAATTTCATTAATCAAAAATATATATTTTTATAAAAAAATGATTTTAATATTTTTAAATAAAAAAAGTGATTTTAATATTTTTAAATAAATTTTAGTCATCAAAATTATGATTGTGTGAAATTAATTATTTAAATTTTAATCAAACTAATTATACTCTTAATAAACACTTTAATCAACAACATGAGGGAGCCTAATCATTAAGAGCATGTGTTTCTTTCTAAAAAATTACCATAAATTAGATAATAATAATTTATTTTTTATTTTTTATAAAATTTATACGAAGAAATAATAATAAATTTTTATTTTTTATAAAATTTATACTAAGAAATGTTCATTACATTTAAAAAATAAATAAAACCCCACATTTTTATTTTTATTTTTTAATAAATCTACCACTATGTATTTAAATGTTTTTTTTCTACGAGTGGACATGCAATTAAGGGTAAGTGTAGTTGATGAATATGGCAGAGATGCAGAAATATTGCAGAAGGGAGACTAGAAAATATGGCAGGAATGACAGAGCTGCAAGAATATTACAGAAGGGAGTTACATAACCATGGACATAAATCCTAAAAATGGGGTTGGCTCTGATACCATGTCAGGCCAGGAGGTAACTCCACCAAAAAATTATTTGAATTCATTAAGGATGAGTATGAATATATACATGGAGGCGAGACTCTTGGGATTCATTTTCCAATGTCTCTTCAACTTCCTTATTTCCTATTTTACATTAATGTACAATTTCACTCAATCCCTTAGGATTAGGTGTCAACTAGATGAAAAGTTTAGAAACATGGTGAAATTTTCTATCCCAAGTGAAGAAAGATGGGACAAATTATTGGAGTTGATAGAGTAAAAAACAATATAATTCCTATCATCTTGGCACAAAAACATAAGTCAACAGCTGGAAACGAGGCATAGTCAACAATAGATTTCCTTTAAATCTTCAACAAAGAGCTGAATTTATCCAAGACTTATATTTTGAGTTTTGTTTCAGAAAATTGTGTAATTTTGTCAGATACCATTTTGTAATGAATTCTCTTTTTGAATCTGATATCACTTTAGCAGTAAAGCTATAAGTATGTTGTTATAAGAATTGATAAGGGTTGAACCCTTGTGATAAACTACTAAGCAATATTTTAATCCTTTGAGTTTTATATGATTAATAGTAGGATTTTGGATTCATCTTGAAACAACTTGTGTCCTTGTGAGTACTTCTTTGTTAATTATGTTTTCCTTTTCTTTTTTTTAATCTCTGCATATATTTTATATTAATGAGAAATCTGGGTAAGATAAGATTGAATATCAATATATCTGAAAGCCCCTGTGAAGTTATCATCAATTACAGAGATTATTTAATTGGAACCATTTGTTTTAATTAACTCCTCTACATCTTTAAATTGTCACTTCTCTTTAAGGTTCAAATATATTTTATTTGGTTGTAAAAGTATTTTACACTCATCAAATTTATATGGTTAGTTAAAAATTATGTTTGAATATTTAATCAATCATATATTTTCTTAAGTTCAACCGTACATATCATTGCTAGCTAAAATCATGTTAAAGGTGAAGAGTAAACCCTTTTAGTAAATCATAAATAATTAAGAGTATGCACCTGTTTAAAAATTTAAAGAATTGGTCATCCAAAAATCCCAATTAAACAAAACATTTTAGATGCTCTGATACAATTCCTTAACCTATAATTGTCTACAGAGGTACAACAACATGCACATACAATACATAAGCGTGAACAACACATAACTAGACATACACTCATGACAAAATGTTGACAACCACACCATCAACACTTCCATGGGGACACCACTACCACCATGGCCAGCACAACACAGATGCAACAAGAAAATACACCATCAGTATGATAAACACATATGTGACCAACATAAATGCATGATCAACACACCACCCATCCAGTCCAAAGGTTGAACCATGCTCTGATACTACTCTGTAACACCCCCTTCCAACATCTACCTAAGAAAACAACCAACTGGGGTAAATATGCCACAAGAGGCTACTATAATGAGATTCAACCTCCTAGGTGACGTTAAGGAAGTAGAACTGACATAAAAATGACAAACAAACCTTACACAGCATCAACAACATCCCAAGGAGGTATCCCAACCCTTCAAGCCTCTTAGCCTTGGGTTAGACTAACTTTTTGACAATTTTGAGCCATAGCCGCAGGCATGACACTGCATGCCAATGGCTAGGAAGCTATAGTCCCAGGCACAAGATAACAATTTTGTGGCTAAGGCCCCAATTACTCAATTTTGTGCCTACAACTCCGATATTTGAGCCACCTTTTAAGCCCATAGCCCAATTCACTGCCCAAAACTTCATGAAAAATTAGGGAATAATAAATAACATTGAAACAATAATACGGAAGCAATCACATCAACAAGAACTCATTTGGACCCCTCCCATCCATGACAGGGATTTTTTCAAACATGTCACAAATATTGAAACTATAGGTGTAAACAACATATTTAAGCATAGGGGTCTCTTACTTATCTAAGAATCGCTAAGAAGCATTTCTCCCCTACATCATAAGCTACAATGCAATCTATTTGACCATAGATACATTGTGTATTCATTTACATGTAAAAATATGGATAGATCCATACATCATCATTGATCAAATACATACTTATAACCAGCGTAATAACCCCATAAATACAATGGATACAACAACAATAAAATCCACATATAAATCAATACATTTGCATACCAAATACCAAGGGAATGAATTTCTCATTACTGAATGTAGAAACCAACCAGGGATGGTACTTCCATGTTCCACCCGACCATAGATTGGTTGATCCAAGTCTCACTTCAACCAATCACCCCAGTGCCATATTCCAAGCATGAATGTGGGATCTCATCAAACACATCAATCACAATCAATCTAGGGCTTCTAGATGCCAAACCACCTCAACCCTCAACTAGTGATTCCACCTCACAATCGAACATCACAACCATCACATATTGGTCTCTGTCTAAGCTATTCTAGGGCTCTAGAGTGTTTGTTCCAACCAGGGCTTCCAGGATTAGTAATCCAACCCCAACTGTTACAGGGCGTCCAGAGTGTTTTTTCAACCAGGGCTTCCAGGACTAGTAACTCAACCCACCTAGGGATTCCAGAGTTTTTGTCCAACCAAGGCTTCCAACACTAGTAACTCAGCCCATAGTTACACGTTGGGCTTCTAGAGAATTTGTCCAACCAAGGCTTCCAGGCACTAATAACTCAACCCACAGCTAAAGGAATCCAGAGAACCAACCAGAAAAATTAAAAAATATATAAAATATAAAATAAATATAAATTAAATATTAATAAATAATATTAATAATAATAAATAAATAAATAAAAATTAAAAATTAAAAAAAATAATAAATAATAATAAATAAATAAAAATAAATGGAAATAAACCTACAACACCATGGCTATCCAAGAAATGGAAAATCCACATGCATACACCATGCATGCCAAAACCAGTGAGGAAAAAATACGTGCAACAAGGTACCTGCAATCAAATCCCGCTATATTTGTTGATTCTTATTTCCACTTGCACTTTCGTGCTCTTCCCTTTCCTTCTTGCTCCAAATCACCAAGTATCCACACTCTCTAAGAGTGCTCCAAGAAAACTCTAAGTATCCAAGAGTATGAGAGAGAGAGAGTATGAGAGAGAGAGAGAGTATGAGAGAGAGAGAGAGTAAGAGAGAGAGTAATAAGAGCTCCAAAGTTGTACTGAACAAAAGCTTACCAAGTGATTCTTAAAAGAATTTTTATTATTCGGGCCTCTATTTTCTTCATTTTCTAGTATTTTCCTTCATTTTCCCCCTCACATGCAACCTATGACCTTTCACCTTCCTTTTCTCCTAATTTCCATTATTTCATAAATAAATGCCAATAAATTCCACTTTATCTTTGCCAATTTCCTTAGAAACTGAAGTGAACACCCACTTGGATATTTTTCCCACCATTCAGCTTGGAATACGTGTCCCATCAACTGTGGTTTTATTTTTTCCTTTATTAACTTTTATTTCATGGAATTTTCACCAAGGTTGTTACAATTTATGGTTTTCATATCCATGTTATTACTATTGTTTATATGTTGGTTAAAAGTATGTTTTATGATAGTGATGATGTATGGCTCTCATCATGTTTTGATTTGTAAATGAATGAACAATGAATACATGACCTAATAGATGATAATGCAGCTAATGTGATAAGGAATCAATGCTTCTTAGCGATTCTCAGATAAGTATGAGACCCATATACTCAAATATGTTGTTTTAACCTATAGAATGCATATTTGTGACATGTTTGACGAAATTTTTGTCATGGATAGTAGGGGTCCAGTTAATTCTTTATTGAAATATTTGCATTCATATCATTATTTTATTGTTACTTTTCATTTGTGTAAGTTTCATGGAGTTCTAGCCTGGAAAATAGCCTTAAATATCGCAATCGCTAGCATAGCACCGGCATAAAAAGGCTACAATCGCTCTGAGGTAGGCTCATGGGAGCAACTGGGGCTCTCAGCCGCATGGTGGCCTTAGCAAGGGAGCAACTGGAGCTCCAGGTCATTGAAATGTTGATTTCCCTTAGGGGTTGGTCACCTGGAAGGGTGGGTTAGCTCTTGGAGGTTCTATAAGATGTGTGGATGGTCAGATTGGTTGTGTTTTGTCGATTCCACTTTGCTAAGGTGATCTAGGAGGTTGAATCATATCATAGTGGCCTCTCATCACATGTTTACCCCATTTGGTCGGTTATCTTGGGTAAATATGAGAAGAGGGTATTACAACCAAGTTCAAATCCCTCCATGTAACACAATAATGATAATTTTTTCTGAAATAGATTAGTGTCTCTCTCTATATATATGGCTAAGATTATGTTAGATATTAAATTGTTATATAAGATATTATTTGTGATATAAAGAACTAATTTTTACCTAATGATTTCATTGCTAAAATATATTTAGTTGTACATATATATTGCATGTTTGTTGTTTTATACATACATGTTTATTGTTTTTTTTAATGTAATTTTTTTATTATTTTAATTTTATTTTCTATATGTTTATGAAGCATATAACCATTTATTGTTTGGAAAATTTTATATCATTGTTATAATTTAAAACCTTTAAATTTAACTAATATATAAAATAAATTTTAATGATACAAATTATGATAATCTTAAATCAATTATTTTAATTTAATTAAACCAATTATAATCTCAATAAACACTTTATCATCATATTTTATTTTTGAATTTTTATTAAAATTTATAGTGGAAAAGGAAACATTATATTAAAAATATATATAAATTTAAAACCTATATATAAATACATTTATATTTTTTTTTTTTTTAGTTTTTAATAAATCTTAAATGTTCTTTTTTCAACTATTGAACATGCAATTAAGGTTAAGTGTCGTAGATTATATGATAATTGTATTATTAGATCTAAGACTTTTGTGATCCATAATGTAGATAAATATCTTTTGTATTAATCACATTTTTAAAATTTGGTTGACGTTTCAAACCAACTAATGTGGTTCATCCTAAGGACAAGGTGAAGAAGTTAACTAATCTTCCAGAATAAATAGTATGGATGCATCATTGCCTGAAAATAACCATCAAAAACTAGTCTTTAGAGAGTTAGATAATTAATTAGGTAATTTTTAAGGGATGAAAATCAAATTGATTCTTAGAGAAAAATAATTAATTAATTTGATTAATAATAAAATAATGCTGAATTTTTTTATCTATTATTTATAAATTATAAAAAAATTATTCTATTATTAATAAAAATATATATTTAAATGAAAATATAAGTTTTTTTGGAATTATATCTAATTATCCTAAATTTATATATATATATATATGATGGGTTATTAAAAAGAAGAAGGGGTTTTATATTTTTATTAATATAAATAATTTTAAATATAAAGAAAAAATATTGGTTATTAGAATTAAATAAAAAATTTACTTAAAATTATATGATACTAATAAAATAAAAAGGAAGAAAGATCAAGAAGAAAAATAAAATGAAATGTTAAGGGAAGTAAAATAAGAAAAAAAGGGATTTAATATATATAAAATGAGACTATTATAATAATATGGAAGAAAGATTAAGAATAAAATAAAACAAAACCAATGAAATGCTAGGGGAATTTTAATAGAATAAGGAGGAAATTAAGAAAAAAGAAAATAGACGAAAACTAAGAGTCCTAACAAGAAAAGAAACAACTAAGATGGGAATGATGTGATTTTAATAGAATAAGGAGGAAATTAAGGAAAATAAAACAGACGAAAACTAAGAGTCCTAACGAGATAAGAAACAAATAAGATGGGAAGGAATCACGTCGAGAGAGCTGAAATAAAAAATGAAGAAAGATCAAGAAGAAAAATAAAATGAAATGTTAGGGGAAGTAAAATAAGGAAGAAAGGGGGTTTATATATATATATATATATATATATATAAGGAGACTAATATAATAATAAGGAAGAAATATTAAGAATAATATAAAATAAAATCAATGAAATGCTAGGGGAATTTTAATAGAATAAGGAGGAAATTAAGAAAATGAAAAAAGACGAAAACTAAGAGTCCTAGCGAGATAAGAAACAAAAAATATGGGAAGGAATCACATCGAGAGAGCTGGAGTCCAACTCTTACTCAATTTCCAACAATCGTCCCTCTTGAGATACCTAGCATGCCTCTCAATCTCAAAATCCTCCCTCAGTTTCCTATGGTGGAAATAATCAATCTTAGCTATTGGAGTGTGTTTGGTGCACATATGTACGAAATCACACCAACTTAAGGGGTATAGTCTACCCACTTAAGTTATTGGTAACAAGAAAAAAAAGAAGTGGAGTCAACCAAGTTAGTGGAACAAGCTGGAATCATAAGCATACCAGATAGAGAAATAGCATGCATATATAAACTAAAACTAAACTAAAAACTAAAAAAAATAAACACGAGCTCTGAAAAGAGTCAAACGACAACAATAACATGAACTGTGGTTGTAGGCCCCTCTTATTGAGCGTTGGTAGTAATAAGAGTGAAACTTTACCCTCTTGCCAAAAGGCCCTAGAACATGGGTTCTATGTCCCGATGCAAGGATGTTTTTATCCCAAGCTTGCCTCGGTGCAGTCTCCCTCTCTCTCTACTGTGTTGGACTGAATTTTTTGGATGGCCAATAATTGAGTCCCCTCTATCTTCAGCTCTGGATCACATACTACTGGTATTTCTTGGGAAATTCTGGCCAGCATAATAATGTGTTCACCAATTCTTCTTCTCATGGTGGTCTTATATAGGAGAATTCAAATCATTTCTCCCTCTCTTGGTACATTGTGGATGATGACCCAAGAGAGGGGTATAATTCCTTTGTGTGCTCCAAATATTCCATTGTGTGGTCACTTGATGTTTAAGGAGGCGTTGGTGGCTATCCTTAGGTGACTTCAAGTGAGAAATCACTTGTCCTATGCTTTGTGTGGTCCTGGAAAGTGACATTTTTCCATTCCCAGGATTGCGCACATTTCGGGTCATAAGGCACGCAAAGAGCATTTAGGACTTGTTCAAAATTGATTTTCCTCATACCTTAGAGATTTTTAAATACTTTCTAGATTTTTTAATGTCTTCGAACTCTGTAAATCCTACTGCTTGACATTGAATAATGTCATCTTATGTTTGTATGATTTTCCAGTGTTAACAGTTGCCCCTTAATGTGTGAGGTCTGGGAAGAATTGTATAGTTGAAATACATTATAGTTTCTTTTCTGTATATCGTGTGTAGAGAGAGAGAGAGAGAGACTTGCATGAATCTTGGAATTGAAAACACCCTGCATCAGTTCCAAGAATGACCACGTCCTAAGGGACCCCTGTAAGCAAATATAATACAATAGATATACAAATCTAGTTGACAGATATCCCATGCTTGTGATGATGTGGCTATTTAAACAAATCTAGTTGACAGATTTATGGTTTGTCTGTATCACTGATATGGTAGTTATCTGGTGTTTGCTGACGATGACTGCTAACGCCCTTAGGGGATTTTTTTCTTTGATAATAGGTGGAATATGATACCCATATGTGTAAACTTGGTATGGCATATAGCTGTGCATTGTAAGCATAGGTGTTGGTTGGGACCTTCCCGTGTAAGCATTGCTGAAAGAGATTCTTATGGAGGCACAGGTCTTCGATGAATTCGATCAAATTGCAATGGTTGTAAGGTACGATACCATCTTATAATGAAATATTTTTTTGTAGTCGAATGTCAGGAGGATCGATGACATCTATGGGCAATGATGTCTCCCATAGTTCCACCCGAGGATGTCCCTTTTTTTGAGAGGGATAATCCAAGGTACAGCTTCCTTTTTGGAAAATAGGTGTCGAATTCGACAAAAAGGAAGCCTCAATCGACCGAGAGGTCGCTGACATGAGGGGTCAGGGACCTAGATGTGATGGGTTTAACATAGGCATGTTGTGAGGGGTGACTGAAAATTGATGATGGGGATTCAGTGGCCCAAGGTCGGAGTATACTAAGCAACTTGGTGGCAGTCATAGTTATTTCTGATGGGGAAATCCCTGGAGTTAGTAGGAATTCCAGGGTGGGTATAGACCGGCTACAAATGTCAAAGTGGCTTGTGTGTGGGGGTGTAATACTCCGACCAAGGGTGTTCAAGGAATGCTGCTATGTGAGAAAAAGATGGATGGGAGGATGAAGGGAAGTAGTGCACCATTCGCAGTCTTTGTACACTTACCAAAAGAATAAAATAATGGGGTTTGGTTTATACAAAACACAGATACGGGTACCCCAAAACATGAAAGTGTTCACTCATTGATGTTGTGAGGAAGGTGTTTTGTTGAGGGTGGGGGTCTCATGTGTGGGGCTAATGAAGCGGATGAAAAAGTATCACAGATGGGATTATGCTGGTGGAGGTATGGTGGGCCAAATGCGAGGTGCAGTGTGCTTTTGATTTGCTTGTACAACCTGATCATCCCCGAAGGGGGTTTTAGTTTGTATGGTAAAACTTGACCTTATGCATGGTGGATGGATTGGAATGAGGTGCTTCTCGGACTGAAGTGGTATGGCCATGGCATCACTTTTTCTGTGATATATGGTCTACTGTGGGTGACGAGCACCATGGAGGGGAGCTCTATCGACCAACAAGGATGTTTATCATGTGCAGAGTGAGGTGATGATAAACACGGTCGGATATGAGGACCCTATGGTTGATTTCTGATGGAAAAATGATGTCAAGATATGCAGAGTTTACTGGGGCTCTATCAATCTGGGGGTAGAATGATACCTTCTCTAGAACTTTCAATAGATGGAGTTGTGAATGTTTTGTGAGCTTTTCCTACAAAAATAACTACCTCAAGTGAAATCATCTTCTTTATCAAATACTATTGAAAGTCATGAGCTTTAAAAAAGAAGATGAGAGAGGGCATACATTTCAGCGCTGAAAAATTATTGTTTCGGGAGTGCGAATGTTTTGCATCACCTCTGTTCATCATGGTGTGTTGATTACAGTGTTTCTTTCGGTCTGGTGATCAGATACTCTAAGCTCCAGTTTTCCCTTGGGAGTTGTTACTTGGCTCCTAGTTTTGATTTCGGTTGGGGTTGCCCCCAGACTGAGATCACATGGGGCGTTGCTGGTTACTGCCCCATGTCCAAGATCTCCCCTTTTGTTTGTTCCTCGACTTCTTTTTTCATCATTTTGAGGATTTCCATCATTCTCCTGGTTGTATGGTTGCTAAAGATCATAGGAAGGGTTGCACAATATTGATTGGTGCATCACATTATGCCAATGGTCCATTTTGTGTGGGGAATGGGGGATATAAGTTCCCTTGTCCCTGGTTGGTATATGAGTGCTGGGGTGACTTTCATGATAGCTAGGTTGTGATACATTCTGAGTAGAATCGTATGAGTATCTAGGGTATTGATTACTGATGCCTAGGTGTCCTTAGGCCAAAGACCCAATCGAACCGTATGCAGAATCAACGTGCATGGTACTACTATTTCTTAGGTGATCTTGGGAAAAAGACCTGATCAAACTGTCTGCAGAATCGATGTGCATGGTAGTACTATTGCCGAGGTGATCTTGGGTCAAAGACCTGATCAAGCCATCTGTAGAATCTACCTACCTGGTAACTCTCTGAGTATCATGGGTGTTACTACTGCCTAGGAGATCTTGGGTCAAAGAATCAATCAAGTTGTCTCTAGAATATACCTACCTGGTAACTCTCTGAGTATCAAAGGTGTTACTGTTGCCTAGGATATCTTGGGTCAAAGACCCGATCAAGCCATCTGCAGAATCTACCTACATGGGTGTTACTGCTGCCTAGGAGATCTAGGGTCGAAGACCTGATCAAGTCATCTGCAGAATCTAACTACCTGGTAACTCCCTAAGAATCATGGGTGTTACTGTTGCTTAGGTGATCTTGGGTCAAAGACTCATATAAAATCGTTTACAATAGACGACACGCCCGGTAACTCCCTAAATACAGATTACTGCTGCCTAGGTGACCTTGGGTCAAAGACTCGATCAAACCATCTGCATTAATAGATGCATGTGATAACTCAAGAGGATGAGGCAACCAGGTTCCCCTGTCCCTGGTTGGTGTATGGTGGCTTGGGGGAAAGAGGGACAAATGGTTGTCTTTCTGGTGACAGTCGTTCTTCCTGTAGGTACAGTATGGTACGAGGTTCATTTTCGGATGCCTGGGTGGAGGGATCCTCTTGATAGGATCACTCAATGGCATGTAAGACATCCCTGTATTGTGGGAGTTATGGGAAATGATGGGTATAGTTCCCGTATTTTCTGCACAGAGTGCATGCGTGATTGGTACGCAATGATTTGCCTTTACCTTTGGTGGTAGGTTCCTTTTTATGGGAACGCGACGTCGCGATGTCTATCTCAAAGCCAAGGAGTCGTTTTAATTCATCCAGCTCTGGAAAAATATGGATAGGGTGACCTATTACGTCGCATATGGCGTAGACTGGTAATTCCCGTTGTATGGCAGGGGTCACCATCTTATTTCCTCTTTTTTCGGTTTTCTTGGCCATGATCAACAGTTTTGTAATGGTAATCTCCTTTGCAAGGGTGGTTTCAACCATTTCTTGGATAAGTGGGGCCTCTTCGGGACTCAGGGGCTTCAATCCCGTGGCAATGACATGGGTGGCTCCTGTTCCCGCAGGGGGAACGAGGTACCAAACTGGTATTGCCAATGATATGTTTGGAAATACCATTGTTGCCAAAACCTGCTAGGAGACTAAACTAGATAGGGGTAGGGGAAAGGGGTTTTGGAAGCGGCGTAGGCTATAGAGGTTGTCGTGGCCGATGACTCAGTGCCATTACTGCTTGTGTTCGTGTCTTGACTAGCCTCGGCACTTGATGTGGACATCATGCACACCAGAGCCCATGTGACATCAAGCGATGACTCAAGGATTATGGGAGGGTCTCCTAGGAATGACCCTAGAACGGACAGCAGTTTAAACTAGCCAGGGCCATATCCTTGGTACTGTGAGAGAGCATCTGAGGATGTATCTACGTAGGGTAGAATTACATCATTTTTCATTAGGGGTCATTTCTCGCTATGCATCAATTGGTCTATAGTAATGATGCGGTCCTCGTGGGGAAACATCATGATGCGAAAGACAGAGGAGGCTATGGCAGACATGGCATACATATAACTCCACCCAAGGAGTATATTGTAGTCCAAGAGAGTGTCTAAGACTTCGATGTCTATGTGGACCGTCTTTCTGGAAAAACAGACTGGGATGTTTTGGTAGAGGCCGACGGGGGTCAAAGGACAACTGTCGTATGCTCTAAGCATGATAACTGAGGGTTTTAGTTCGGGACAACCTAACTTCTGCTAGACATTTTTGGATAGGATGCACGTGGATGCACCCTTGTCTATGACACATCGGTGAATTGTGATATTCTAGACCGGCATTGCTATTTGGAAGGCGACCATGGAAGGAATCCTGGGGGTGGCTTTATCTAAGTCAAAAGCCATTAGGCATGTATTGGCAGGGCCGATAGCGCCTAACACAAAAGGGATTTTCATTGTTTTTGGCATGGCTACAATACTTCCAAAGCTAACATAGCAGTGGAAGATTGTGCTAAATCGTCCACAATACTATAATTATGGGCCACCTTGGAGTAGTTTCCTTCTCGCCTATTGGGTCCCTTCGCCATTTTTGGCACTATAAGCATCTTTGAAATGGTCAAAGGTGCAGTCGGTGTGCTGATACTTGCCCCTGATGTATTGGCATCTGGTGGGGTGTCGTAATTGTGATTCCGTGTTTGGAAAAAATTATCTTCGCCATTCATGTAGATTTCATGGCTGCTTTTCCCGGAGTCATCTGTATTTTGCTATTGAGTGCTTACTATCCCTTGATGGGGGAAAGGTTCTTGCATCAAAGCTGGTTGTTAGGAAGATCCTCCTTGTCCTCGGTTACTCTATAGCTTCTTCAGCTCAGGGATATCGGGACAGTGGTGAGCATAGTGACCGTACTCACCACATATCGAACAAGAATGGTTTGTTCGAAGAGGTGGCCTTTTGCTTTGTCGTTGGGCATTGCTCGGCTCCTAGCTCTAATTCCTGTTGGAGTTGCCTCCAGTCTAGGATCATGGTGGGCGTTGCTGGTTGTTTCTCCCCTATCCAGGGTTCTCTTTTGGATTATTTTTTAATTTTTTCTTCACCACGTTAGGAGGATAGTTCTCCTGGTTATATTGGTGTGGTTGGTTTTGGGAAGGCTGCACAAATTTCACCTGTGCATTGGTTTTCAGAGGCAGGTCTTATGCTGGGGATTGAGCATAACGTGGCCCCTAGTTTGCACCTGGCTGTTGGAGGGAAGCTCTTCCATCAGTGTTTCTTTCTACATACTAGGTCTCCTGAGCCGTAGGATAAGGTCCTCCCTGGCGATACACTGGCACCCTATTGGTTAAATGTTGTTGAGGCATATGATGTCTTTGAAAACCGGGTTGAGGTACATTTTGGGTAGAACTGTATGTGTAACCAGGGTTTTGACTGCTGCTGCTTATGTAACCTTGGGTCAATGACCCAAATAGTCCGTCTGCAAAGTTCGACGCGCCTTGAAATTCTTGATAAGTTTGCAGGCATAGGGCTTTGGGCAGGATGTTGTAAATGTATCCTGACTATGTAGAAATCAGCTCAAGCTGCTGGGTTGTGTTGATAGCGTCCTCTTCGGATATGTGCTTTTTCTATGCCACATCCTTTGAAATCTCTGCCATAAGATTTTTCAGGACAAATCTAAGGGAACCCAATCGTCGAGTTTAGATTTACATAAAATAAGACACTGCCTCCATTCATGGAGATGGTCCGAGATATGGATGTTGGGGGTCTGTCTAAAATGTGTTAGTAATTCCATTTTAGAATCATGGTGAATGGGTAACTGCAAATATGTTAGGAACGTGGTAGCGAGGGTGCTAAATGTTCCATGTGAAGCAGAGGGTTGCTCCACATACCACTTCACGACTACTCTTGTCAGAGTGCGTTGAAATAATCTCAATCGAATAGTGTCATCGATGATATTTTTCGATGAGCACCATCGGTGAAAGTTCATGACATGATTACCTAGGTCTTCTACTTGCTTTCCTTCGAACTTTGGAATATCTAAAGGGAGCTTCGTGGGAATGGGAGGCCATGTATGGTCGTGTGTGATGGGTTCATTCGTTAGCTTGGTTAAATCGGGAAGATTCAACGAAGCTAAGAAGGTTGACTGGGAGGTTGCCATTTCAATATATGAAAACACAAATTTATAGTTAGGAAGAGGGTTAGTCTGCGACATACCCTGCTGTGTATTTGGCTGGCTTCCCGAATGGGATGCACTCCTCTGCCCCCTAGGGGTTGTGGGAGGAGTGGTCTGTGGTGTGGTGTTAAGAGACCGACTAGGGTTTCCAAATATGGATGCCCCAATAAAGGACGAACCAATAATAGTGGCAGCATTCTATCTTTCTGTTAGGATATTCCGACACATAGGAAATAGTTAAGAATAACTTAGTCTAGTGTAGAGTTAGGTAAAGTGTGTTTCTTTACCATGTACATTTTTAACTTATAATTTGACAGTCACGATTTGTAGTGATCTGATGGTTATCTCTCACCTCGGTATTAATGACACTTGATCCATGGCTTAACA
Source organism: Pinus albicaulis (assembly GCA_034641835.2). Lineage (NCBI taxonomy): Eukaryota > Viridiplantae > Streptophyta > Pinopsida > Pinales > Pinaceae > Pinus > Pinus albicaulis. The sequence continues at coordinate 39,789,211 of CM076583.1, forward strand.
CCCGATTGGTCCATGATCTCTATTTAAAGAGCATGGAGGGTCATTTTTCTGGTAACCGTTTATGAGAGAAACATATGTAACTTTTATTTTTATATTAATAAATTTCCTAAAGTGGCCGCATTGGCTCAGGCCGTGGAAGGTTTCCCTCTTTGAGGGTTTTAACCACGTGATTATACTGGTGTACTGATTTGTGATCTGTTTGTGAGCGGTGACCTTTGGTTCTTGATCTACGGAACTTACCCTATAAATTCCTACATGGTATCAGATCTATTTTCACAGCCGCATCCATTGTTGATCAAAATCTGAAGCCGGTTTGACTACATGTGAATGTTGTTTTGTAGATCTACAATTTATGAACATTTTTGGGATTGGAGAACTACTCTATTGTGTCTGTATCATTTGTTATAGTGAGGAACACCTTTCATTTCATGCGAAAATGTTTCTGGCTGCCCAAGTTATGACAGTTTAGATCTGGAGGTATAAAGCATATGTTTTGTAGTTATATTTGTTAATAGTTTTGCTTATTTCATTTTCCTTTGTTTATTTTTGGTTTTTAGGTTTTATTTATTTTCCGGATCTATACCCTCTTCTTTGTGTATGCTCTTTTCTGTGCACTGTGTGCAATCTTGGCAAATCAAAAATAGGGAAAGGGATTTTTTTGCTACGTATGCTCTTTCCCTACGCCTTTGTGCGATCTCGTGAAATCAGAAATAGTGGAAAAATGATAGTTTCCGATAAGGCTAACCGTAGTTTCCAGTAAGGCTAACCGTAGTTGCCGGTAAGGCTAACGAAAAATCTAACATTTTGCCGTAAGGCTTGCATTTTTTTTTTCTTGGTTTTTGTGTTTTTTGTGCAGGAAAAGGCATGCACATCGAAGAGTAAAAAAAATAAGTAAATAAATAAATTAAAAATATATATATTTAAAAAAAAAAACAAAACAAAACAAAAAACCCCCTTCCTCCTTTCAAACAATAACGTAATCCTTTTACTATCTCACTTGGTGAGGAGTTAGTTTATGAGAATAGAGGTATTGGGTTCAAATATCTTTCTCAAGCTTCTTTTGTAAAAAAATTTGTTCAAAGGGGCAGAATTTTAAAAAAAAAAACCGCACTTCATCTTGTTCTCGTAACTATTCGGTATCTACAACTCAGATTTTTCAAAAGGCGTAACTTCTTCATGCAGAAGCCGTTTTTCGAGCCTTTTTTTTAAACGGCCTAATGTTTCAACATATTTCCATTGGAGTAGTTATTTTTAGCTTTTCTTAGCTTCAGATTAAAAAAAATAAAAATGGAAAGTGCATGCCCGATTATTCTTAACAACACCAATTATTTCCAATGGCTACCTCACATGGTAGATATACTTAGAAGTAAAGGGCTTTATAGAATAGCCACGGGACAAGAAACTAAACCTTCCGATGATGATAAAGTTCTAAATGGGAAAATAAACAAGATCAAGCATGAGGGTTGATAGGAATGTCCATTGCTCAAGATCTTCGATTTCATATCCTTGACATTGACACCCCTGATGAAGCCCTGGAAAAGCTAAAAACTGTTTTTGGCATTCAAAATCAAATCAGGGCCCACCAGCTTGAAAATGAGTTGCTTACTTTGGACCCCATTTGAATTCTTTTAGAAGGTTGTAAGATCAAAAAGGAAGATGGTAGCCTCATTTATTGCATTCTTGCTAAGCTTGGCCCTGCATACTCTATATTTGTTTCTGCTTTCCATTCCACTAGAGAAGCCATTATTTCTTTAGGAACCACCTACAAGAACCCCTCTTTTGATGCCTTTTGCAATTCTTTGATAAGAGAACAAGAAAAACTCTTACACCTTGGTCTTATCACTTCTGGAAATGCTTCGAAGAAAGCCTTAGCATCCCAACAACAACCATATCAAAAGAATCCCAAGAAGTAGAATCCTAAAAAGTATGGTCCTAAATCAAGCAAGGGTCGTAAGCAATTTCAGCCGCAAACTGAAAAAGCAACTCACCAAAATGATAAGGCATATAAAGCAAAGGAAAGAAGACAGATAGACATTGCAACTTTTGCAATCGTGATGGCCATACAGAGTCCAAATGTTTTAAGAAGATGGAAGCCTTAGAAGCAGCAATGAAGAAGCACAACATCAATTTGGAGCACTCTTCACCTTCATCTTCAGGAATGGAACTTTCTGCTTGTGATTATCAAGCATTAAGATCTGGTTATGCATTAAATGTATCTTCTTCTTCTCATTCTCATGAGTGGCTCATTGATTCTGGAGCTTCTTACCACATGGACAAAAATAAAGCCATGTTTTCTTCTTTAAATGATTGTAACACCAAACATATTTATGTCAGTGATGATAGATCTGTTAGTGTTGTAGGATATGGAACCATTCATCTCGATAATGGTCAGTTTAATGATGTACTATCTGTTCTTACCTTGTCATTCAACCTTCTCTCCATTTATCAGATAACTCATTCAGGTGAAGGGAAAATAGTAAAATTCTCACCTCGTGATGTTGTAATCAAGGACCTCAAATATCCTAAACATATTTTAGCTAATGGCATTGCTGATGATTCTACAACGTTGTATAAGTTTAACAACTTTGGATCATCATGTCCTCCCTCTGTTTTTGTTGCTCATAATGATGAAGTGAGCAAACTTTGGCATGAGCGATTTGGTCACTTAAACTATCGCTCTCTTCAAACTCTATGTAAGGAAAATATGGTGACAGGTCTTCCTATGGTATCTTACCGAGATGGTGTTTGCTCCGGATGTGTACTCGGAAAACATCATCGGGATAGTTTTGACAAACGTGCCTCTTGGCATGCTTCAGCCCCTTTGCAGCTTGTGCACAGTGATTTATGTGGTCCACTTCCTGTTGTTTCTTTCTCTGGTTGCAAGTACTTCTTAACTTTCATTGATGATTTTTCCAGATGCACATTGGTATACTTCTTAAAACTCAAGAGTTAATTTTTTAACATTTTCTTGGCCTTTAAGGCCTTTGTTGAGAAACAGTTCGGACATCAAATTCTCAAGTTAAGATCAGACAATGATGGAGAATACGTTAACAAAAAATTTATCAACTTCTGCACTGAGCATGGAATTCAATTGCAACATACTATTCCATAAACTCCACAACAAAATGGTGTAGCTGAAAGGAAGAATCGCACCTTAAAAGAAATGGCTAATTGTATGCTTCAATCTAAAGGACTTGGTCTCAATTTTTGGGAAGAAGCCATTAAATGTGCAAAATACATAGTAAATCGCACTCCTACGAAGGTTTTAAATAATATAACTCCAGAAGAAGCTTGGAGCTCAATCAAACCAGATGTAAGTCACTTTCATGTCTTTGGAAGTGATGCTTGGGCCCATATTCCAGATGTGAAACATTAAGCCTTAGAACCTAAGAGTGAAACATGTATTTTTGTTGGATATTCTGAAGATGTCAAAGGATATAAACTTCTTCAACCAAAATCCAAAAATATAATCATTAGAAGAGATGTAAAATTTGATGAAAATATATTGTCCTGCAAGCCTAGTTCGACGGGTGTGCCACCTTTGGCCTGCGAGCCTGATTCGGCATATGTGCCACCTTTCTCTCTCTCTTCTATTTTTAATAGCATTCCTTCTAGTTCAGATGATGACAGTGAGGATGACAATCCTCCTCCACCTCTTGAAATTGTTCCTTATACTCCACCGCTTCCAAGAGGGGTTCGCTCTGCTTGGGATGTAGTAGGTTCTCTTGCAGGTGACCCTACTGATCGACAACGTACTCGTTCTCAGTCTGAAAGAGCCTCTTCCTTATTGGCTCATGTTCCAGAAAAACTTGATCCAAAACCCTTTGAAGAAGCCTCCGGTCATCCAGATTAGGATGAAGCTATGAATGAAAAATATCATTCCTTATTGGCAAACGATACTTGGGATCTTGTTCCTCTTCCAAAATGAAGAAAACTTGTCAGATTCAGATGGGTTTACAAAACTAATTTTGGACCAGGTGGAAAAGTGGATAGACATAAAGCTCGTCTTATTGCTAAAGGATTTTCACAAGTTGAAGGCATTGACTATACTGAAACCTTCTCCCCTCTTGCCAAAATGAATTCTATCTGCCTTGTTCTTTCCCTTGCTGCCTCCTTTAAATGGGAAGTCCATCATATGGATGTTAAATCTACCTTCTTACATAGAGATTTGCATGAAGAAATATACATGGAAAAACCCCCTGGCTTTATCCAAAAAGAATCCAGCCTTGTTTGTCGCCTTAGGAAGTCTCTCTATGGTCTCAAACAAGCTCCTCGAGCTTTATATGCCAAAATGGATAGATTTCTATTAGATAATGGATTTTCTAGGTGTGATTCTGACAACACTATCTACACCAAGAAATTGGGTAAGTCCTTCACCATCCTTGTTCTTTATGTTGATGATATTATCCTTACTAGTAGTGATCCAAACCATATAAACCATGTGAAGTCTAGCCTCAAAAATAATTTTGAAATGACAGACTTAGGACACTTGCATTATTTCCTTGGTCTTCATGTCTTGCAATCCAAGGAATGCATTACCCTCTCTGAGTCCAGGTATGCTTGTGAAGGACAAAGATATTTTAAGCACAAATAGTTTAAACAGAAAACATTCCTATGGTAGGGCTAACCATTAATCACTATAAATGAAACTCAAACTGATAGATGCAAAAAATAAACGATCAGGTGATGCATAGAAGTATAAGACTCTCTAACTTTGGGAAAATCACCTTCAGAATTTTTGGGAAAACAAATAAGACAAACAAACAACACAATCTATGAAGAGGGAACTCCTAAACATCATATTTTGAGCTATTGGGAACTTTGAAATAAGACTGCAAAGCATGGGAAAAGGGCAAGATCGAAACAATACCTCTTTGACTTAACTAAGACAATCAATAATTCAGAGAGAGATTTCAGAGATGGAGTTTTGATTAGCTATGATTAAGCAGGGCATACCGTGAATCATACTAGATAGCATACATAATAACCATTAATGAAACTGATAAATAATCCTTAGGGTACCAAAGAGAAATTAAGAACTCTTTGACATAACCAAGAAAGATGAAAACATTTAAGCTGTAATGAATCAGGAAATTTGAGGTGCCTCCATGGGCATATCTCAAACCTATTCTTCACTGAACTACAGCAAGCAAGAAGCATGAAAACATGTATGAGAAACTAAGAAAAAATAACAGATAAGGGACACAATACCATTCACCAAGCCATGGAATCCTACATACAATCCTCCTCCACCATCAAGGTCAAGCAAGAGATCATCCACTTCATGAGACAAATTATTTCTTCAAATCTTGTAATGATATGTATTTCTCTATAATATCAAGTTCAGCCTCTGGTTACAATGAATCCTCTTGGATTATATAGGCCAAAGAGGAAGAAACCCTCCTAGAGAAACTAGAAGGCCATTGGCCTAATACAAATATCTGATTTTGTCCTTCCTTGAGGCTTTGCAAAGCCCAAGGCACAAAATATCTTCAAAAATATCTATTTAAGCCAAAAATAGCAAGAAAATTGACTTATAATCTCTGACATAGAGTCAAAAATAGCTAAACGCACATTTCGATGGCCACCTTCAGAAAACTACTTTTTCAGCCAAAATGCTATAGGAGCATAGTGCCAGAAAAATCCTTTTTTGCAGATAACTTTTGAGGGACTTCCCGATGTTGAAACGATGCCTGTGATAGCTCGTTGGAAATCCCTAGATGTCTAGTTTCTAGAACTACTTGATTTTTCTCAAACTGATCCCTGTAAGTTTGTCAAAAAGTGGACTAAGTGAAAAAAACTAGGAGGGTCTCATCTGCTGATATGTGAGGCAGAAAGGTGAATTTTGACTGATTTTTGCCTCTTTCGGGGACCAAAATACCTTTCTTTGGATATGAAAATTTGTGAGTAGATGCCCCCAAATTTAATACATCCAAAAAAATGACTTTCATGAGCTGAGGATGCTCCTAGCAAACATGGCAGTGCCTAAAAATGTGCAATTAGGGCCAAAAAACACAAAAAACAAGATCATGTCAAAATTTGCTCAATTTTGGTGAGAAAACCCCTTATGGGTTCTTAGAAGCATGAAAGGAAGCTGAAGCCAATATTTCAAGCCTAGATACGTCTTTTTCCCCTTTTTTCACTGGGCACCTCCTTCAGGCAGTGTTGAGCCTTTCTTGAGCAACTTTGAGTTTTCTTCGAGCAAATTGATTCAATTTCTTGTAGTGCCCAGTCATCTTCCTTTGCAAACCCAAGTATTTGTTTACTTTGTCTAATTTATCCTCCAAATGCTTGTTCGCTCTTTCAAGCCATGATTCTTTATCATTTTCTATTTCTTGGGCAAGCAATTGTATGAGAGGATAAGATCGAACAAGGGCTGCTTCATCTTCCATCTGTTTCTCCAAAGCTTTCCTAAGACCCATATTCTTAGGCCTTTTTCTTACTAGCTGCTCTTCTTCCTCAATATCATCAAATTCGCCCATATACTCTTCAAGCTTGACTTGTGCTTTGTATGCTTCCCTTTGGTATTTGAATGCTTGGGCCTCATAAATTGCCATTTTCCCACTCATTTGTTTATTTTTCATTTGTAGAAAATGTATGAGGTCCTTTGAACTTTCTAGATCAGTTTCTAAGTCATGGATTTGGGCTTTTCTGTTTTTCAAAAGTGACTCAAGAATTCTACTTCATCATCTCCAACGTCACTGTCTATTTGTTTGATGTCAAACTCTCTTTCCTGTTCATGACTACTCTCCTGTTGTTCAAATTTTTCTTTGCCCTTGCTTTGGATAGACTTCTTTTCTCTTGTTCTCTTTGGAAATTCAGCAATACTCTTCTTAGGTAGTTTGCCTCTACTCCTTAGTGCTCTAGTGACATTACTAGTCACTGGTGGAGTGATTTTCTTCTTTGTAGATTTGGTGTTTTTAGCCTTTGGTGCTTCTGAGGAATGAATCATGGCCCCTTGCCTAGGAGAGGCAGCAAGCACATTTTCTTGGCTGTGTTGAGGAGAAGAGTGTTGAAGATTGCAACAAGAAACAGTGAAGGAGGCATCCTGAAACATCATCCTTGATCCTAGTTGGAAAATAATCACCTAAACTAGGTGGGGCCCACACAAGTGAATTTTGGCGCAAAGTCTATTTTTAGACATGTTGATCATATTCTATGAGTTGCAGGATGCTATTTGTGGATGGTTGGTAAAGTTGGAAAAATAGATGGACTTCTATTTTTAGACATATTGGGCAGAATCTATTTTTAGATTACCAGTCTAAAAATAGATATGTCGAATATTATTAGCTCTTAATAATATTTGGACTCTAAACATTATCTTATTCTCTTGGAGAACTTCAATTAAGTGCACAGATGTGGAACAATAGCTAACAGAAGGAATTACACTATTCCTAAGGGTTTACTGGAGCTATTGCATGGAGGATTTCAGTTAGAACTCATGTGACAGAGTTTGGTGGAGTTGGAGAAGTAGTTGGTGGAGTTGTATTTAGTTTAACTCAGTTAGACTTAGTTGAGCTAGTTGTATCTAGTCTAATTGATTGATACACTAGTTAGAGTGGTGTGAATTAATTATTTAATTAATTCACTAAATAATAACTCATTAATCAAAAGAAGAATACATTAGTTAACTACAGTGCATGGTAGTTTCAGTGGAGACCAGTAGAGAGATAGGTGAAAGAGAAAGTGTGATTATCAGTTGTGACTATAGTGATGCATTGATTGCATCCAACACTCAGTGGAGATGCCTATGATGATTGCGTGAGAAAGGCTAGAGAAATTCGAGTTCATTCAGAGCCATTCTTCAGCAGGGATTGCGCAGTAGAGGCAAGCTAGCAGGTGGCAAAGATTGGTGCATGGATTTGCAAGATCGGGCCTGATTAGTGTGTAGCGATTGTATTATACTAAGAGCTTGTGATAAGCTTTGTATGAGGATTGTTACATGATCTCTATGACATATATTATATACAGATAGTTGGGGTTTTTAGCTTCAGGATTTCCCCTTAAACAACTATGTTAATGTGTGTGAATTTTTATTGTTTCATGTGTGTATTGCAATCTTGATTTAATTTCCGAAAAATGATCAATGGTGGAATAGATTATGTATTTTGCATGAAGTTAAAATAGTGTGAGATCAGGAGAATCTAGGACATATAAAAAATAAGTTATATAATTTCTACGTGGTATCAGAGCAATTGATCTTTGGAGGAGATTGCAATTATTGAAGCGGTTGAGTTTTGTGTTGGTGGAATTCGAATTTGCTGCAGTGTTTTCTTTGTGTTGAAGTTGAGCATTCATTTAAATGTCTTTCAACGAATTGCGATTGGAGTATGCCCTTTATGGGAGCTTGAATTATATTTCATGGAAGGATAGGATGGAAGGAGTGTTGGATGATAATGGGCTAAAGGAGTTCATCGATAGCGATGTTCCTAAGCCGGGTTCTAGCGATGCAGCCGCACTTGACGCATGGCAAAAGAAGGTAGAAAAGTGTCGAAGGATTATGTTGGAAGGTGTGAAGGACCACATTGTGTCTAGCCTTCATGGTAAAGCCACTCCATTCTTAATGTGGAAGGCTTTCACAGACTTTTTCCAAAGCAGAAGTGACTAGAGGAAGTTGGCACTTAAATACAAGCTCAGAAAAATAAAAATGGAGAAGAATGACACTATTTCGGTATGCTAGACAAAGTTTTTCCACTGCAGGGATGAGCTTGGGAGTGTAGGAGTCAATTTGGATGAAGAAGAATTGGTGAGCTTGGCTCTCCTTGGGCTTCCGGAGAGTTGGCATAGCTACGAAGACTCTGTCAATGGACGGGAGAAACTGCCAGGATGGAAGCGACTTTGGTCGGATCTTGTGCCGGAGGAGATAAGGCGGGATACCAGGGATGGATCTTCATTGAAGAATGATGATGAACAGGATTGCTCTTTGGTTGCCAAGGAAAATAAGAAGAAGGGGAATAAATTCCATTCTATATCTGAGGATGGTGAATATGGCAAAGAGTGTGACATGTCCAAAGTGAAGTGTTTTCACTGTCACGAACATGGGCATTTCTCCACAAATTGTCCACAGAAGAAGAAGAAGAAGCAGGTTGCTGGAGCTACAGTTGGTGAGGCTCTTGCCTCACAATTTGAGCTTGACTTCTCATTGATCGCATGCATGGTTTCTAGTGCATTGGGATTGGGGTGGTACTTTGATAGTGGTGCTTCCTTTCACATGACGGGAGATGTGAACCTTTTCAGTGACTTGGTGGAGAAAGATCTCCAGTTGCATGTTGAGTTGGGAAAAAATGCATGATACAGCGACTAGAATTGGTACCATTACCTTTCAGAGGGAGTCAGGTAAACTCATTATTTTACAAGATGTAGTGCATGTTCTAGGTTTAAACAATAATTTAATCTCAGTCGCAATGTTAGAGGATAAAGGGTATGATGTTTTCTTTAGTGAAGGAAAAGTTTTCCTTCAGTACAAAGCAATAGGACAAGTCAAGAAGGTTGGGATTCGAGCGAAGAATCTCTACAGACTTGAAGTAGATGGAATTTCTATGGAGCTTCCTACTATTAGGAAGTGCAAGAAAGACATGCAATTGAAGCTTGAGAGGGAGCTGGATTTGCATGCAGGTAAGAGTGAACCTCGGGATGTGGAGCAACCAAAAGATGAGGATCATGGAGTGGGTGCAACCACTCATAGAGAGAAATTTCGTGCCAGATGGGTAGAGGGAGTGCATGCAACTATACCACCAGGTGAGAGGTGGGGCGACATGCATGAGTAATCCCAAGAGGATATTTCTAGGCAGGATTCATGGAGATGGTGTGGATCTCATGAATTGAACTTGGCTACGAGGTGCCCATAGAGCAGCAGTAGCATGATCAGTTGGATTGATGCAGGTATATCAAAGTGACAGTGTCGGATACTGGAGTGCGATTCAGAGTTGATAGCAAGTGCAGAGTGCATGGGTGTAGAGTTCAACAACGCAATGGTTCTTGAAGACATGTGCAGTTGGTACTAGCAGAAGTTGAAGACTTTGATGATAGATGCATCAGACTAATTGAGATGTTTGGAGCCTTTCAGTTTCATAAGTGTTGCAGCACTGATAGATGCATCCTACTTGCAAAATAATCACCTAAACTAGGTGGGGCCCACACAGGTGATTTTTGGCGCAAAGTCTATTTTTAGACATGTCGATCATATTCTGTGAGTTGCAGGATGCTATTTTTGGATGGTTGGTCAAGTTGGAAAAATAGATGGACTTCTATTTTTAGACATATTGGGCGGAATATATTTTTAGATTGCGAGTCTAAAAATAGATATGTCGAATATTATTAGATCTTAATAATATTTGGACTCTAAACATTATCTTATTCTCTTGGAGCACTTCAGTTAAGTGCATATATGTGGCACAGCATATGACAGAAGTAATTACGCTATTCCTAAGGGTTTACTGGAGCTATTGCATGGAGGACTTCAGTTAGAACTCATGTGACAGAGTTTGGTGGAGTTGGAGAAGTAGTTGGTGGAGTTTTATTTAGTTTAACTCAATTAGACTCAGTTGAGCTAGTTGTATCTAGTATAACTAATTGATACACTAGTGAGAGTGGTGTGAATTAATTAGTTAATTAATTCACTAAATAATAACTCATTAATCAATTGAAGAATACATCAGTTAACTACAGTGCACGGCAGTTTCAGTGGAGACCAGTGGAGAGATAGGTGAAAGAGCAAGTGTGACTATCAGTTGTGACTATATTTATGCATTGATTGCATCCAACACTCAATGGAGATGTTGATCCGGATTTATGCAGGAACGCAACAGAATAAACATATATCCATAAATACAGAGATGCAACGGAAATAACACTTCATTTCATTAATATCAAAGAACTGAAATTTTCTTACAGACAGAATGGAAATAAAACTAGCTAGGGGCGCTGGTAGCTATCTCTGAGAAGAGATGTGGCGGCTACAGGCCTCTGAACTGAGTTACAATGAGGCTCGAGGGCCTATTTATCATTTATAAACAATGGGAAATCCTAAACAGCCAAAACCCTAACCCTAGGAGATGAAGCGCCAAAACTATGGGCCCCGTTTGGGTAAATTGGTGTTTCAACTTCCCAGGGGCGTAACTTTGGCATACGATCTCCGTTTGACGCGTACCATACCTCGTTAGAAAGATCTATCAGAGGACTACAAATTTGGAATGAGGAACATCGGTCCATGGACCCATGTTGCTCTCCGTTTTCCCAAAAAACGTCGTTTAGGGCCTCAAAACGGCTCCGGAAGTTTAGGACCCGAAAAACTGCTAAAAATAGTAAACTGTGCCGAAACTGAAAAACTGAAATAGACAATGGTGGAGCCCCAAGTTGAATAGGCGGGTGACCACCAATATCCACCTGGATCATTCCTCCCCCCTTAGGAAGCAATGGTCCCCATTGCGTTAAGTTCCTCCATGAGATGAGGAAATTTCTCCTGAACTTGGTCCCTGGTGAACCACTTTCCTTGGTGCAGGAGTTGGCCAGCTTTGACAACCCGATACAGTTGGATCTGCTGTTGACGAGTGTTCTTGATTTGCATGTCCATGATACAATCTGTGGTGGCCCGTTCCATGCAGTCTGGGTTTAACTCTGTTGGTGTGAGTTGTTCTGCAATGTCCGAGGTGTCCAGTAGAGGTGGGAAGTAAGGACGAAGGCGATCCACATTGAAGACTGGGTGCAGACCAAGGAATGGTGGAATACTGAGCTCGAAGGCATTGTTCCCCACAGCCTTGGTGATGGTGTACGGCCCGGGGACGCAGCGGCAAAGCTTGCGAACCAAAGAGGCGCTCCTTCCGCAAATGCAGCCATACTTTGTCGCCCACCTGGAAGTTGTGTGGCACCCGGTGTTGATCATGGCGCTGCTTGTACTTCGCATTGGCTCTGTCCAATATATCATGAACCTGTTGGCGCATGTGTTGAATGCGCTCGATGAAGCTACTTGCTTTGTCAACTTCAGACTGGACATGAGCTGAATCGGCCTGAGCAGCTGCAAACGGCATGGCTATGTCAATGGGACATAGTGGCTGGAATCCCAAGCCCACCTGAAAGGGGCTATGGCCAATTGAACTATGGAGAGCCCGGTTATAACTATGTTGTACATAGAGGAGGCTCTCATCCCATGTGCGTGGATGCTTTGAATTGTACATGCGCAAAATGTGTACAATCATTCTGTTGACGACCTCTGTCTGGCCATCTGTTTGGGGATGGAAAGCTGTGGACTTGGTGAGCTTTGTGTCCAACATCGACCGTAGGCCGGACCCGGGAAATGTGCCGAGGAACCCATTATCCCGGACCGGATATGACAGACCGGGATCCCAGTGCACCCACACTCGTTCAAAGAAGAGTTTAGCAGTGGCTTCTGCTGTGATATTCTTCTTGCAGGCTGCCATAATGGCCATCTTCGAGAATCTGTCGACGACCACAAAAACACAGTCATTGCCCTGCGTAGTAGAAGGCAGGCCCGACATGTAATCCATGGAGATGCATTCCCAAGGTCGATTAGGGGTAGGTAGAGGAGTATATAGGCCTTGCTTCTTGATGGTCGGTTTGGCAATGGCACAAGCAGTGCAGGATTTGATGTGCTTCTCGACATCCTTTCGAAGGTTCGGCCAATATAAATACTTCTGCAGGATTTCTACTATTTTATTGACCCCGAAATGCCCAGCGACTCGACTGTAGTGTGCTTCCCATATCATCTTGGCACGCTCGCTTGAAGGAACACAAAGGTGTCCCATGTGACATAAAAGTGCATCTTGGAGGTGAAAATTTGGAACTTGCGTACCCCCCAAGAGAGTGTCGTAATTTTGGCCGACTCCGGGGTCACTCTCAGAGAAGCTGGCCACTCTGTAGTCTCATGTCTACAAGAGTTGAGCACAAGGGTGAGCGCCACGATCGTGTCTACGAGGGCATCAAGAACATGATTGGTGCTACCCTTCTGGTACTTGATATTCAAATGAAACTGTTGCAGATATGTGGACCACTTCGGATGGCGATCATTCTGTAACTTCCCTTGTGTCTGTATGAACTACAGGGGCTGGTGGTCTATGTGGATGATTGTTTCTTTCCCCAAAATGTAATGCTTCCATTATCGACAAGCTTGCACAATGGGAGTACATTTCTTTATCATATTTATGAGTGCTGCAGGCATGTGGAACAATGTCTCCTTTGTAAATACTTAGCTGGATGTCCACTGTTGAGTAAGAGCGCACAATAGCATAGTGGAGGCATCTGTCTCAATCTCAAATGGATGTTGCAAGTCGGCAAAGTGAGCAGGGGCGAACGGAAGTGATTTTCAGTGCATGAATGCCTTGTTGAGGTCATTAAAAATTTTTCTCTCGCTCCTCCCTTGGTGACTTGACTCAAGGGCCAAGTGATATGAGAGAATCCCAACACGAACCTCCGGTAGAAATTAGCAAGACCCAGAAAGTTGCGAAGCTCTGTTATAGTGGTTGGGGCTGGCCAATCTCGAATGACTTGGATCTTGACTGGACCCACATGCACCCCCTTTCATCAATAATGTATCCCAGATATTGAACCTGGGTCATGCCAAAAGTGCACTTCTCCAAATTGGCACACAACTTGTGTTTCCGTAGTGTTTGGAGGACTTATCGGATGTGGTGAAGGTGCTCTTCCCAAGTTTGGCTGAAGATCAGAATGTCATCCAAGTACACCACTACAAATGAGTTGGTGAATGGCCGCAAGATGTCATCCATCATCCTCATAAAGGTGGCGGGAGCATTTTTCAACCTGAAAGGCATGACCAGCCATTCGAAAAGGCCTTCCTTGGCTTTGAAGGCAGTCTTCCACACATCGGAGGGTTCAATTAATTTTTGGTGATACCAGGACTTGATCGATCTTCATGATATTTTGCACCTTTGAGTTGGTCAGGAGAGGTCATCGATCAAGTGGGATTGGTACCTATTCAGGACAGGTGATCTTGTTCGGGCGCCGGTAGTCGATAAAGAGTCTCCAAGTCCCATCAGCCTATGCATACGAACACGATCGGGCTCCACGGGCGATGGGCAAGTGCATTCGACCTTTGCATAACGGCTCTGCGAATCTGCCTCTTGATTTCATCATTCTCGACAGAAACAGAGCGTAGATAGATAGGTCCATTAGGTAGCGGCGCACCGGGGGTCAGATCAATCGGGTGCTTGACCTGACAGTGCAGAGGAACCCCTGTGGGTGAGGTGAATATGTCCCCGTACTCCTCCACAACCTTATCCATTTGTTGTTGTTGTGCGGAGGAGCCCTGTCTGGAGGTCGTGGCCACAGTCTTCTTCTTGCCCTGGGGGCGGATCATCAGGAAAACGAATTTCCTGGTTTGGGAAATGAGCTTACTGCATTGTTTTGCAGTAACCAAAGAGATAGCGGCATGAGGTGGTACCTCTGGTATCCTGTACAACTTATTTCCCAAAGTAACAATAACAGCACGAGGTCGAGACTCATACACAGTATGACGCTTCCACAAGTATGGTTATCCTAATAATACATCAGAAACATCAATAGGAGCAACGTCACATAATACCTCATCCGTGAAGGGCTTGATGTTATAGGGAAGGCGACACTGCCAGCTGACGCGGAGATCTCGTCCTTGGTGAAGCCACCCGATGGTGTATGGATGTGGGTGAGCTGTGGTCGGCAAGCCCAACCACTTCACGGCGTCTGCTGAAATGAGGTTCTTTTGGCTCCCATGGTCGACAATGAACTGTACCGTGGAGCCCTTTACCCATATTTTGGAGTGGAAGAGACGTTCCTCCTCCTCTGGATCTTTCGGTTCCTCCTTTTGGATCTTGGTAGTGGCAACAGTGGCATTGGGCTCCGCATCAATAATCTGTTTCCCTTTTTCATTCACCTTTTCAGGTTCTGATTCGGAGTCAGAGCATGCATCTGACTCAGAAGCCCTCATCTCGGCCACTAGCGACTGCTTGGCCCGACACTCACTTGTGTTGTGAGTGGAGCTCTTATGGAACTCACACCACTTTTCCGTGTCCTTCTTTGGCTTTGCGGTCTTGTTATTTTCTTGTGGCTTTGACGGGTTGTCTTTAGCCGCCATGCCTTGGCTCTGTCCTTTGTTTTGCGGTTTGGAAGCACCTTTCCCTTGCTTTTGATTCGCAGATCCAAAGTCTCGCTTCTTCTGTTTGAATTTCTGCTCAATCTTGGCAGCATACCGGTATGCCGTACCAAGCGAAGAGATGTCGAGGAACTCCATTTCCTCCTGAATGTATCTGTGCAGACAGCTGCGATACTTTAGCACCAAATGTTTCTCTGAATCTTTGATACCCAACTTTGTGTGCAGGGTATGGAACAGATTCATCAGCTCGTGCACATCTTGATCCCTTTGTTGTCGCAGCGTGGTCCATTGTATGTACTTGTCTTCATAGCTCCCCATGGGATAGTACTGTTCCTTGACGGCGTCTCGGAAAGAATTCCAAGTTAGTACGGCCGAGAACAGAGAGGGTTCTGTCTGGTCCTTGTTCTCACAGTAGGTTTCCCACCAGTCCTTAACATGGGGGGTAGCTTTGAGGAGTGCAAAAATAATCTTCTCCCGGTCTGAAAAGTCATGAACCGAGAAATATCCTTCTAGCAGATTCAACCATCTATCTACGGCATCTGCGTCTATTTGACCCTCAAATATGGGAATGTCAAAATTTACTTGTACCTTAAAAGGAGTCGCGCTTCCAGAGTGGCTGCTGGATGCAGATGTGCCGCCGGTGGGTCGCCGTTGAAGGATCTGAGCAAAGTTATCCATCATCACGTTCCTTTGTCTTTCGAGGGCCTCCTCGAGCAATATTTTGATAGGATCTCCTGCTCCCTCATCTTTCTTTTCGTCCCCCATGGGCGTCCGTCGAGGTTTGCGAGGCTAATCTTGCAAAGGTTCCACCAGATCGAGCCCTAGCTCCTTATACCCCGACCTCGTTGGGGACATGCAAAGAAGGATCGAGAAAAAGAAGACCGCTCTGATACCACTGATCCGGATTTATGCAGGAACGCAACAGAATAAACATATAACCATAAATATAGAGATGCAGCGGAAATAACACTTCATTTCATTAATATCAAGAACTGAAATTTGCTTACAGACAGAATGGAAATAAAACTAGCTAGGGCGCTGGTAGCTATCTCTGAGAAGAGATGTGGCGGCTACAGGCCTCTGAACTGTGTTACAATGAGGCTCGAGGGCCTATTTATCATTTAAAAACAATGGGAAATCCTAAACAGCCAAAACCCTAACCCTAGGAGATGAAGCGCCAAAACTATGGGCCCCGTTTGGGTAAATTGGTGTTTCAACTTCCCAGGGGCGTAACTTTGGCATACGATCTCCGTTTGAGGCGTACCATACCTCGTTAGAAAGATCTATCCGAGGACTACAAATTTGGAATGGGCAACATCGGTCCATGGACCCATGTTGCCCTCCGTTTTCCCAAAAAACGTCGTTTAGGGCCTCAAAACAGCTCCGGAAGTTTAGGACCCGAAAAACTGCTAAAAATAGTAAACTGTGCCGAAACTGAAAAACTGAAATAGACACTGGTGGAGCCCCAAGTGGAATAGGCGGGTGACCACCAATATCCACCTGGATCATATGCCTATGAGGATTGCGTGAGCAAGGATGGAGCAATTCGAGTTCATTCAGAGCCATTCTTCAGCAAGGATTGCGCAGTAGAGGCAGGCTAGCAAGTGGCAAAGATTGGTGCATGGATTTTCAAGATCGGGCCTGATTAGTGTGTAGCGATTGTATTATATTGAGTGCTTGTGATAAGCTTTGTATGAGGATTGTTACATGATCTCTATGACATATATTATATACAGATAGTTGGGGTTTTCAGCTTCAGGCTTTCCCGTTAAACAACTATGTTAATGTGTGTGAATTTTTATTGTTTCATGTGTGCATTGCAATCTTGATTTAACTTCCGCAAATGATCAATGGTGGAATAGATTTTGTATTTTGCATGAAGTTAAAATAGTGTGAGATCAAGAGAATCTTGGACATATAACACATAAGTTATATAATTTCTACAAAGAGAGAGGAGGTTTTATCACTAGCACTTGTTCAACTTGATCCTTTACACTGTTGCCTTCATCATCACTTGCTTTGCTGCCCTGTTCACTATTTTCCTCACTATTTTGAGTTTTTTTAGGACTTCCATCTTCACATTTATCACTATTTTGAACCTCTTGACATATGTTTCCTTCAACCTCATCAATGCTGTTTAGAGTATGTTTTTTAGGGCTGTTAGCTTCATCATCCTCTTCTACTACTTGACTATCTTCACTGTCTGTCTATGGACTGCCTTGTTTACCCTCATCACTGTCTTGAATTTGTTGAGGGTTTCCTTCATTATGACTATCTTCTTTGTCATTTTCCATGCTGCCAACATCTTCACTATTTTCCTTAGACTCTGTGTGTGGATTGCCACCATGGTCACTACTTTGTTGGGAGGCACTTTTTTCACTATCCCTTTGATTGGTTTCATGACTTTGTTGAGGACTGTGGTGTTCCTCATCATTGCTTTGAACATCTTCCCTTTGCTCTTCATCATCACCCTGCTTCTCTTCAGTTTGTTTTTCATCCTCACTAGTTGGCTGCTCTTCATTTTGTTCTTCATCATCACTAGCTGTGGGTGGACTGTCCCCATGCTCATTTTCACTACTTTGCTTAGGGCTGCTTTTTTCTTCATCCTCACTAATTTTTTGAGTGCCACTGACTTCCTTATCCTTTGGTGAGCTTTCTTCACCATCACTAGTATACTCATGGTCACTATTTTGTGGTTTGTCACTTGGTTCATGCTCACTACTTTGCTTAGTGTCACTATGTTCCTCATCATCACTAACGTCATCCCTGCTTTCATAAGACTGCTCTTTTTCACTATTAATCATAGGAGATTCTTGCTTTTGAAGAGTAGTTTGACTAGATGAAGGAGAGACATAGGGAGTAGAGGGTGAGGAGGACATATGAGATGGGCCATGAGATGAAGAGGCAGTAGTAAAATCCGGATGAGAAAAGAAAATCTCCCAAGAAACTCCTTTCTTTTCAAGCTGGTGAAGGATGATGATTTCGATGAGAGAATGATGGAAAAGACTAGCTTTTTGTTGAGCAGGAGGTCTCTTTTGGATAAGAGAGGACATCTTTTCTATGCTTTTGTAGACGAAGAAAGGGAGATTCATAAACTGAGTTCTTGTAAAATGCATCAGGAGCCTGATGTGATAGGAATAAATTCGGTAATATCTCCCTTCACATGTGAAATACTTCATGATAACTCTCATGAGGGGGAAATATCCACTCAATAACTGAGAAAAAGGAAATATAGCTTGGCAAGCATCCTGATGGTCTGGTTTTAGGAAGGGCTTATAGTGGTCTAGGTCCAAATAGGCTTGTTTGAACCATTTCTCACCAAGATAGGGAATCTTGGTGGCCCTTGACACTGACCTAGGAGTGAGAAAAAAATCAAGGCATACTAGGTGGACATGTTTTCCTTGCAGCCTCAGGGCAAACAATTGTGTCAAGGGAGGGTGATTAGTGACCTACTGGACTTTTTGGCAAAAATCAAGGCAGCCTACCTCATGGAAGTTGAAAAGAACCGAAGGGGAGTCATTTATTTCCTGAGTTGTAATAGGCTCAAACCTTTTGTGAAATCCACCCTTGCTGACCTTCTTTAGAGGCATAGTTTTGTTTAGGCTTTCCTTCACTCTCTTATCAAAACAGGTCTTTCAAATGAACTAAAAATAGAACTCTTCTTTAAGCATTGTTTTTCTCTTTTTTAAAACTATGTTTGGCTTCTTAATCAAAACAGGCCTTTCAACTGATAATAATCCCTTTCTCAGAAACTGGGTTTTTCTTCTTACTCAACAAACAGGCCTTTTGCAACCAAATAATAAGCCCTTTCTCCTCAATCACTATCTTTTTGTCTCTTAGTAAACATGGTAGTTTTAAGAATAAACTGTGTTTTTCCCCTTTGAAATCACTGCTTTTTCTTCCTTAATTTTGACTTTCCAAGTGCTCAAAGATCCAAAAACTAAGGTGTAAAGAGATGAAAAATACCTTTGAAACCCTCTGTTGTGCTTGAAAAACCCAAATTCTGAACAAAACTGGCTTTTTTCACTTTTGAAGACCTTTGTATAGGTGTTATTCTCCTGTGCACAGGCGCGTAGCACCTGCACGCTGTTGTGTGTCGGGTCGGGCGCCTCCTGAACGCTGGGCGGGGCAGGTTGGTCGGAGAAAATAGACACGTCGCACTATCCTACAGGCACGCCGCGTTGCGTGCAAAAAGCTTCGAAGGGACGCTACAGGCACGTCGCGTTATCTTACGGGCGCATCGTGTTTTGAAACATTTGTATCATCACTTGCCTAGGGTTCTAAAACTTGTTCTCTCCTCTGTCTGTCTAAGAATAGAATGCAAATCGTCCTCTTTAGATTTTTTTATAGCTCTTTTAAAATGATTTGAACACTTTTTCCCTCCTTGTGGTGATTTTGACATTTTTTCCTTTGTATCTGTCATCAAACTGAAGATTTTCTTAAAACACAGTGTCTCTCTGTTTACCTTTTCAAACAAATTTTAACTTTTGGTGATTTTCCCTTTGCTCATCTCTAGGAGGAGGAATTCTGGCTAATGTAACCACTTAGGTCACTTGAAACCACTATTGACCCTCTAATTATTTGTGAAGGAGTTCTTTTCAAAATACTTTATGGGCACTTGTTTTACACTTCAGGTTTCAATCATTTTATAAATTCAAGGCTCTATCTATCATTCGATGGAAGGCATCTCAAAATGAAAACTCCTTGTTATCCTTGTTTACCCTTTAAAAGACTTAGTTTATATGAAAGGTAACTCCTATTGCTTTCCCTTTACTCATCATTTGGAGGGATTATTTTGATAAACTATAATAGGCCTGTCTAAATGAGAGATTCCTCTTTTACATAAATCACCTGTGTGAATTTCTCTTTCTATCAGTTGCAGAAGTCACTATTAAACAGAGCTTTGTCTACCTCCTTTACCATTTCGATGAGGTTGCTTTAATAAAAATTCTAGCCTTGGTTTGTCAGTGAATGCACACTTTAAAACACACTATTTCTCGACCCTGCCCATTGCTGACAACTTTCCTCAACCACAGTGTTAACACTGGGAAACCTGACCCTCTGCTCATTTTGAAGGAGGTCATCTTACATTATAAAAAAATAATGTTTAACAAGTACAGTGTCTTCCTTTTCTTATTTAAAAAAGGCATCATTAGTAAAACTGTGATCTTTTCTTATCACTCTTGAATATCATCAAACAAACTAAGTGCCCTCTCCTTATTACTGAAGGAGGCACTTCAAAAACTTGTGTTTTTTGCCATCTGCTCATAATTGAAGGAGGCCTTGTAAACACAAAGTTTCTTTCATCTCTGTTTATCATTTGAAGACTATTTTTGAAAAATTTGTCTATGGGCCCTCTACTTATCATGAAGGAGGAAATGTTTGACAAACTGCATGGGCGCTTATTTGACCTCTATTAACCAACTGAAAAATTTCCATGAACAAACTGTTTGTGGCTCTTTAGACAAACTATGTTTATCATTCAAAAGAGACCTCGTGCTTGTCATTCAAGGGAGGCTTCTTTAGGACTGTGAGGGGTGCCCTTTCTTCTCTGGAAGGAGGCCTTTAATCTGATAGTGTTAACCTTTGAAAAAGGCTATCTACTCCAAATCGGGTCCCTCTGAGACTGTGCCTTTACCCTCTGCATATCTTTTGAAGGAGGCTTCCAAAAAAACAGTATTTGTGACCCTTCAGACCTACTATGAGGCCCCTTAATTATTTACTGATGGAGGTCCTTTAAAACTATAAAACTTCATTCATTTCGAAATTGTGACCCATGTCTGTTTGTTTGAAAAGTACAAATAAAAGGCAACAGTGAATATTTGGTATTTATCCTGGATGAAATCATTTGAATCATAATGCCCTTTGCTTTATGAGGACCTGTCAGTAATGTATATCCCTTTTTCATAAAAATCATTGTGAATCTTCAGGAGTAAATAATGTGCTTTGTAAATGGTGAGCGCTGACTGCAATGTATCTTTGAACTAACTCTTTCCCTTGACTGTGTTTTCAGGGGTAGTGAAATTGTTTGTGACAGTCTTTCAAATTTTAGTTCATGATAAGATATAAGAAGAAGTTGTCCTTCTTATACTCTCATCCTGGTTGCCTAACTTGCTTCGGAGCTCTTCTTGTCAAAGACTGACCATCTTTTTGAAACAAAGAAACTTGTAATGTTAGGTCACCCTTCTGAGAACTTGGGCAATGCTACCTTTAGAGTTAATCATGGAGTGTTTAGCATCACTTAATCATTTGTATTTATTTATCTCGATGAATGACCATTGTCTTCAGGCACTCTTTGGATTTAAACCATGTACATTTTTTGTTCTTTACTTACCTCTCTCCATCTGATTCTTGATGGCAAACTATTTCAGTATGAGAAACTTGTCAAGTTTGTTCCTCTGCTCCCATTTGCACACTGATCATCACTCAATTACACCCCTACAGAGATGTAAAAATAGATGTTTTTGAAGATGAGAGGGCTTCTTTGATGTTTCATGGGGATCATTCCTGATCTAATCATATTTCTTCAGACAGGGAAACCCCTTCTCTTTTCCTGATTTGAACATTCCTGAGCCTTGCAAGAATGAAAACAAGTAACCTATTAGTGGTGTATGACCTAAGGTTGAATCAGTGTATTGTTTTGTAGAATAGGAAACAATTTATGGCTGACTGGTACTAGACACAAACTTTTTGGCTTAGGATAAGTTAGTCAAGGAAAATTTCCCTAAGCACCACCACCTAGACTTAGAGACAAATTGTCACAGATTTTGAATGACTTCTTAGGCATGAGTAGGTTATCACATGACAAGATGATCAGTGAGAGAGGGACAGGTGCTTTGCCAAATGTTGGACAATGAGATTTATGGAAACGGGGGATTTTGATAGCAGAGAGAAGAAACCTATGATAGCTTATAGATAGGGAAACTTTTCTGAATGATGATAGGTAGGGACACTGAAGACTATTCTCATCATAGGCTGAAAAGGAGGGGTAAGAAGACAAAAATTTGTTTCAGGTGTTTTCTAGATGACAAATTGACAGATTGAGATTAGCTTCTAGAAAACTCAGCCAAGGAATCTAGTCATCAAAACATGCAAAAAATACTGATGACTAACAGTGGCTCCATTTGGGGAGGGCGGGTCCTTTTCAGGAGGTGTCAAGAATTGCAGATCTCTGGCTTTTTGAAGACTAGTGCCTTATCCATTGGCGCAAATTTCTCTCTTTCTTGATGCTATTTCTGAAAATTTACAACATGCTTAGCATCAAAGTCATCTCTACCTACCCATCTATATTTCCTAATATTTTTTCTTTTTCAGGTGCACTTGGACTGGCAACCATTTGACATGATTTTTTGAAAAAAGAAAAAATATCTAATTCTACACTTATATCTCTCAGGAGTTCAGATTAAACTGATGAACTCCTTTGATTCTCTACCTATGCTATATCGGCTGTCAAGATTAAGCTGTTTGACAGGATTTCATTCACTAAACTAAAACGCGATTTTTTTTTAAATGACTAAATCAGGATTAGACGGTCTGATTTGTCATGTGTTTGTGGTATAAAAGACAAGCTGCACATCAATATTATTTTCGTACAAAATGAGATTTAGAACAATCAGGGCTAGGATACATAGTTTGTTTTTCATCCCTGTTTTCCTCTTTGGTTATGTTTTGAGCGTGTGGAACCAGTATCTTTTCCTAATCTACTTTCATTGATAAGTCAAGCTTACACAATTTGACTATCACTTATTTTACTAAATTATCAGTAATCAATTTAAAACATGTCTAGTTATGATTAGGCTAGACAACTGAACAAGATAACTTTTAAGCACTAGTAGTGGCGTTTAGATTTGCGCACTTTCAGCATGACTATTTTTTGAACATGGGGTTTTTCTGCTATTTTTTGAAACTGCCCTCTTTTCTAACTTTCTATTGTTTTTGTATTTTATGTTTTTGATTTATTTCTTCAAACAATGATATGTACAATGAATGAAAATGTTTTTGAAACTAGGAATCTTGAAAATGGTGGAACTTGAGCATTTTGTCTTCAAAGGGATCTCTTGATGATCTTGGTCCAGTCAACTATTGAAAAGAAAAGTTTGGATAATTTTCCCTTTCAAGCACAACATAAGGGCTCTTACAAGAGTCTCTGAAAAACTCTATATCTGGTTGCTACTTTTCTTTATACTTTTGATTTCCGCTCCTGCCTTTGTTGTACATCTTCTTTAGGTAATACAGATACTCTTTGCCAGTTTTAAAACAGATGATGACATCATCAAGGTACATTATAGTGAAGAAATTTAGTACTGGAAACATGGCCTTCCGGAACATGTCTTCGGTGTCTTACAGTTTTTCAACACTGGGTTTGAATTTGGAACTACTTCTGGTGTACTTGAAAAAATATTTAAGTTGTTTTATTTGAAGAGGAATTAATTGATGATATCCTGAAACATAACTTTGCCAAGACATATGATTAGAAACTCATAGTTTCTATATGGTATGATCTATTTTAGGAAGGATATAAGTGTTGTTCTGGGGAGGTTTATCTGTGTTCCTGAAATCTACACATATCCTATGTCCATTTGTTTTTTCTTTAATTGTTAGTGTTTGATCAAGATTCTTGCATTTCTTTTTGTAAGGGTTACTTGTTGAAATGATGGTAGTGTCATAGTGTTTCAAACTATTTTCCTGACATGTATTATTATCTTGAACAATTTTGCATATTCTAGAAGTTCTTAATCTCTGGTGAAATGACAGAATTTTAGTTAGTTCAATTAGCTCAGGTGTCTTGGAGTTGTTGTTATCATATTCCTCTATATTAAATTTATCAGACATTTTCACTGGATTCATAAAAGTGGTTGCAAAATTCAAAGTTTTACTTGGAAAGGTAAAGTCTTGGGATGGTGAAGCATTTAAGTATGGTAAGAACATAAGACTCCCCTGCTCTTGATTTCCAAAGAGGTTTGTACTATGTAAGCCTTCTAGTGCTTCTGTTTTGAAAAAAGTTTCTGATTTTACTTTTGATGTTTGTCCTTGGTTTCAGAAACTTGCTTGAGGGTGTAGAATGTATTATGTTTTCTGATTTATCTCTATTTCTAGAAAATCGTATTCCCTCTCTTCAAGACACGATTGTTCAGGGTCATGATAGCTTTGAGTATCTAGTTCATCATAGAGAATCTGGGGTGCTTGATGTGGTGTGCCTAGATCTGTTTCAATTTCTCCCACTTGTTTATCAATGTCTTCATCAGTATGTAAAATGAAGGAATTTAATTCTGAATGCATGGAATACATAGGGATGTTATCTGGCCTTTCTTGGCTGCTAACCATATATTTCATGTGTGATTCCCGATATACTATTCTTGTTTGGTTAAACACAGGAATGGTGGCATAAGACATATCTAATTGAATATTTCCTTGGAGCTTGGCCCCCCAAGATCTGGATAAAAGCATCCCATACTTGGGAGGGATGTCTGCTACCACTATGTCCATGACCAAGTGTTTTGCAGGTATTTGGGCCAAACTGACACAAAGATATTTTATCAGGCCTATACACTTGAATCTGATTGAATCAAACAAATATAAGTCTTTATAAGGTTTTGTTATTTCTAGGCCTAATCTTTCCATTACTACCTCCGGCATGAGATTGTGAGAGGCCCTAGAATCTAGCATGGCATTATGTAGGATTTGGTCATGTATATTCAAACTAATGTAAAAAGGAAGAGTAGTTCCCTCTTGATATTTTCCTTCTATTTTTGGTCCAAACAACACCTCAGGGGTATCATCAGCTAGGTGTAAAGTATCTACATCATTTCCTATGTTTAGGACTTTTAGCACTTGAGATTTGTATGATATTTGGGCAATAAGTTCAGTGAGAGGCATGGTGATCTTAATTTTGGTGATTTCCCCTTCAAAACTGAAGGGTGCTTGTAGTTTAGATAGATTTGCTTCAGTTTTCTCAGCCATGACTTTCTCTATATTCTTAATTTGCTGATTTTGATTTAGCGTTTTGTTCAATATGGTTGTTTCGGGGATCTCAATAGAGGTAATAGGATGGTTAGGATCAAGGCTTGCCTGGCTGGTCTTGTCTTTGTTTTGGTCAGTTATCTTAGCCATTGTTACTATCTGTTGTTCTTTTAAGAATGGTATTGGAGGATTTTGTAATAGTAGTGTCTGAGCTACCTTTCTTAGATTTTTCTTGGTTTTTCTTACCCCTAAGATCATATTGCCTATGAGATTCCATTGTGGCATTTTGTAATCCTATTTCAGGATCTTCGGGGTCCTTATAATTTGTTTCATATTGGTTTTAGAAGAAGAAAACTTGTTCTTCTTCTGTGAGGAAAACCTCACCCTCGTTATCAGAACCTATCAATTTTAAGTGATTTTCATCAAGTGGTTCCATATCTCTTTCTACCTCATCAACATAATTTTCATGGAAAGGTGGCCTCATCTGTTGACCATTCTCCGCTGGTTTGTTTTGAGGTGGGTCGCTTCTAAAGTTTTGGTTCCGATTTCTGTTTTGAGGATTTGGCTGGTTGTCCTTAAGAGGTGCTTTTTCATTTAGATTCATTCTTTCCCACATTCTCTCCATGGATCTAACCAGGTTGTCTATTCTAGGATCTGAGGAAAAAACTGAAGGCATGGCCTCATCTCGGTATGTGACTTTCTTTTCTAATATCATCGTAGATCTCTTTTCAGCTAGGTTGACTTTGACACTAATAGCTACTTTTTGCATTTCTTCTAAAGTTGTAGGGTCTCTTTCTCTTAGTTGGTATGCCATATCTAGATCGAAACCTTCGAGAAATTTTTCTAATGCTGAGCCAAGTGGAGGTTTCATGTTAGGTGGAAGAGCATTATAGACACTGTTGAACCTAGTGAAATATTCTTGAACACTTTCCCCCATATTCCTTTTAATATTGTTATATTCGGAAAGGATTTGGATGGGGTTTTTCCTGATTTCCCACCTGTTTATGAAAATTTGGTAAAGTGCTGGGAGATCATGTATATTGTTAGGAGCCAAGTTTTTAAACCATTTCTTGGGTTCTCCACCTAGGCTTTGGGAAAACATTCTCATTCTTATGGTTTCATATTCTATTTCCATGTATTCAAAAGCATCACTGATTCTATCTACATGCTGTTGGGCGGTAGTAGCCTCAATTCCGGTGAAGTGTGGGATTCAGGATTGGTAATCATTCTGCAAAGGTACCAAAGGCAATGGTAACACTAAGGGTGCATACCAAGTTGCCATGATGGGAGCTGATGGTAGATTTACAGTATGAGGATTTTTGGTATGGGATGAAGTGATTTGCACAGTGGTGGTCTGAATGGGTGTGGTGGAGGTACTTGGACTAGTAGACTGATTCTGAGCAGATTTGGGGTGATAAGAGCCAAAGTGGTGGAGAAGCTAAAAATCAGGAGGTGTAGTGGGTGAGGCTTCTCTGCCAGGACTCTGTTGCAAATATAAGGGCTCAAGATCAGCAAGGTTGATTTTACTTTGCGACTTGCTTCTAAAAAGGGCTTTTGCTGAACTTAAGTCAAACTAGGAATCTTACAAGGATGTAAGATGTTCAAGTACAAAGCTTGCTTTGTGGATGGTCCTATCGGTAGCTACGTTACCAGTTTCAGAAGTTTTCCACAAAATCTTTTCTAGGTCATCAACTATGATAGGGGGATTCGGGTCTGGGTGAGATCTGGTATTAATTCTTCGTGAAGCCAGATTTCAAAGTCAAAGTTTAGAGAGGGTGATAGTTGCGATTGTTTTTTGGATGGTTGGCCTCTCTAGGGGTTTTGCGGATGTGAGTAAGGTAAAAACTAAATTAAGGCTAGTGGAGTCATCGGGTGGATGTTGTTGAGATTTACGGTCCACCACCAATACTGACAAAGATGTTTTTTAGGAAAATTATTTTCTAGGAAACTTTTATGTGAAAACTCACAATAATGACTTAAAACTTAGTTCAACAGTTTGCTAGATTGTTGAGAAAGCTATAGTTTTATTTGCAAGTTATTCTATTGATTTCCTATGTTTAGATGAAGATTTCTGAATCCCTAAGTTGTACTTAGTTTGTCACTGATTTCAGATGCTGCATCATGATATTTTTGTTTTTGGAAAGGTAAGTCAACAGGATAGTATGATTTTGAAATTTTTGGTTTTTAGTGGAATATTAGGCCTACTGGAGGCTCGTGGAGTCGCCAGGTGGATGTTTTGTTGTTTTTAAAGAAATGTATTTATGGTCCACCACCAATAACTGAGAAAAGGAAAATATACGGATTTTTTTTGGGTTTTCTGAGTTCCTATATGTAGCCCTAAGCTTTGTAGGAGTGTCTGTAATGTTTCTTTTTCATAAACATTGTCAATCGACAAGCAAATCTATTCCAGAGATAGAATGAAGGGGCATTTACTGGATTTGTCACCTTCATAAAGAAGGATGAGCTCCAGAGGCTTCCTGGCCCACTATCAGACTCTATCTATAGAGTATTGTCAAGGGACAATATCCCCAAGAGGGAAATACAACACTATTGGGAATCTTGCAAGATAACCCAAAGATGCAGCTATAGTAATACACAAAACATAAACTAGAAATAGCAGTGAATAAACATTATGCGAAAATGTGTGAAAACCCCTGAGCCATTTTATTATGAAAAAATAGCAGCAAAATGATACAATGAATATCAAAAGAATAAGGCAAGAAGCCATCCATGAATACACACGCCATAATACAAAATGCTGCTGCATAACAGGATGCCCATGAATAGGAAATGCGTAGTCATAGAAGGGAGCTTGCTACAATGAATACAAAACATCATGGATCTGCATATATGTGGCTCATACATCATTGGGAGAGAAGATCTAAGCTCCCAATGACTACCTCAATTCAATCCTAGAAGGATTGGCTGAAATATGCAAAATTGTTGAAATGCTAGAGTTGCTGGGTAGCAGCAGCAACTCAATACATGGAATGGAATGGAGAAGGCTGAATGGCTGAAGCTAATGAATATCCCTTCTCCTTTTGAAATCTGAAGTGCAAGGCTGATCCCTACACCAAATATTTCACCCTCTGAAATGCATGCAAAACCCTCACTGCAAATGTGCTCCCACTAGAACACAGTCTATGAGAGGGCATGCGCTGTAACTGATGGAAGTGGTTGGCCTCCTACCAATGATAGTGGAATCAGCTCAGGAACCATCCTTACTAACCTCCCAAAAGTAGAGAACCTCCCTCCTCTGAAATATCAGCTCAAAATGGTGTTATAGGAAACCTACCAAGCAACATCACGCAACACTGCACAATAATCTGCTACAGACACTGCACTGATGAAGTAGGCTGATGCTATGGCCTGAATATCGGAATATGGAGGATGAATGCAATCCTACATGAGCTCCTCAAGAAGGAGAGGAAATCCTAAACAGGACTCCCTCGTGCCCGAAGGCAATGCAGCTCTGGTGAACAGCAAGAGGCAGCAATTTGTCTGAATAGAAAAATAACCAAATGATCCAAGATAATATCAATGGGCTGCCTTTCTCCTCTTTTAAACACAACGAATTCTCCACCTTCCTTCCTCTATAATTTTCCTCCCTCATGGAATATTCCTCCAATAAAACTGCATTGTCCCACTTAGTTCTTTCCAACTCATGCCAACGCAGTTTGACTTGGTCAATTAGGCCTTGTCCATTTGCATTTTAACCTCTTTCACATATGAGGGTGTGAAATCCAACTCCATGATGATCCCTTTTCACATTGTAAGGGATTTTATTCCTGTTTATTACATGAGTGGGTCACTTTACCCACTTTTATTCAACAAAATGAAAATATGCAACTATAATGTTCCATTTTAGCTTGAGGCTAAAATTAGGAACATTACAGTCCTCCCCTCCCACATGTTGCTTGTCCTCAAGCAATTGCATAGAGAGAAAAAAGTTCCTCCTCCTTCTTCTCTTATGGCCTCCTCATCCATGGTCCCACCACTGCTCAAATATGCTGCAATAAATCTGCCCTCCAATGCTCTCTCCCAAGTATGTAAACTGAAAATGATGCTTCTCATGGAAATATAGAAGGTGTAGTGGAATCCTTCCTGCTGGAATGTGGCCTCCTTAAGGTAGGAGTGATGATATGCATGGGATAATTCTGCTCCCAATGATGATCCTCTCATCCATGCTATCATCCAAATGAAAATCTCAACCCCCGGTTTTTGCAATGTGTTGGGGCTGAATGGAGAGTTTGCTTGTGCTTCTCAAGATGGTCCTCTCTCCATTTGAAGTGTTCATGGGGCTGCCTCTATCCTTGGGCTGAAATAGTATGGCCTCCAAGAATGGCCCAAGCTACCCCATCAATAAAATAAGCCATGAAATGCCTCTGCAAGTGGTCCCTCCCACAAGAAGGTATAAGTAGCAATGTGGAAATCATGGTTTTCCCATGGTATCTCCTACAACATAAAACATGTATAATGGGGAGAATCTTGCTCCCAATGGGTTGTACATACAATTCTCTCCAAATAATGCTCCTCAATAGATATACAACATCAGAAATATGTAAGGAGAAATATGCAATAGAAACAAGTTGTCAAATGACAACCGGAGAGTGGTTCCAAATCCCACTCATGGAACCTGCGCAGTGCCTCCTTGGCCTGCCCCAAAATCAAAAGTAACAAGTGTTGTACTATCCACTTGTTTGCTGCCAGAAACATCTCATGAGATGGAATCATGAAGGTACAAATAGGTGCCAATGGTGCACACCAAGAAGTATGTGGCCTCCTCCACAACCCACATAAGATTGGCCAATTTCACTACTACAAATTGCTGCAAGTACACCCTCATATAATATGCAAGAAGGTACAAGCCCTCTTGATACAACATGCTGCTCAAACAAGGAAAAGAAGTACAATACAAAATATGAAATTATACCTTCTCCCTCATGCACTTGAGCTCTTGAGCTGAAATGGCTCAATTGAAAATTCTCCCTCACCTCCAATGAGTAGGGAAATGGTTTTGATGTCCTCTCCATCATCAATCGGGCTACATCTATCCATATGCTGATATATGTCATGTTGAATTCCCTCCCAAGTGAACTCCTCTAGCAAGGAAAAGTATGCATCCAAATGCATAGCTAGGAAGTCCTCATATGTTGCATGCAATAGTGTCTCCTTGAGACTAGAAGCCCTAGTCAAGAAGAGTCTGCCATGATGATAGATGATCATATCATCCACTAAGTATCTGCCATCTCCATCAAGGCCATCCAAAAATCATGCATGCACCAAGATCCTGGGGATACTCAACCAAAAACTTAGTCCTCCAACTGGAATCAATCCTCCATATAGACAGCGCTGGTAATCTTCAATAAAATGCTCCATCACGCTGCTGCCTGCTACCTTGACATCCCCTCATGCCAAATTCATCCTCCAAGTTTCTGCCATGCCATCATGCAGCTACTCATGCTCAAATAGAAATGATGCTCTCTGAAAATGAGCCTCCCATGACAGACTATCACCTCCAAAGAATCTCCTGATCCTGGGCAATGTAAGCATGATTGGCCTCCATCTACTCCAATGCATGAAATATTCCTTCCTCAAAGTAAGTATCCTCTCTCTCTCACCAATTATATGGAGCATCCATCCTGCCTCATGAAGATGCTATCCATTATCTCTGTAGCAACTATATCAGCACAGTATGATTGATGAGAGTGGATGATGCTGAAAATGAGAGAGTGTCTCCCTCCTCCTTGAGTCTATCCCAAACTCTCTGCGTTGTGCTAAACTCTCCCAAGGTTTCCACCCTCCTGAAATCAAGGTGTGAGGGCCCCACATGTGGAGCATCCAACCTCCTCTGCTCATCTAGTGGTCTCCTTGGTGCAATGTCTCCATACAGTGAGACACCATCATCAAGAGATGAATGAATGTATGAATGGAGAAACCCTCCATGCTTCCACTGCGCAATCAAATCATCATCTTAGGTGCATTAACCGCATGAAATAGACAGGATGTGTGCTTCTCATCACATGATGCTGATAATCCTCCCTATCTCCTCTTTCTATCTCCATAGTTCTGCACCCTACTACTAATGGCATAGATGTATCATGAGTTGTGCCTTGATCTCTACATGGGAGATCCTGGGGGATTTCTTGCAAAGACACAAGAATCCCTCTATGTGGAGCAAGAGCTCCTCTTTCCTCTACATGAGGTACTGGATCAAATCTAGCTATACCAGCACAGTTTCCCTCCTCCTCATCAACATGTAGGGGAAACTTCTCCAAAATTTGATCTCCTTTTGAAAAAGAGACCTCCATGCTCTCTTGTGCAAGAATATGAGATGGATACCTTGCCTTCCACAAGGTATGATGCAAGATGCCATCCTTCTCAACAATGTTCTGAAGTGGAACTGAGTTTATGTTTCCTCCCTTTACATGCAAAGTCTTGGTTTGTTTCTCTGCATGTGTTTCAGATTTTCTCCCACCAAATCCTTCATCATTGTTCCAATGAATCTAAAATAGGAAGAATTATTTGCATCCTTTAAAGAACATGACTCAAATATCCACCATGCATAGGTCTTACCTCTAAAGTGCAACGCTGCAAATCTGATAGCACCTCCTTTGGAAACTTTGTGCTACTGCAACATGGTCTTCAACTCCTCTACCCATGCTTTGGCTGAACATGTAGGTGAACCTCAAAAAGTAGATAGAACAAATCTATCTTGCTGCTGGCTCCCCTTCACCTTAGACTTTCCAAAATCCATGAAGTGAGATGATCTCTGAATGCCTGAGTTTGAGACTCATGCTCTCTTATAAAATCTCCAAGAGTTGTCTTCTTGGTCACCTCTCCTTCTTTCCCATCTTTCTCATGAAAAATCTGCACATAGGACTGCAATGTACATCAAGGGATGTGACTACATGCTCACATTCCTCATCAAAAACCCTAGAGTTTGTTTCTGCTTCAAACCCTTGTGGAGATTCTTCAAATCTCTCCCTTCTCTTTTGCTTGTGGCTCTCATGAAAGCCCTAGGTGGATTTAGGGAGAAGCTTGGCAAGCTCATCTCCTTTTTCTTCTCCACAAAGTGGAGTCTTCCTCTTCTTCTTAGATGGCATCTTGGCTGAAGATCCACAGGCTAAGCCAAGATTATGCTCTGATACCACTGTAATGTTCCTTTTTCAGAAACATTGTCAATCGACAAGAAAATCTATTCCAGAGATAGACTGAAGGGGAATTTACTAGATTTTTCACCTTCATAAAGAAGGATGAGCTCTAGAGGCTTCCTGGCCCACTATCAGACTCTGTCTATAGAGTGTTGTCAAGGGAAAATATCCCCAAGAGAGTAATACAACACTATTGGGAATCTTGCAAGATAACCCAAAGATGCAGCTACAGTAATACACAAATCATAAACTAGAAATAGCAGTGAATAAACATTATGCAAAAATGTGTGAAAACCCTTGAGCCATTTTATTATGAAATAACAGCAGCAAAATGATACAATGAATATCAAAAGAATAAGGCAAGAAGCCTTCCATGAATACACATGCCATAATACAAAATGCTGCTGCATAGCAGGATGCCCATGAATAGGAATTGCGCAGTCATAGAAGGGAGACTGCTACAGTGAATACAAAACATCATGGATCTACATATATGTGGCTCATACATCATTGGGAGAGAAGATCTAAGCTCCCAATCACTACCTCAAGTCAATCCTAGAAGGATTGGCTGAAATATGAAAAATTGTTGAAATGCCAGAGTTGATGG
Source organism: Pinus albicaulis (assembly GCA_034641835.2). Taxonomy (NCBI): domain Eukaryota; kingdom Viridiplantae; phylum Streptophyta; class Pinopsida; order Pinales; family Pinaceae; genus Pinus; species Pinus albicaulis. The sequence goes on from CM076583.1 coordinate 39,822,032, forward strand.
GTAGCAGCAGCAACTCAATACATGGAATGGAATGGAGAAGGCTAAATGGCTGAAGCTGATGAAGAGCCCTTCTCCTTTGGAAATCTGAAGTGCAAGGCTGATCCTTACACCAAATATTTCACCCTCTGAAATGCATGCAAAACCCTCACTGCAAATGTGCTCCCACTAGAACGCAGTCTATGAGAGGGCCTGCGCTGTAACTGATGGAAGTGGTTGGCCTCCTGCCAATGATAGTGGAATCAGCTCAGGAAAAATCCTTGCTAACCTCCCAGAAGTAGAGAACCTCCCTCCTCTAAAATATCAGCTCAAAATGGTGTTGTAGGAAACCTCCCCAGCAACATCTCACAGCACTGCATAATAATCTGCTACAAACACTGCGGTGATGAAGTAGGCTGATGCTATGGCCTGAATGCTGGAATATGGAGGATGAGTGCAATCCTTCATGAGATCCTCAAGAAGGAGAGGAAATCCTAAATAGGACTCCCTCGTGCCCGAAGGCACTGCAACTCTGCTAAACAGCAAGAGGCAGCAATTTGTCTGAATAGACAAATAATCAAATGATCCAAGATAATCTCAATGGGCTGCCTTGCTCCTCTTTTAAACACAACGAAGTCTCCACCTTCCTTCCTCTAGAATTTTCCTCCCTCATGGAATATTCCTCCACTAAAACTGCGTTGTCCCACTTAGTGCTTTCCAACTCATGCCAACGCAGTTTGACTTGGTCAATTAGGCCTTGTCCATTTGCATTTTAACCTCTTTCACACATGAGGGTGTGAAATCTAGCTCCATGATGATCCCTTTTCACATTGTAAGGGATTTTATTCCTGTTTATTACATGAATGGGTCACTTTACCCACTTTTATTCAAAAAAATAAAAATATGCAACTATAATGTTCCATTTTAGCTTGAGGCTAAAATTGGGAACATTACAATGCCCTATAGCTGAATCATCATTTTGCTAAGATGGTGAAACAATAAGAGTTTACTCTAAATGATTTTATAGGTTGTTTGTCTGATTTTAATTTTGAAGGACTAATGAGTCTACAAGAGTTTGTTAGACTGTTATGTACTCAGCAGTGTCCCACCGTGATCGCCATTATGTTAGGGTCCCGTGATTTGGAAAATTGGCTAGCCAAATGACAGGGTAACATCAAACCAACATTGGAGCCTTGGGATCTATCCTTCCTGGACTCAAAGAGGGCTCTCTCTATTATGAAAAGGATGTAAACTTGTTTGTTTTTTGTATATTTGATTTTAGGTTAGTTGTTAAGTATGTTTTTAGTTTGTTTTGGGTTTTTGAGGGGCACTGATCAAAGGATAAATAGATAAAAGTTCGTCAGATCAACTAGGCTATGGGGTCGAAAAGGTCGAGACTGTCTCAATGATGGATAAGGTATTACTGCAGGGCCGATATGGTCGAGGTAAATGGATTCTTTGAGTGAAAGTGAAATGAGATGGACATTAATTTTGTGAAGGACAAAGATATTTTAAGCACAAATAGTTTAAACAGCAAACATTCCTGTGGTAGGGCTAACCATTAATCACTATAAATCAAACTCAAACTGATAGATGCAAAAAATAAACGATCAGGTGATGCATAGAAGTATAAGACCCTCTAACTTTGGGAAAATCACCTTCAGACTTTTTGGGAAAACAAATAAAACAAACAAACAACACAATCTATGAATAGGGAACTCCTAAACATCATATTTTGAGCTATTGGGAACTTTTAAATAAGACTGCAAAGCATGGGAAAAGGGCAAGATCGAAACAAGACCTCTTTGACTTAACTAAGACAATCAATAATTCAGAGAGAGATTTCAGAGATGGATTTTTGATTAACTATGAGTAAGCAAGGCATACCATGAATCATACTAGATAGCATACATAATAACCATTAATGAAACTGATAACTAATCCTTAGGGTACCAAAGAGCAATTAAGAATTCTTTGACATAACCAAGAAAGATGAAAACATTTAAGCTGTAATGAATCAGGAAATTTGAGGTGCCTCCATGGGCATATCTCAAACCTATTCTTTACTGAACTACAGCAAGCAAGAAGCATGAAAACATGTATCATAAACTAAGAAAACATAACAGATAAGGGACATAATACCATTCACCAAGCCATGGAATCCTACATACAATCCTCCTCCACCATCAAGGTCAAGTAAGAGATCATCCACTTCATGAGACAAAGTATTTCTTTAAAGCTTGTAATGCTATGTATTTCTCTATAACATCAAGTTTAGCCTCTGGTTACAATGAATCCTCTTGGATTATATAGGCCAAAGAGGAAGAAACCCTCCTAAAGCAACTAGAAGGCCATTAGCCTAATACAAATATTCGATTTTGTCCTTGAGGCTTTGCAAAGCCCAAGGCACAAAATATCTTCAAATATATCTATTTAAGCCAAAAATATCAAGAAAATTGACTTCTAATCTCTGACATAGAGTTAAAAATAGCTAAACGTACATTTCGATGGCCACCTTCAAAAAACTGCTTTTTCAGCCTAAATGCTACAGGAGCGTAGCGCCAGGAAAAATCCTTTTTTGCAAATAACTTTTGAGAGACTTCCTAATGTCGAAAAGAGGCCCGTGATAGCTCGTTGGAAAGCCCTAGATGTCTAGTTTCTGTAACTACATTATTTTTCCCAAACTGATCCCTAAAATTCTACCAAAAAGTGGACTGAGTAAAAAAACCTAGGAGGGTCTCATCTGCTGATATGTGAGGCAGAAAGGTGAATTTTGATTGATTTTTGCCTCTTTGGGGGACCAAAATACCTTCTTTGGATCTGAAAATTTGTGAGTAGATGCCCCCAAATTTAATGCATCCAATAAAATAACTTTCATGAGCTAAGGATGCTCCTAGCAAACATGGCAACACCTAGAAAAATGTGCAATTAGGGCCAAAAAAACACAAAAAACGAGATCATGTCAAATTTGCTCAATTTTGGCAAGAAACCCCCTTATGGGTTCTTAGAAGCATGCAAGGAAGCTGAAGCCAAGATTTCAAGCCTAGATATGTCTTTTTCCTCTTTTTTCACCGGGCGCCTCCTTCGGGCAGTTTTGAGCCTTTCTTGAGCAACTTTGAGTTTTCTTCGGGCAAATTGATTCAATTTCTTGTAGTGCCCGGTCATCTTCCTTTTCAAACCCAAGTCTTTGTTTGCTTTGTCTAATTTATCCTCCAAATGCTTGTTCGCTCTTTCAAGCCATGATTCTTTATCATTTTCTATTTCTTGGGCAAGCAATTATGTGAGAGGATAAGATCGAACAAGGGCTGCTTCTTCTTCATTCTGTTTATCCAAAGCTTTCCTAAGACCCATAGTCTTAGGATTTTTTCTTACTAGCCGCTTTTCTTCCTCAATATCATCAAATTCGCCCATATACTCTTTAAGCTTGACTTGTGCTTTGTATGCTTCCCTTTGGTATTTGAATGCTCGAGCCTCATAAATTTCCAATTGCCCACTCATTTGTTTATTTTGCATTTGTAGAAAATGTATGAGGTATTTTGACCTTTCTAGATCAGTTTCTAAGTCATGGATTTAGGCTTCTCTGTTTTGCAAAAGTGACTCAAGAATTCTAGCTTCATCATCTCCAGCATCACTATCTATTTGTATGATGTCAAAGTCTCTTTCCTGTTCATGACTACTCTCGTGTTGTTCAACTTTTTATTTGCCCTTGCTTTGGATAGACTTCTTTACTCTTGTTCTCTTTGGAAATTCAACAATACTCTTCTTAGGCACTTTGCCTCTACTCCTTAGCACTCTAGTGCCATTACTAGTCACTGCTGGAGTGATTTTCTTCTTTGCAGATTTGGTGTTTTTAGCCTTTGGTGCTTCTGAGGAATGAATCATGGCCTCTTGCCTAGGAGAGGTAGCAAGCACATGTTCTTGGTTGTGTTGAGGAGAAGAGAGAGGAGTTTTTATCACTAGCACTTGTTCAACTTGATCTTTTACACTGTTGCCTCCATCATCACTTGCTTTGTTGCCCTGTTCACTGTTTTGAGTTTGTTTAGGGCTGCAATCTTCACCTTTATCACTATTTTGAACCTCTTGACATATGTTTTTTAGGGCTGTTAGCTTCATCATCGTCTTCTGCTGCTTGACTATCTTCACTGTCATTCTGTGGACTGCATTTTTTACCCTCCTCAGTGTCATGAATTTGTTGAGGTCTGCCTTCATTATGACTGTCTTCTTTATCATTTTGCGTGCTGCCATCATCTTCACTGTTTTCCTTAGACTCTATGTGGGGGCTGCCACCATGGTCACTACTTTGCTGGGAGGTTCTTTTTTCACTGTCCCTTTGATTGGTTTCATGACTTTGTTGAGGACTGTGGTGTTCCTCATCACTACTTTGAACATCTTCCCTTTGCTCTTCATCATCACTACCCCGCTTCTCTTTAGTTTGTTTTTCATCCTCACTAGCTGGCTGCTCTTCAGTTTGTTCTTCATCATCACTAGTTGTGGGTGGATTGTCCCCATGCTCATTTTCACTTCTTTTCTTAGGGATGCTTTGTTCTTCATCCACACTACCTTGTTTAGTGCCACTGACTTCCTTATCATTTGGTGAGCTTTCTTCAACATCACTAGTATACTCATGGTCATTGTTCTGTGGTTTGTCACTTGGTTCATGCTCACTAATTTTCTTAGTGTCACTATGTTCCTCATCATCACTAACTTCATGCCTGCTTTCATAAGACTACTCTTTTTCACTATCAATCATAGGAGATTCTTGCTTTTGAGGAGTATTTTGACTCGATGAAGGAGAGACATAGTGAGTGGAGGGTGAGGAGGACATATGAGATGGGCCATGAGATGAAGAGGCAGTAGTAAAATCCGGATGAGAAATGAAAGTCTCCCAAGAAACTCCTTTATTTTCAAGCTGGTGAAGGATGATGATTTTGATGAGATAATGATGGAAAAGACTAGCTTTTTGCTGAGCAGGAGGTCTCTTTTGGACAAGGAAGGAAATCTTGTCTATGCTTTTGCAAAGGAAGAAAGGGAGATTCAGCAACTGAGTTCTTGTGAAATGAATGAGGAGCCTGATGTGATAGGAATAAATTCAGGAATATCTCCCTTCACATGTGAAATACTTCATGATAACTCTCATGAAGGGGGAATAGCTGCTCAATAAGTGAGAAAAAGAAAATATAGCTTGGCAAGCATCCTGATGGTCTGGTTTTAGGAAGGGCTTGTAGTGGTCTAGGTCCAAATAGGCTTGTTTGAACCATTTCTCACCAAGATAGGGAATCTTGGTGGCCTTTGACACTAACCTAGGAGTGAGAAAAAAATCAAGGCCTCCTAGGTGGACATATTTTCCTTGCAGCCTCAGGGCAAACAATTGTGTCAAGGGAGGGTAATAGGTGACCTCCTGGACTTTTTGGCAAAAATCGAGGCAGCCTACCTCATGGAAGTTGAAAAGAACCGAAGGGGAGTCATTTATTTCCTGAGTTGTAATAGGCTCAAACCTTTTGTGAAATCCACCCTTGCTGACCTTCTTTGGAGGCATAGTTTTTTTTAGGCTTTTTTTCACTTTCTTATCAAAACAGGTCTTTCAAATGAACTAAAAATAGAACTCTTCTTTAAGCACTATTTTTCTCTTTTTAAAAACTATGCTTGGCTTCTTAATCAAAACAGGCCTTTCAACTGATAATAATCCCTTTCTCAAAAACTGGGTTTTTCTTCTTACTCAACAAACAGGCCTTTTGAAACCAGATAATAAGCCCTTTCTCCTCAATCACTGTCTTGTTGTATCTTAGTAAACATGGTAGTTTTAAGAATAAACTGTTTTTTCCCCTTTGAAATCACTGCTTTTTCTTCCTTAATTTTGACTTTCCAAGTGCTCAAAGATCCAAAAACTAAGGTGTAAAGAGATGAAAAATACCTTTGAAACCCCTTGTTGTGCTTGAAAAACCCAAATTCTGAACAAAAACCGGCTTTTTTCACTTTTGGAGACCTTTGGAGAGGTGCTACGCTCCTGTGCACAGGCACGTAGCACCTGCACGCTATTGTGTGTCGGGCTGGGCACCTCCTGAGCGCCGAGCGGGGAAGTTTGGTCAGAGAAAACAGACGCATTGCACTATCCTACAAGTGTGTCACGTCGTATGCAAAAATCTTTGGAGGGACGCTACAGGCGCGTTGCATTATCTTAAAGGTGCATCGCATTTTGAAACATTTGCATCATCACTTGCCCAGGGTTCTAAAACTTGTTCTCTCCTCTGTCCATCTAAGAATAGAATGCAAATCATCCTCTTTAGAGTTTTTTATAGCTCTTTTAAAATGATTTTGAACGATTTTTCCCTCCTTGTGGTGGTTTTGACATTTTTTCCTTTGTATTTGTCATCAAACTGAAGATTTTCTTAAAATACAGTGTCTCTCTGTTTACCTTTTCAAACAAATTTTAACTTTTGGTGATTTTCCCTCTGCTCATCTCTAGGAGGAGGCATTCTGGCTAATGTAACCACTTACGTCACTTGAAACCAATGTTGACCCTCTACTTATTTGTGAAGGAGGTCTCTTCAAAATACTTTCTGGGCACTTGTTTTACACTTCAGGTTTCAATCTTTTTATAAATTCAAGGCTTTGTCTATCATTTGATAGAAGGCATCTCAAAATGCAAACTCCTTGTTATCCTTGTTTACCCTTTAAAAGAGTTAGTTTATATGAAAGGTAACTCCTGGTGCTTTCCCTTTACTCATCATTTGGAGGGAGTATTTTGATAAACTATAATAGGCCTGTCTATATGAGAGATGCCTCTTTTACATAAATCACATGTGTGAATTTCTCTTTCTATCAGTTCCAGAAGTCACTTTTAAACAGAGCTTTGTCTACCTCCTTTACCATTTATATGAGGTTGCTTTAATCAAAATTCTAGCCTTGGTTTGTCAGTGAATGCACTCTTTCAAACACACTATTTCTCGACCCTACCCATTACTGAAAACTTTCATCAACCACAGTGTTAACACTGGGAAACCTAACCCTCTGCTCATTTTGAAGGAGGTCATCTTACATTATAAAACACTAATCTTTAATAGGTACAGTGTCTTCCTTTGCTTATTTAAAAAAGGCATCATTAGTAAAATGTGATCTTTTCTTATCACTCTTGAATATCCTCAAACAAACTAAGTGCCCTCTCCTTATTACTGAAGGAGGCACTTCAAAAACTTGTGTTTTTTGCCATCTGCTCATAATTGAAGGAGGCCTTGTAAACACAAAGTTTCTTTCATCTCTGTTTATCATTTGAAGACTATTTTTGAAAAAGTTGTCTATGGGCCCTCTACTTATCATGAAGGAGGAAATGTTTGACAAACTGCATGGGCACTTATTTGACCTCTGTTAACCAACTGAAAAATTTCCATGAACAAACTGTTTGTGGCTCTTTAGACAAACTATGTTTATCATTCAAAAGAGACCCCGTGCTTGTCATTCAAGGGAGGCTTCTTTAGGACTGTGAGGGGTGCCCTTTCTTCTCTGGAAGGAGGCCTTTAATCTGATAGTGTTAACCTTTGAAAAAGGCTATCTACTCCAAATCGGGGCCCTCTGAGACTGTGCCTTTACCCTCTGCCTATCTTTTGAAGGAGGCTTCCAAAAAAATAGTATTTGTGACCCTTCAGACCTACTATGAGGCCTCTTACTTATTTGCTGATGGAGGTCCTTTAAAACTATAAAACTTCATTCATTTCAAAATTGTGACCCCTGTCTATTTGTTTGAAAAGTACAAATAAAAGACAACAGTGAATCTTTGGTATTTATCCTTGATGAAATCATTTGAACTGTTAGTAATGTATATCCCTTTTGCATAAAAATCACTGTGAATCTTCAAGAGTAAATCATGTGCTTTGTAAATGGTGAACGCTCATTGCGATGTATCTTTGAACTAACTCTTTTCCTTGACTGTGTTTTCAGGGGTAGTGAAATTGTTTGTGACAATCTTTCAAAGTTTAATTCATGATAAGATATAAGAAGCAGTTGTCCTTCTTATACTCTCATCTTGGTTTCCTAACTTGCTTTGGAGCTCTTCTTGTCAAAGACTAACCTTCTTTTTGAAACAGAGAAACTTGTAATGTTAGGCCACCATTCTGATAACTTGAGAAGTGCTACCTTTGGAGTTAATCATGGAGTGTTGAGCATCACTTAGTCCTTTGTATTTATTTATCTCGTTGAATAACCACTGTCTTCAGGCACCCTTTGGATTTAAACCATGTACATTTTTTGTTCTTTACTTACTACTCTCCATCTGATTCTTGATGGCAAACTATTTCAGTATGAGAAACTTGTTAAGTTTGTTCCTTTGCTCCCATTTGCACACTAATAATCACTCAATTACACCCCTGCAGAGATGTAAAAATAGATTTTTTTGAAGATGAGAGGGCTTCTTTGATGTTTCATGGGGATCATGCCTAATCTAATCATATTTCTTCAGACAGGGAAACCCCTTCTCTTTTCCTAATTTGAACATTCCTGAGCCATGCTAGAATGAAAACAAGTAACATGTTAGTGGTGTATGACCTAAGGCTGAATTAGTGTATTGTTTTATAGAATAGGAAACAATTTATGGCTGACTGGTACTAGACACAAATTTTTTGGCTTAGGATAGCTTAGTCAAGGAAAATTTACCTAAACACCACCACCTAGACTTAGAGACAAATTGTCACGGATTTTGAATGGCTTCTTAGGCATGAGTAGGTTATCACATGACAAGATGATCAGTGAGAGAGGGATAGGTGCTTTGCCAAATGTTGGACAATGAGATTTATGGAAACAGGGGATTTTGATAGCAGAGAGACAAAACCTATGACAGCTTATAGACAGAGAGACTTTGCTGAATGATGATAGGTAGGGAAACTGAAGACTATTCTCATCGTAGGCTGAAAAGGAGGGCTAAGAAGAAAAAAAAAAATTAAGGTGTTTTCTAGATGACAAATCGACAGATTGAGATTAGCTTCTAGAAAACTCAGCCAAGGAATCTAGTCATCAAAACATGCAAAAAATACTGATGACTAACAGTGGCTCCATTTGGGGAGGGCAAGTCCTTTTCCGGAGGTGTCTAGAATTGCAGATCTCTGGCTTTGTGAAGACTATTGCCTTATCCATTGGCACAAATTTCTCTCTTTCTTGATGCTATTTCTGAAAATTTACAGCATGATTAGCATCAAAGTCATCTCTACCTACCCAACTATATTTCATAGCATTTTTTCTTTTTCGGGTGCACTTGGACTGGCAACCATTTGACATGATTTTTTGAAAAAAGAAAAACTATCTAATAGTACACTTATGGTTTCTGGGAGTTCAGATTAAACTGATGAACTCCTTTGATTCTCTACCTATGCTAGATCGACTGTCAAGATTAAGTTGTTTGACAGGATTTCATTCACTAAACTAAAACACGTTTTTTTTTTTTTTTTTAATGACTAAATCAAGATTAGACGATCTGATTTGTCATGTGTTTGTGGCATAAAACACAAGCTGCACACCAATATTATTTTCGCACAAAATGAGATTTAGAACAATCAGGGCTAGGATACATAGTTTGTTTTTCATCCCTATTTTCCTCTTTGGTTCTGTTTTGAGCGTGTGGAACCAGTATCTTTTCCTAATCTACTTTCATTGATAAGTCAAGCTTACACAATTTGACTATCACTTCTTTTACTAACTTATCAGTAATCAATTTAAAACATGTCCAGTTATGATTAAGCTAGATAACTGAAAAATATATCTTTTAAGCACTAGTAGTGGCGTTTAGATTTGCGCACTTTCAACATGACTATTTTTTGAACATGGGGCTTTTCTGCTATTTTTTGAAACTGCCCTCTTTTCTTCCTTTCTACTGTTTTTGTATTTTATGTTTTTTATTTATTTCTTAAAATAGTGATATGTACAATGAAGGAAAATGTTTTTGAAACTAGAAATCTTGAAAATGGTGGAACTTGAGCATTTTGTCTTCAAAGGGATCTCCTGATGCTCTTGGTCCAGTCAGCTCTTGAAAAGAAAATTTTGGAAAATTTTCCCTATCAAGCACAACATAAGGGTTCTTACAAGAGTCTCTGAAAAACTATGTATCTGCTTGCTGCTTTTCTCTATACTTTTGATTTCCACTCATGCCTTTGTTGTACATCTTCTTTAGGTAATACAGATACTCTTTGTCATTTTAAAAATAGATGATGACATCATCAAGGTACATTATAGTCAAGAAATTCAGTACTGGAAACATGGCCTTCCGGAACATGTCTTCGGTGTCTTACAGTTTTGCAACACTAGGTTTGAATTTGGAGCTGCTTTTGGTGTACTTGAAAAAATCTTTAAGATGTTTTCTTTGAAGAGGAATTAATTGATGATATCCTGAAACATAACTTTGCCAAGACATATGATTAGAAACTCCTAGTTTCTGTATGGTGTGATCTGTTTTAGGAAGGATATAAGTGCTATTCCGGGGAGGTTTATATGTGTTCCTGAAATCTACACATATCCTATGTCCATTTGTTTTGTCTTTAATTGTTAGTGTTTGATCAAGATTTTTGCATTTCTTTTTGTAAGGGTTACTTGTTGAAATGATGGTAGTGTCATAGTGTTTCAAACTATTTTCCCGACATGTATTAGTATCTTGAACAATTTTTCATATTCTAGCAGTTCTTAATCTCTGGTGAAATGACAGAATTTTAGTCAATTCAATTAGTTCAGGTTTCTTGGGGCTGCTGTTATCATATTCATCTATATTAAATTTATCAGACATTTTCCCTGGATTCATAAAAGTGGTTGCGAAAGTCAAAGTTTACTTGGAGAGGTAAATTCTTGGGATGGTGAAGCATTTAAGTATGGTAATAACATAAGACTCCCCTACTCTTGATTTCCAAAGAGGTTTGTACTATGTAAGCCTTCGAGTGCTTCTGTTTTGAAAAAAGTTTCTGATTTTACTTTTGATGTTTGTCCTTGGTTTGATCAACTTGCTTGAGGGTGTAGAATGTATTATGTTTTCTGATTTATCTCTATTTCTAGAAAATCATATTCCATCTCTTCAAGACACGATTTTTCAGGGTCATGATAACTTTGAGTATCTAGTTCATCATAAAGAATCCAGGGTGCTTGATGTGGTGTGCCTAAATCTATTTCAATTTCTCCCACTTGTTTATCAATGTCTTCATCAGTATGTAAAATGAAGGAATTTAAGTCTGAATGCATGGAATACATAGGGATGTTATCTAGCCTTTCTTGGCTACTAACCATATATTTCATGTGTGATTCCTGATATAGTATTATTGTTTGGTTAAACATAGGAATGGTGGCATAAGACATATCTAATTGAATATTTCCTTGGAGCTTGGTCCCTCAAGATCTAGATAAAAGCATCACGTACTTGGGAGGGATTTCTGCTACCACTATGTCCATGACCAAGTGTTTTGCAGGTATTTGGGCCAAACTGACACAAAGATATTTTATTAGGCCTAGACACTTGACTCTGCTTGAATCAAACGAATATAAGTCTTTATAAGGTTTTTTTATTTTGAGGCCTAATCTTTCCATTACTACTTTCGGCATGAGATTGTGAGAGGCCCCGGATTCTAGCATGGCATTATGTAGGATTTGGTCATGTATATTCAGACTAATGTAAAAAGGAAGAGTAGTTCCCTCTTGATATTTTCCTTCTATTTTTTGTCCAAACAACACCTCAGGGGTATCATCAACTAGGTGTAAAGTATCTGCATCATTTCCTATGTTTAGGACATTTAGCACTTGAGATTTGTATGAGCTTTGGGCAATAAGCTCAGTGAGAGGCATGGTGAGCTTAATTTTGGCAATTTCCCCTTCAAAACTGAAGGGTTCTTATAGTTTAGATAGATTTGCTTCAGTTTTCTCAGCCATGAATTTCTCTATATTCTTAATTTGTTGATTTTGATTTGGGGTTTTGTTCAATATAGTTGTTTCGGGGATCTTAGTAGAGGTACTAGGATGGTTAGGATCAAGGCTTGCCTGGCTGGTCTTGTCTTTGTTTTGGTCAGTTCTCTTAGCCATGATTTTGTTACTATCTTATATTCTTTTAAGAATGGTATCAGAGGCTTTTGTAACAGTAGCGTCTGAGCTACCTTTCTTATGTTTGTCTTACTTTTTCTTACTCCTAAGATCACATTGCCTATGAGCTTCCATTATGGCGTTTTGTAATCCTATTTCAGGATCTTCGAGGTCCTCATAATTTGTTTCAAATTAGTTTGAGGAGAAGAAAACTTGTTCTTCTTCTGTGAGGAAAACCTCACCCTTGCTATCAGAACCTATCAAGTTTAATTGATTTTCATCAAGTGGTTCCATATCTCTTTCTACCTCACCAACATAATTTTCATGGAAAGTGGCCTGATCTGTTGATCATTCTCCGTTGGTTTGTTTTGAGGTGGGTCTCTTCTAAAGTTTTGGTTCCGATTTATGTTTTGAGGATTTGGCTGGTTGTCCTTAAGAGGTTCTTTTTCATTTAGATTCATTCTTTCCCACATTCTCTCCATGGATCTAACCAGGTTGTCTATTCTGGGATCTGAGGAAAAAACTGAAGGCATGGCCTCATCTTGGTATGTGACTTTCTTTTATGATCTCATCCTAGATCTCTTTTCAGCTAGGTTGGCTTCGGCAATAATAGCTACTTTTTTCATTTCTTCTAAAGTTGCAGGGTCTCTTTCTCTTAGTTGGTATGTCATATCTGGATCAAAACCTTCAGGAAATTTTGCTAATGTTGAGCCAATTGGAGGTTTCATGTTAGGTAGAAGGGCGTTATAGACACTGTTGAACCTAGTGCAATATTCTTGAACACTTTCCCCCATATTCCTTTTAAGATTGTTATAATCGGAAAGGAGTTGGATGGGGTTTTTCCTGATTTCCTAACTGTTTATAAAAATTTGGTAAAGTGCTGGGAGATCATGTATACTGTTAGGAGCTAATTTTTTAAACCATTTCTTGGGTTCTCCGCCTAGGCTTTGGGCAAACATTCTCATTCTTATGGTTTCATCTTCTATTTCCATGTATTCAAAAGCATCCCTGATTCTATCTACATGTTGTTGGGCAGTAGTAGCCTCAATTTCGGTGAAGTGTGGGATTTGGGATTGGTAATCATTCTACAAAGGTACCAAAGGCAATGATAACACTAAGGGCGCATACCAAGTTTCCATGATGGGAGCTGATGGTAGATTTACAATATGAGGATTTGTGGTATGGGATGAGATGATTTGCACAGTGGTGGTCTGAATGGGTGTGGTGGAGGTACTTGGACTTGTAGACTAATTCTGAGAAGATTTGGGGTGATAAGAGCCAAAGTGGTGGAGAAGCTAAAAATAAGGAGGTATAGTGGGTGAGGCTTCTCTACTAGGACTCTGTTGCAAATCTAAGGGCTCAAGATTGGAAAGGTTGATTTTACTTTGCGACTTGCTTCTAAAAAGGGATTTTTCTGAACTCAAGTCAAACTGGAAATCTTGCAAGGATGTAAGATGTTCAGGTACAGAGCTTGCTTTGTGGATGGTCCTATCGGTAGCTAAGTTACCAGTTTCAGAAGTTTGCCACAAAATCTTTTCTGGGTCGTCAACTATGATAGGGGGATTCGGGTCTGGGTGAGATCTGGTATTAATTCTTTGTGAAGCCAGATTTCAAAGTCAAAGTTTAGAGAGGGTGATAGTTGTGATTGCTTTTTGGATGGTTGGCCTCTCTAGGGGTTTTGTGGATGTGAGTAAGGTAAAAACTAAAGGAAGGCTAGTGGAGTCGTCGGGTGGATGTTGTTGAGATTTATGGTCCAGCACCAATACTGACAAAGATGTTTTTTAGGAAAATTCTTTTCTAGGAAACTTTTATGTGAAAACTCGCAAGAATGACTTAAAACTTAGTTCAACAGTTTGCTAGATTGTTGAGAAAGCTATATTTTTATTTGCAAGTTATTTTCTTGATTTCCAATGTTTAGATGAAGATTTTTGAATCCCTAAGTTGTACTTAGTTTGTCACTGATTTCAGAGGCTGCATCACAATCTTTGTGTTTTTGGAAAGGTAAGTCAACAGGATAGTATGATTATGAAATTTTTGGTTTTTAGTGGAATATTAGGCCTACTGGAGGCTCGTGGAGTCACCAGGTGGATGTTTTGTTGTTTTTAGAGATATGTACTTATGGTCCACCACCAATAACTGAGAAAAGGCCAATCTAGGGATGTTTTTGGGGTTTTTTGAGTTCCTATATGTAGCCCTAAGCTTTGTAAGAGTGTCCTATAGCTGAATCATCATTTTTCTAAGATGGTGAAACAATAAGAGTTTACTCTAAATGATTTTATAAGCTGTTTGTCTAATTTTAATTTTGAAGGACTAATGAGTCTACAAGAGTTTGATAGACTGTTATGTACTCAATAGTGTCCCACCGTGACCGCCATTATGTTATGGTCCCGTGATTTGGCAGATTGGAAAGACAAATGACAGGGTAACATCAAACCAACTTTGGAGGCCTAGGATCTAGCCTTCCTGGACTCAGAGAGGGCTCTCTCTATTATGCAAAGGATGTAAACTTGTTTGCTTTTTGTATATTTGATTTTAGGCTAGTTGTTAAGTATGTTTTTAGTTTGTTTTGGGTTTTTGAGGGGAACTGATCAAAGGATAAATAGATAAAATTTCGTCAGATCAACTGGGCTATGGGGTCGAAAAGGTCGAGACTGTCTCAATGATGGATAAGGTATTACTGCAGGGCCAATTTGGTCGAGGTAAATGGATTCTTTGGGTGAAAGTGAAATGAGATGGACATTAATTTTGTGAAGAACATAGATATTTTAAGCACAAATAGTTTAAACAGCAAACATTCGTGTGGTAGGGCTAACCATTAATCACTATAAATGAAACTCAAACTGATAGATGCAGGAAAGAAACAATCAAGTGATGCATAAAAGTATAAGGCCCTCTAACTTTGGGAAAATAACCTTTAGACTTTTTGGGAAAACAAATAAGACAAACAAACAACACAATCTATGAAGAGGGAACTCCTAAACATCATATTTTGAGCTATTGGGAACTTTGAAATAAGACTGCAAAGTATGGGCAAAGGGAAAGACCGAAACAAGACCTCTTTGACTTAACTAAGACAATCAATAATTCAGAGAGAGATTTCAGAGATGGAGTTTTTATTAGCTATGAGTAAGCACATCATACCATGAATCATACTAGATAGCATACATAATAACCATTAATGAAACTGATAACTAATCCTTAGGGTACCAAAGAGCAATTAAGAATTCTTTGACATAACCAAGAAAGATAAAAACATTTAAGCTGTAATGAATCGGGAAATTTGAGGTGCCTCCATGGGCATATCTCAAACCTATTATTTACTGAACTACAACAAGAAAGAAGCATGAAAACATGTATGATAAACTAAGAAAAAATAATAGATAAGGGACACAATACCATTCACCAAGCCATGGAATCCTACATACAATCCTCCTCCACCATCAAGGTCAACCAAGAGATCATCCACTTCATGAGAAAAAGTATTTCTTCAAAGCTTGTAATGCTATGTATTGCTCTATAACATCAAGTTCAACCTCTGTTTACAATAAATCCTCTTGGATTATATAGGCCAAAGAGGAAGAAACCCTCCTAGAGCAACTAGAAGGCCATTGGCCTAATACAAATATCTGATTTTGTCCTTGAGGATTTGCAAAGCCCAAGGCACAAAATATCTTCAAAAATATCTATTTAAGCCAAAAATAGCAAGAAAATTGACTTCTAATCTCTGACATAGAGTTAAAAATAGCTAAACGCACATTTGGATGGCCACCTTCAAAAAATTGCTTTTTCAGCCTAAATGCTATAGGAGCGTAGCGCCAGAAAAAAGCCTTTTTGTAGATAACTTTTAAGGGACTTCTCGATGCCAAAATGAGGATCGTGATAGCTTGTTGGAAAGCCCTATATGTTTAGTTTCTGGAACTACTTGAGTTCTCTCAAACTGATCCATGGAAGTCTGCCAAAAAGTGTATTGAGTGAAAAAACCCAGGAGGGTCTCATCTACTGATATGTGAGGCAAAAAGGTGAATTTTGACTGGATTTTGACTCTTTGGGGGACCAAAATACCTTATTTGGATCTGAAAATTTGTGATTAGATGTCCCCAAAATTTAATACATCCAAAAAAATTACTTTCATGAGCTGAGGATGCTCCTAGAAAACATGGCAACGCCTAGAAAAATGTGCAATTAGGGCCAAAAAACACAAAAAACAAGATCATGTCAAAATTTGCTCAATTTTGGCGAGCAAACCTCTTATGGGTTCTTAGAAGCATGCAAGGAAGCGGAAGCCAATATTTCAAGCCTAGATACGTCTTTTTTTTCTTTTTTCACTGAGCGCCTCCTTCGGGGAGTTTTGAGCCTTTCTTGAGCAACTTTGAGTTTTCTTCGGGCAAATTGATTCAATTTCTTGTAGTGCCTGGTCATCTTCCTTTGCAACCCAAGTCTTTGTTTTCTTTTTCTAATCTATCCTCCAAATTCTTGTTCGCTCTTTCAAGCCATGATTCTTTATCATTTTCTATTTCTTGGGCAAGCAATTGTGTGAGTGGATAAGATCGAACAAGGGCTGCTTATTCTTCCTTCTGTTTCTCCAAAGCTTTCCTAAGACCCATAGTCTTAGGCCTTTTTCTTACTGGTTTCTCTTCTTCCTCAATATAATCAAATTCGCCCATATACTCTTCAAGCTTGACTTGTGCTTTGTATGCTTCCCTTTGGTATTTGAATGCTCGGGCCTCATAAATTTCCATTTGCCCTCTCATTTGTTTATTTTGCATTTGTAGAAAATTTATGAGGTCCTTTGACCTTTCTAAATCAGTTTCTAAGTCATGGATTTGGGCTTCTCTGTTTTGCAAAAGTGACTCAAGAATTCTAGCTTCATCATTTCCAGCATCACTGTCTATTTATATGATGTCAAACTCTCTTTCTTGTTCATGACTACTCTCGTGTTGTTCAAATTTTTCTTTGCCCTTGCTTTGGATAGACTTCTTTGCTCTTGTTCTCTTTGGCAATTCAACAATACTCATCTTAGGCAGTTTGCCTCTACTCATTAGCGCTCTAGTGCCATTACTAGTCACTACTAAAGTGATTTTCTTCTTTGCAGATTTGGTGTTTTTAGCCTTTGGTGCTTCTGAGGAATGAATCATGGCCCCTTGCCTAGGAGAGGCAGCAAGCACATGTTTCTGGCTGTGTTGAGAAGAAGAGGGAGGAATTTTTATCACTAGCACTTGTTCAACTTGATCTTTTGCACTGCCGCCTCCATCATCACTTGCTATGCTGCCATGTTCACTGTTTTCCTCACTGTTTTGAGTTTGTTTAGGGCTGTCACCTTCACCTTTATCACTATTTTGAACCTCTTGACATATGTTTCCTTCAACCTCATCAGTGTTGTTCAGAGTATGTTTTTTAGGGTTGTTAGCTTCATCATCCTTTTCTGCAGCTTGACTATCTTCACTGTCTATCTGTGGACTGCCTTGTTTACCCTCCTCACTGTCTTGAATTTTTTGAGCGTTGCCTTCATCATGACTATCTTCTTTGTCATTTTGCATGTTTCCATAATCTTCATTGTTTTCCGTAGACTCTGTGTGTGGGATGCCACCATGGTCACTACTTTGCTGGGAGGCGCTTTTTTCACTGTCCCTTTGATTGGTTTCATGACTTTGTTGAGGACTGTGGTGTTCCTCATCACTGCTTTGAACATATTCCCTTTACTCTTCATCATCACTACCCTGTTGCTCTTCAGTTTTTTTTTCATCCTCACTAGTTGGCTGCTCTTCAGTTTGTTCTTCATCATCACTAGCTGTGGGTGGACTGTCCCCATGCTCATTTTCACTGCTTTGCTTAGGGCTTCTTTGTTCTTCATCCTCACTACTTCGCTGAGAGCCAATGACTTCCTTATCCTTTGGTGAGCTTTCTTCACCATCACTAGTATACTCATGGTCATTTTTTTGTGGTTTGTCACTTGGTTCATTCTCACTACTTTGCTTAGTGTCACTATGTTCCTCATCATCACTAACTTCATGCCTGCTTTCATAAGACTGCTCTTTTTTACTACCAATCATAGGATATTCTTGCTTTTGAGGAGTAGTTTGACTCGATGAAGGAGAGACATAGTGAGTGGAGGGTGAGGAGGACATATGAGATTGGCCATGAGATGAAGAGGCAGTAGTAAAATACAGATGAGAAATGAAAGTCTCCCAAGAAAATCCTTTCTTTTCAAGCTGGTGAAGGATGATGATTTTGATGAGAGAATGATGGAAAAGACTAGCTTTTTGCTGAGCAGGAGGTCTCTTTTGGATAAGGGAGGACATATTGTCTATGCTTTTGCAGAGGAATAAAGGGAGATTTAGCAACTGAGTTCTTGTGAAATGCATGAGGAGCCTGATGTAATAGGAATAAATTCAGGAATATCTCCCTTCACATGTGAAATACTTCATGATAACTCTCATGAGGGGGGCATAGCTGCTTAATAAGTGAGAAAAAGGAAATATAGCTTGGCAAGCATCCTGATGGTCTGGTTTTAGGAAGGGCTTGTAGTGGTCTAGGTCCAAATAGGCTTGTTTGAACCATTTCTCACCAAGATAGGGAATATTGGTGGCCCTTGACACTGACCTAGGAGTGAGAACAAAATCAAGGCCTGCTAGGTGGACATGTTTTTCTTGCAGCATCAAGATAAACAATTGTGTTAGGGGAGGGTGATTGGTGACCTCCTGGACTTTTTGGCAAAAATCAAGGTAGCCTACCTCATGGAAGTTGAAAAGAACCGAAGGGGAGTCATTTATTTCCTGAGTTGTAATAGGCTTAAACCTTTTGTGAAATCCACCCTTGCTGACCTTCTTTGGAGGCATATTTTTGTTTAGGCTTTCCTTCACTCTCTTATCAAAACAGGTCTTTCAAATGAACTAAAAATATAACTCTTCTTTAAGCATTTTTTTTCTCTTTTTAAAAACTATGTTTGGCTTCTTAATCAAAACAGGCCTTTCAACTGATAATAATCCCTTTCTCAAAAACTGGGTTTTGCTTCTTACTCAGAAAACAGGCCTTTTGCAACCAGATAATAAGACCTTTCTCCTCAATCACTGTCTTTTTGTCTCTTAGTAAACATGGTAGTTTTAAGAATAAACTGTGTTTTTCCCCTTTGAAATCACTTCTTTTCCTTCCTTAATTTTGACTTTCCAAGTGCTCAAAGATCCAAAAACTAAGGTGTAAAGAGATGAAAAATACCTTTGAAACTGCCTGTTGTGCTTGAAAAACCCAAATTCTAAACAAAAACCAATTTTTTTTCACTTTTGGAGACCTTTGGAGAGGTTCTACGCTCCTGTGCACAGGCGCGTAGCACCTACACGCTGTTGTGTGTCGGACCGGGTGCCTCCTGAACGCCGTGCGGGGCAGGTTGGTCGGATAAAACAGGCGCGTCACACTATCCTAGAGGTGTGTCACGCCGCGTGCAAAAATCTTCGGAGGGACACTACAGGCATGTCGCGTTATCTTACAGGCGCGTCGCGTTTTGAAACATTTGTATCATCACTTGCCCAAGGTTCTAAAACTTCTTCTCTCCTATGTTCGTTTAAGAATAGAATGCAAATCGTCCTCTTTGGAGTTTTTTATAGCTCTTTTAAATGCTTTTTCCCTCCTTGTGGTGATTTTGACATTTTTGCCTTTGTATTTGTCATCAAACTGAAGATTTTCTTAAAACACAGTGTCTCTCTGTTTACCTTTTCAAACAAATTTTAACTTTTGGTGATTTTCCCTCTGCTCATCTCTAGGACGAGGCATTCTGGCTAATGTAACCACTTAGGTCACTTGAAACCATTGTTGACCCTCTACTTATTTGTGAAGGGCGTCTTTTCAAAATAATTTCTGGGTGCTTGTTTTACACTTCAGGTTTCAATCTTTTTATAAATTCAAGGCTCTGTCTATCATTCAATGGAAGGAATCTCAAAATGAAAACTCCTTGTTATCCTTGTTTACCCTTTAAAAGAGTTAGTTTATATGAAAGGTAACTCCTGGTGCTTTCCCTTTACTCATAATTTGGAGGGAATATTTTGATAAACTATAATAGGCCTGTCTAAATGAGAGATGCATCTTTTCCATAAATCACCTATGTGAATTTATCTTTCTATCAGTTGCAGAAGTCACTTTTAAACAGAGCTTTGTCTACCTCCTTTACCATTTAGATGAGGTTGCTTTAATCAAAATTCTAGCCTTGGTTTGTCAGTGAATGCACTCTTTCAAACACATTATTTCTCGACCCTGCCCATTGCTGACAACTTTCCTCAACCATAGTGTTAACACTAGGAAACCTAACCCTCTTCTCATTTTGAAGGAGGTCATCTTACACTATAAAAAACTCATCTTTAATAGCTACAGTGTCTTCCTTTGCTTATTTGAAAAAGGCATAATTAGTAAACTGTGATATTTTCTTATCACTCTTGAATATCCTCAAACAAATTTAGTGCCCCCTGCTTATTACTGAAGGAGGCACTTGAAAAACTGTGTTTTTTTCCATCTGCTCATAATTGAAGGAGGCCTTGTAAACACTATGTTTTTTCCATCTGCTCATAATTGAAGGAGGCCTTGTAAACACTGTGTTTTTTCCATCTGCTCATAATTGAAGGAGGCCTTGCAAACACAAAGTTTCTTTCATCTCTTTTTATCATTTGAAAATTATTTTTAAACAAGTTTTCTGTGGGCCCTCTGCTTATCATGAAGGAGGCAATGTTTGACAAACTACATGGGCACTTATTTGACCTCTGTTAACCAACTGAAAATTTTCCATGAACAAATTGTTTGTGGCTCTTTAGACAAACTATGTTTATCATTCAAAAGAGACCCTATGCTTGTAATTCAAGGGAGGTTTCTTTAGGACTGTGAAGGGTGCCCTTTCTTCTCTGGAAGGAGGCCTTTAATTTGACAGTGTTAACCTTTGAAAAAGGCTATCTACTCCAAATCTGGGCCCTCTGAGACTGTGCCTTTACCCTCTGCCTATCTTTTGAAGGAGGCTTCCAAAAAAACAGTATTTGTGACCCTTCAGACCTACTATGAGGCCCCTTACTTATTTACTAATGGAGGTCCTTTAAAACTATAAAACTTCATTCATTTGAGTATTGTGACCCCTGTCTATTTGTTTGAAAAGTACAAATAAAAGGAAATAGTAAATCTTTGGTATTTATCCTTGATGAAATCATTTGAATCATAATTCCCTTTGCTTTATGATGACCTGTCAGTAATGTATATCCCTTTTGCATAAAAATCACCATGAATCTTCAGGAGTAAATAATGTGCTTTGTAAATGGTGAACGCTCACTACGATGTATCTTTGAACTAACTCTTTCCTTTGACTGTGTTTTCAGGGGTAGTGAAATTGTTTGTGACAGTCTTTCAAATTTTAGTTCATGATAAGGTTTAAGAAGCAGCTGTCTTTCTTATACTCTCATCCTGGTTGCCTAACTTGCTTTGGAGCTCTTCTTGTCAAAGACTGGCCTTCTTTTTGAAACATAGAAACTTGTAATGTTAGGTCACCCTTCTGAGAATTTGGGCAGTGCTACCTTTGGAGTTAATCATGGAATGTTGAACATCACTTAGTCCTTTGTATTTATTTATCTCGATGAATGACCACTGTCTTCAGGCACCCTTTGGATTTAAACCATGTACATTTTTTGTTCTTTACTTACTGCTCTCCATCTGATTCTTGATGGCAAACTATTTCAGTATGAGAAACTTGTTAAGTTTGTTCCTTTGCTCCCATTTGCACACTGATCATCACTCAATTACACCCCTGCAGATATGTAAAAATAGATGTTTTTGAAGATTATAGGGCTTCTTTGATGTTTCATGGGGATCATGCTTGATCTAATCATATTTCTTCAGACAGGGAAACCCCTTCTCTTTTCCTGATTTGAACATTCATGAGCCTTGCTAGAATGAAAACAAGTAACCTGCTAGTGGTGTATGACCTAAGGCTGAATCAGTGTATTGTTTTGCAGAATAGGAAACAATTTATGGCTAACTGGTACTAGACACAAACTTTTTGGCTTAAGATAACTTAGTCAAGGAAAATTTCCCTAAACACCACCACCTAGACTTAGAGACAAATTGTCACATATTTTGAATGGCTTCTTAGGCATGAGTAGGTTATCACATGAAAGATGATTAGTGAGAGAGGGACGGGTGCTTTGCCAAATGTTGGACAATGAGATTTATGGAAACAGGGGATTTTGATAGCAGAGAGACAAAACCTATGACAATTTATAGACAGGGAGACTTTGCTGAATGATGATAGGTAGGGAAACTAAAGACTATTCTCATCATAGGCTGAAAAGGAGGGGTAAGAAGACAAAAATTTGTTTGAGGTGTTTTCTGGATGACAAATTGACAGATTGAGATTAGCTTCTAGAAAACTCAGCCAAGGAATCTAGTCATCAAAACATGAAAAAATATTGATGACTAACAAAAAGCAGCTAAAATAATACTTAGATATATTCGAGGTGCAGTTCAGTTTGGGATTCATTACAGTGCAGGAGCATCTCCATTGTTGATTGGTTTCACTGATTCTGATTGGGCTAGTGACCCTGATGATCGAAATTTGACTGCAGGATATCTATTCACTCTTGTTTCAGGACCTATTACTTGGTCTTGTAAGAAACAAAGTACCATCTCTCTTTATTCAATAGAAGTGAAGTATCGTGATGCTGTTGAAGCTAGCAAGGAAGCCATGTGGCTTCGTCAGATCCTATCTGAATTTGGTCTTCATCAGCAACATCCAACTACACTTTGGTGTGATAATCAGAGTGCCATTCAGCTATGTAAATATCCAGTTCAGTATCAGCGTATGAAACACATTGAACTCCACATACACTTCATAAAAAATCTCATTCATGATCGTGTTCTTGAAGTGCAGTATTGTCCAACCAATGATCAAGTAGCCAATATCTTTAAAAAGGCTCTCACAGAAGTGAAGTTTACCAAACTTTGATCCATGCTTGGAGTTCAAGAAATTTATCATTAAGGGGGGATAGGCTCTAATGCCTCCTTCCTTCTCCTATTGTGTCACCTTTGTAAATCCTTCAATCCCATCCCAAGTTGTTCTTAAGGGGGGATGTTAGGATAGTCTGACACATAGGAAATAGTTAAGAATAACTTAGTCTAGTGTATATTTAGGTAAAGTGTGTTTCTTTACCATATACATTTGTAACTTATAATCCGACGAGCACGATTTGTAGTGATCCGACAGTTATCTCTCACCTCGGTATTAACGACACTTGATCCATGGCTTAACACCTGATTGGTCCATGATCTCTATTTATAGAGCATGGAGGGTCATTTTTCCAGTAACCATTTATGAGAGAAACATATGTAACTTTTCTTTTTATATTAATAAATTTCCTGAAGTGGTCGCGTTGGCTCAGGCCGTGGATTGTTTCCCTCTTTGAGGGTTTTAACCACGTGATTATACCGGTGTACTGATTTGTGATCTGTTTGTGAGTGATGACCTTTGGTTCTTAATCTATGGAAATTACCCTATAAATTCATACACTTTGATGCCTAAACGGCGAAATACCTAGAACCCCTCCCGGTAATGGGGGGAGGTCCAAAAGATGCCTAGATCAATGTGGTCTCATTGGGTCCATTTTGGTGTCGAGCAGGTTTGGTTTTGGAAAAATTTGAGAGGATAGAGTCTATGATCAAAGAAAAATTGTTTTCGCATACATAAAACAAAGTGAAAATAAAATAAATTTTCCCTTTAAATTAATCTATGTGATCAAGCAATAAAAAAAAATGGTTTTTGTTTGTTTGTGTACGATACTCAAAATCCTAGAAGACCTATTCATCCTCACACACTCAAATGTAACTAGGCCTTGATAATATATCTTTCGAGTGCTGGCACAATGTCCCATAAGAGCTGGTGACGCCCCTAGTTAGCCGAAGAAAATCCACCAAGGTAAGGGTAGAGGGTCTAGCGCTTTCATGCACCACCACCTATAGGGAAAGGATGCCCTAGTTTTGGTCACTAAGTACCACCGTCCCACATGAGCGTTCGAGTCTTGGGCTTCTTGGTAAGTCAGCTAACAGTACTGAGTATCAACTGGGTCAGGTAGCCCCAACTGACACCGCACGCACTGCGCCTAAGCCTAACCCCCTCTGAAACGGGTCTCTGACACGCTCAGGTTTTATTTTCCGTGGGTTGATAGGTGGATTTGAAGCTCCCTAAAAAGTCAACTTCTATGTTTCAAGATGAAGAGTGATCAAGGAAGCTTATTGGATGCCTACCCCCTTGATCCTAACTTAAGTTATAATTTTTTTTGTGGCCCCTGTGAGGAGAATTTAGGGAGTTTGGTTAAGTTAGTTTTAGGTGTCTTTTCTTTGCTTAGTGAGTGAATGTGTGCGAGCACAAAGTGGACAAGCACGTAGTTAGAACGTGTGGATATTCGATGATCCTTTTCAAAATCCCATATTTAAACTATGTTATATTGTTCCTGACTCAAAAGAAAAACATGTGCGGCTTATGGGCCGCTTTCTATTTTTCCTAGTTAATCTATGTGATCAACTATAGGGAGGTGGCAAGTTGTGAATAGGGAGTGTTCATATGCTGACCTAGGATCACCAAAGGGTGAAAAGGTAGCAAATATTACTTGCTCTTCTATAAACAATTCAATCCTAGTCCCGAACACCCTAGTGCAAAAATTGAACTAAACTAATAACTTTTACACTAGAAAAAAGAAACTAGCTACGCATGTGTGGTCTTGGGCCACTTACTTTGGCTAGTTATCTAGGTGTGTTGGTACCAAAATTTTCAAAACATATAATTTTTTCGAAAGGCAACTTATTTTTCCCCCTACTTAAACTATGTGTGAACTTTGCAAAAATCAACTTGACATAAAACTGACACTAAGCCTACAAAAAGAAGCTAAGAGTGAGCTTTAGCAAGATGCGGGGTACACAACCAGTGATGGCAGGTGTATTAGGGGCTTCCAAGCACTTTACAAGTAGGAAAAGACAGAAACAAGGGAGAAATTTCTCAGTCTGTATTTTGCGCGCAAAAGGTTGAAACAGGCATGATGTCTGCATGTGAGTCAACTCTGAACATGCGCCCTGGGCGCGTCTGAGGGAAGAAAAAGCGCGCAAAGTCCTGCAAAAGAAATTTTTGAGTTGTTTAGCTTCAATCTGTCACTTGGGATGAACTAGGGGCTGCAAGAGAAATCAGGGGAAATTCAGCTCCACTTCACAACATAGATAGAGGTCTCTGCAAAAAAAGCACAACCACATAAACTTGGTAATAAACGTTAGTGGAGTTACCAATCCTGTTGGAGTGTGTTTGGTGCACGTATGTACGAAATCACACTAACTTAAGGGGTGTGGTCTACCCATTTAAGTTATTGGTAACAGACAGAAAAAGAAGTAGAGTCAAGCAAGTTAGTGGAACAAGATAGAATCATAAGCATACCAGATAGAGAAACAGCATGCATATATCAACTAAAACTAAACAAAAAACTAAAAAAAATAAACACGAGCTCTGAAAATATTCAAACAAAAACAATAATACGAACGATGTCTCTAGGCCCCTCTTATTGAACGCTGGTAGTAATAAGAGTGAAACTTTACCGTCTTGCCAAAGGGCCCCTAGAACATGGGTTCTAAGTCCCGATGTAAGGATATTTTTATCCCAAGCTTGCTTCGGTGCAGTCTCCCTCTTTCTCTACTGAGTTGGACTGAACTTGTTGGATGGCCAACAATTGAGTCCGCTCTATATTTAGCTCTGGATCACACATTGCTAGTATTTCTTGGGAAATTCTGGCTAGCATAACAATGTGTTCACCAATTCTTCTTCTCATGGTGGTCTTATATAGGAGAATTCAAATCCGTGCTCCCTCTCTTGGTACATTGTGGATGGTGACCCAAGAGAGAGGTATGATTCCTTTGTGTGCTCCAAATATTCCATTGTGTGCTCACTTGATGTTTAAGGAGGCGTTGGCAGCTATCCTTAGGCGGCTTCAAGTGAGGAATCACTTGTCCTATGCTTTGTGTGGTCCCGGAAAGCGATATTTTTCCATTCCCAGGATTGCGCACATTTCGGGTCATAAGGCGTGCAAAGGTGCTTTTCACGAAGGATAATGCGCACAAAGAGCATTTAGGACTTGTTAAAATTTTATTTTCCTCAAACCTTAGAGATTTTTAAATACTTTCCAGCTTCTGTAATGTCTTCCAACTCTGTAAATCCTTTTGCTTGACATTGAATAATGTCATCTTCTGCTTGTAAGATTTTCTAGTGTTAACATTAGCAATGACCCTCGAGTCCTCTATACAGACATGGTGACACGATTTTGCCGCATGTTCTTCTAGAGACAAAGTATGGGAACGATTGTGCCTAATGTCTATTTCATGCTCTTGGATTCTTTTCTTAATGGATCAACATGTTTCTCCAATATAGGGAATATCATAGGAACAAGGAACCATGTAGACCCCTTTCTTGTCCTTAGGGTCGATAGGGTCCTTAACAAAACCAATAGAATTTCTAATGGTACACAGAGGTTTGAATATGGTGAAGACATTATTACTCTTAAGGATATGGGCAATCTTGTGTGTGGTCCCTTGGATAAACAGGAGATTAACCATAAGATCTACATGAGCATTTTTCCCACTTAACCCGTCATAGGCTTTTTGAAAGGCTTTAAAGCTCCGAGTTCTACTATATCCATTATTTTCAAAGACATTATTTAGACCAATTATAATCTTAATAAACACTTTAATCATCAACATCATATTTATTTTTAATTTTTTATAAAATTTACACTTAAAAAATAAATATTATAATATTTTTTTTTAATTATAAAAACTCTATATTTATATACACTTTATTTTTTTATTTTTTATTTTTTTACAATTGTAAAAGAAAAAAAAAATTGAAAAGGGAAATCGTAAAAGAAAAAAATTTAGAAAAAAAATAATCTTAAATATTTACACATATATAGCTAAGATTAAGTTAGATATTTAATTAGTGTATAAGATATTATTGTGGTATAAAGAACTAGTTTTTGCATGGTGATTTCATTACTAAAGTATATATATATATATATATATATATATATATATATATATATATATATATATATATATATATAATTGGTGTTTTATACATGCATGTTTGTTGTTTTTAAATTGTAAATTTGTTTTTGTTTTATTTTACTTTCCATATATTTATAGAGCATAAAACAATTATTGTTGTGAATTTTTCATATATATATATATATATATATATATATATATATATATATATATATATATATATATATATAAAATAAAATAAAATTTAATGATCAAAATTATGATAATCTTAAATTAATTATTTTAATTTTAGTTAAATTAATAATAATCTCAAACACTTTATTCATCAACATTATATTTTATTTTAGAATTTTTATTAAAATTTAGACTTTAAAAACACATTGTATTTTTAAAATAATTTAAAAACCTATATATAAATACATGTACCTTTTTATTTTTATTTTTTAATAAATCTTAAATATTCCTTTTTCAATGATTGGATATGCAACTGAGGCTAAGTGTGGCTCATATCATATATTATATTAAAATTATAATTCAAAACTTTTAAATTTCACTAATAATAATAATAATAATAATAATAATAATAATATATATATATATATTAAAAAAATGATTATTGAACTGAGGTTAAGTGTTGCTCATATCATATATTATATTTAAATTGTAATTCAAAACTTTTAAATTTCACTGATAAAAAATATATTTTTTTATAAATAATATTTTAATATTTTTAAATAAAAAAGTGATTTTAATATTTTTAAATAAATTTTAGTCATCAAAATTATAATGATGTGAAATCAATTATTTTAATTTTAATTAAACCAATTATACTCTTAATAAACACTCTAATCATCAACATCATTTTTTATTTTTTATTTTTTTATAAAATTTACACTCAAAAAATAATATAAACATTGTATTTAAAAAAAAAATAAAACCCCAATTTTTTATTTTATTTTTTAATAAATCTAGCAGTATGTATTTAAATGTTCTTTTTCTACGAGTGGACATGCAGCTAAGGGTAAGTGTAGTTGATCTACACGGATCACCTATATCTACGCTTGGATAAGTGTCTTTGGGGATAGAGTGAAAAGTTAGGAAGTGATGCTCAAGTTCCAACTATAGTGAGCTGTTGCTAAATAATAGTGTACACCTAGACTCCAAGGTGGACCAGCACTTTCATTTAGAAAAACAAAGAAAGTGGGCTTAACAACCTATCAACTCCCATAAAAATAGCGTGATCCATGTTATGACTTATAGCTATGAATAACAAAATAGGATGAGGGGGGCTCAGCTTTGGAGGCAAGGAAAGGAAAGTCAATGGCTCCCAACGGCTAATCCTCCTCATACGTTTTTATGTTGTGGAATGGATAAAATATGGCCGACAATATATGAAAACCCTCTTGAATGTCATGCAAAAGCCATGATGGGATAAAATCAAGAAACCCACGGTTCACTCCATCCATCGTGTTCAAAATTTATTACTCAACTGGATAAGTTGGCACGAGTTGGAACAAAAAGCAAGCAAAAAAAGATTTTCGACACAGAAAACGCGGAGTCATTGTTGGCACCTTTATCCTATATCTCGATCTCCAGTGTCCAGTTAATTTAGGATTCTGAAAATCGTATGTGGCAATGTTACAGCTAATTTTAGATTGTGATATAATATATGGGTATTAACTCAGCTTGACTCCCGTGATCAATGGCATTGCTTTCACATGTTGTAGAGTTGCGGATAAGATGATGGCAAACCTAAATTTTCCCTTTACAGTTTTTTTATTGTAAAAGCAAACAAATCCGACACGTAGTTGAAATGGATTTGATCAGCGAAGACGCGCTATAAATCATATCCAATCCGGAATTCTTTCCATTACTCTTGCCATATTTTTGCATACTTAGTAAGGGGATTAGGAAGGGGATTCTGCTCCTTTTTTTTTTGGTTTAGGAAGGGAATTCTGCTCTTTTTTTTTCTTTTCTTTTCAACTTTTGATTGAGATCAGACGAGAGCAGCCATGGCAGGTGGTGGGTTCGTTGCCCAAACCGGCCCAGCGAAGAACTATGCAGGCAAAGTTACAGGGTTTGTGATCTTTACCTGCCTGATTTCGGCCACAGGAGGTCTCATCTTCGGTTATGATATTGGAATTTCAGGTGGGTTAGGTTAGAATTATAAGTTGGAAAAAGTTAGATTTCAAGTTTGTATGATCTATTCTATTTATTTTTTGAATTAATCACATCATCAATCAATTTTTAGTCACTTTGGAACCAAAGATGAACGACAATTCGAAAGATTATATTCTTATTAAGGTGGGTTTGTTATTGTTTTGTTTTTATGTATGTGCAGGAGGAGTAACATCCATGAATGACTTTCTGCAAAAGTTTTTCCCGGATGTTTATCGGAAGGAGAATGAGGACACCCATACAAACCAGTACTGCAAATTCGACAGCCAGCTGCTAACAATGTTCACATCGTCTTTATACATAGCAGGTTTGATCGCCTCTTTTTTTGCTTCGGCCAGCACTAGGCTTCTGGGACGGAAGATGTCTATGCTCATAGGAGGAGCCACTTTCTTGGTTGGGGCTGCCCTCAACGGTGCTGCACAAGATGTGGCCATGCTCATAATTGGTCGCATTTTACTGGGTATTGGTGTTGGTTTCGCTAATCAGGTTAAAAAATCTATCCATTAATCTTTTTGTAGGTAGATTTCTGGAGTTGAACTGTGTATATAGAGGTTGAAACGCTAGAATACTTTTTTGGATCTTAGGATAAGACAAAAAGCTTGAAGTTGAAATGCCTCAAGTTTTAATTCTACACTTTTTAGATCTTAAGACAAAAAGCTTTTGAGGATTATTAGAGATCTGAAGACAAAGGTTTTCAAGTTTTGTAGTTTTCTTTTTGTTGAAGAAATCTCTAAATTATTCATAGTGTTATAAAATAATGATGGAACTTTTTAATCTCAAAGATGGACTTAGAAACTTTAACTATTATTTTATAACATAGATAATCCTGAGATTTCTTCAATAAAAATATAACTTACAAAATTCAGCTCCAAAAGTCTATCAACTCTAAAATTACATTTACAATAACTGTAAAAATCTGCATTCATTAATCTTGTGAATCTTGTGAATGACAGTCTATCCCTGTGTATTTATCGGAAATGGCACCTCCCAAGCTGAGAGGAGGGCTCAACATGTGCTTCCAGTTGTTCATCACCATTGGGATTTTAGCTGCCAACCTCATCAACTATGGCACCCAGAAAATTGCGAATTATGGATGGCGCGTATCGTTGGCCCTGGCAGCTGTTCCAGCACTCATCATAACTATAGGATCGATTTTTCTTGCTGACACACCCAACAGTCTGATCGAGAGAGGGCACCGCGACAAGGCATTGAATATGCTGCAAAAGATCCGAGGGACGTCGAATGTTCAAGAGGAATTCGACGATATGATCCAGGCGAGCGAGGAGTCAAGGAAGGTGAAGCATCCGTTCCGTAATATTTTGCAGAGGAAATATCGGCCTCAACTGGTTATGGCCATCGCCATACCTTTCTTCCAGCAGTTGACAGGAATCAATGTTATTATGTTTTATGCTCCCGTTCTCTTTAAGACCATCGGTTTTGGCTCCAATGCTTCTTTATTGTCTGCTGTCATTACTGGGACTGTGAATGCGATCGCTACGCTTGTATCGATTTTCACGGTTGACAGGGTTGGAAGAAGGTTTCTCTTCATGGAGGGAGGAGTTCAAATGTTTTTCTCACAGGCAAGTATTTTCTAATAATTTATTTTGATTAATATTTCTGAACTTAGATCTAAGATTTATGATTTATAACTTAGATAAATATTTTTTATGATCTAGTATTTATCTAGCACAAATATTCTTAAAACATTTGAGTAATGTTTCTGGTAATTCTATTCTCAAAATATTTGAGTAGTGTTTCTAGTAAATTAGATAGATCTGTCAATATTTTGTTTAATTCAACTGATTGATTTAGCACTTTGAATGTGTTTTTCTTGTTGGTTAATGGATGGAGAAAGATATTTAGACATATATGACTTAGAAACTGGTCTGGATTTCGTTTAAAAAACAATTTTTGTTTTTCTGGTGGGTAATATCTTATTTAGTAATGATTTCAGTTAGTTTTGAGAAGCAATTTTTGCTCTTTTATGCAATGGTGTTTTTGGTTTATTTTATTTAGGAATGATTTCAGCTAGTTTTGAAAATTAGTTATGATTAATTTTGAGAATTAGATAAATGTTTTTTAATTATGGATCATAAAAGTTTTAGATCTAACATGTCTAGATTTCTTTTGAAAAGCAATTTTTGTATCTTATTTAGTAATAATTTCAGTTAGTTTTGAAAAGTAATTCTAATTCTTTTTAGTAATAGTTTTTTTAGGTTTTAGTAATGAATTCAGTTAGTTTTGAAAATCAGTTATTATTATTTTCAACTTAGTAATTGATCTAGGTTTGAAAAGTAATTCTTGGAATGATTGGCAAAGCTGACAAATAAATTTTGTATTTTAAAGTATGCATGAGTTATTAATATATGAAAAGTAATTCTTGTTTTGTTTTTTTCAGATTGTGATAGCAATAATATTAGGGATTAAATTTGGAACAAATGGAGAAGGCACTCTGTCAAAAGGATATGCAACCTTCGTTGTAATCTTGATCTGTATCTATGTCTCAGCTTTTGCATGGTCATGGGGTCCTCTTGGCTGGTTGGTTCCTAGTGAGATTTTCCCTCTGGAGATTCGATCAGCTGGTCAGAGTATCAACGTTTCAGTAAACCTTCTATTCACATTTGCCATCGCTCAAGCATTCCTTGCCATGCTTTGCCACATGAAGTTCGGACTGTTTCTATTCTTTGCAGGGTTTGTTTTAATTATGAGCATTTTCATTTACGTACTTCTTCCCGAAACGAAGAACATACCCATTGAAGAGATGTACTTGGTGTGGCAGCGACACTGGTTCTGGAAAAATTATGTAGAGCACGATGATAAAGCCAAAGATACGGAGCTCACTAAGGGCGACAGTAAATGATATATGTATATACTTGCTAGTTGTTATAGTCTAATGTTCATATGCAGTGCCACTTCCAATGTGACCTGCAATGTTTATCTCATTTATTGGTTTGTAATGGTATTCTGAATTACAAGTTCGATTTTCTCGTTTCTAGTTGAAATGTATTTACCTTATTTCATGGAACAGCAACAAATCATTATGTAGCTTTGCTGGCAAATTCCTCCTGTTAATGAGAAATTTTCTTCTTTCCAAACCATTTTTGTCAATTTACAATTATTTAATTGTAAGCTGTCTCTTCCATAGAGTCAACAATGTTTTTGTTAATGAGAAATTTTCTTCCCAAACCATTTTTGTCAATTTACAATTATTTAATTGTAAGTTGTCTCTTCCATAGAGTCAACAATGTTTTTTATTATATGGAAATCACTAAGTCTGTGATTTGAACATTGTTTTTTATTATACAAAATTCATTGTTATTAAGCTCATTCAAACGACTTTTATATTTCTTTTAAAAAGAAACACGTGTCTACATATTTTATCTTTCTGATTTTGAATTTATGTCTCTCAAAAAAACATGTTCCTAATCATTAAGCTTACTCAAACGGTTTAAGTTAAATCAATTGAATATAATCATCAATTAAATTTATCTAAACACACTATAAATTTTATTATCTGAATTAAATTTAATTATCTCAAATGTCAATTGCTAAATAATGGTTTCAAGGGCAAGGAAATGAAGAGATTGATCAGAGGAATGCCAGTGTCAAAGGTTAAGGCACTCTGCATAAATATGTAGGGACTCTACATAAACTTTGCGCCTGCATGCAAGTACTGCTATTCTGTCACTAAACCCAATTATCTAAAACATAAATGCAAGATTTTCGGATGATTTTTCTGATCAAACTTAGAGTTGCTGTCATGCAAAAGTAGTGGTTAACTGAAAGTTCATTAAACCTACTTTTTCTTTGTGATCTGTCGTTATCTTTACTGGGTTATATAATAAATATAATTAGACTCCAGCTACGCTTACTTACTTTACTGGGTCATATAATAAATATAATTAGACTCCCGTGTTCGGCTTATTCTTGGAATCTTCATTTTTTTTTAGAATATTATAATTTTTAAATGTAACTCAACTTTCAAAAATTATAACATTTTTTATAATACAGCGACTTTCAAAATAGTATATTTTAAATAGTTTTCAGCAACTCTAACGGGTAGATCATCCGCTAGAAAACCTATCCACAATATAATAATAAGGGTATCTCCACCAGCAACACTGGAAGTTACATATTACCCTCATCGAACGAAAGAAAATGACAAAATAATAATATAATATATTTACATCACTTTGAAGAAACAGAGAAATTTTATATTTCTGAGTTTTATATTCCAATTTGATATTGGGTTTGAAAATAATTTTAAAGTTAGATTATTGTTATTATTATCATTATTATAATATTTTTCTTAAATATAATAATTAAATTAAATAGTTTGAATTACAATAATTTAAATGCGATATAAAATAGTTTCCCTCACCAAATCAAATTAACAAGTAGATAAATGACAATTTTCATTTTAAATCATGTCAAAATCATTTTTAATTAATAAATATTATTATAGTTTTACTCTTTCTCCCTAACTTAAGTTATTTAAAAATTGGTTATTTAAAAGTTGGTCAATTAGATGTAGGCATCTTTTTAAATAAAGCTTATGAGGTAGTTATTTAATGTAAAATTGATTATCTTCATTAAATAATATCCACTAGAAAGTTGGTATTTATTAATAATGGGGTCACAAGTAGTTAAGTTTTTGTTATCATAAATCTATATGCAATGGTTCTCTAAGTATTATTATATTTAGATCTTCGATCATTTAAAGGTGGCCCCACCTTAAAAGGAAATTAAACATTTATTTCTAAGAGTTAAGGAACACTACAATAGGGTATGGAAGTTAATTCTTAAGTAGGAATGCATCGAAAGTTTTAAAAAATGCTAGAGATAGGCTAGGGAAGAATACACATAGAAAATATAAGTCATGATCACATGCTTGGAAACCATTATAAACTTTGTCATGCCCCTTTGAGTAGTACTACATCAAACAACACTCGTATATAAAATTTCCTTACATACCCTCCTATGATATATCAAATCCCTTTAGGCACTTTCTTTAGCTCAGGCATATACTTCTATATAGGTCTTATGTCTAGGCATGCAGAAGCCACCCACATTCTCTTTACAACACTTGCTCTAGGTTGAGCAAGTTGTTAATGTAACTTAGTCTTAAGTCTAATTTAGGAAAAATAATATATTAGTATGTTTCCTTATTGAGCTAATCGAAACTTAGGAAAAGTAAAACAATTTACTTTAGTGAGCAAGTTTTTAATTATAGTCGTTGATCTCAAGTGAGACAAGATATAACCTTGATCATCAATTACTTTGAGATTACTGTTAGGATTAGAGTTTTAGCTCAATGTAAAGTTATAAAAGCAAGGTTAGGGAAAAAGAAAAGACAACACAACAACACAAGATTGAGAGAGGCATATCAATGAGTGGTGTGTTGGGTCTGAGGGAGAGTAGAGAGGTTAGAGATAAATCTGCAAGAGAGATCGAGCATCGGTCTAGGAAAATTCTGTTGGATCGGATCCATTTTACTGTATTATATATTTTCTTAGATGGGCCATTATCCTAGGACGCGAGCCCATGTAAATTTGGATTTGTTAATGAAAAATTATTGGGAAAAAATCTATTTGTATCATTGTGATTGTGATTGTTATTTAAATTTTCTTATGCTGAATTTTGTTAGGAACCTAGCTTTGTTCTTATTTAGTGTTTTTTTATGTTAGGAATTAAAAGCGAGGAGTTGGGTTCTGAAATCTAACAATGTTGTTGTTATAATTCATTGAGAAAATCACTCAGAAAGATCACTCTCATGTACCTGGGAATCAAGTAGTCTACCTAAGGATATGGTTTATCCTCCTTAATATTGTGAAATATTTGGTAAAGTTTTATTGTCGAAAATCCTTCAATATATCAGAAAAATCTAATATTGAACACTCCTTTATCCTTAGGACCCTGAAATACCATCCTATATAATACAAAAATAGAATTAATTCATCCTTTAGTATAGAAGGAATTTTGGAATTACATCAACACAATAATAATGGGGAGGGAGTTATACTCCCACTAGAAAAATAAACTAAAAAAGGTTTGGGCCTTGTTGAAACAATTGCGGAAGATCTATCTCAAAAGATTCCAAATGTGTGTCGTGCTA
Source organism: Pinus albicaulis (assembly GCA_034641835.2). Classification (NCBI taxonomy): domain Eukaryota; kingdom Viridiplantae; phylum Streptophyta; class Pinopsida; order Pinales; family Pinaceae; genus Pinus; species Pinus albicaulis. The sequence goes on from CM076583.1 coordinate 39,857,382, forward strand.
ATCATGTGATAATACCTCTATAGATCATATCAAGATGTTATCCCATACTTCTCTCAATATGACCAATGGCTTGAGAATAGTCTTTTGAGATATATTATGATCTTAGGTGGTCCCATGGCCCATACTTGCAACATGTAAATGATGGAGGAATAGCAGAGTAAGTATTAGCAACTTGATTCCAATATTGATACCAAGGTTTTTGAATTGATATCATAATCAAATACCTCTCGTTCGAGTTTGGTTGACAAGGGGCTAAGAAAAAGTAGTTGCTATAATATTTACATGCATTCTTAGGTATTCATCACGAAGTAATACTCTAAAGATTGTTTACAAACAAACAAGAAAAAAGGTTGTCTTATCAGCCCCATCTTGGAAGACATTATCTCAAAACAATCTTTGTATAAGCATGCTAATCACATGGCTATACCTCTCTAGTAACATTTTTTTATGTGGACTCGACAATGTACAATCTTCATTTTACATCTTAAATGACTCATCTCAAGCCATTAATGATAACACCTGGAAAAGATCTTAAGTGGCCCTTGAAGGAATTGATGGAAATACAAAATGAGGTTTTGAAACCACAAGGGAATTCCTTCAAGTATGGAGCCTCAAGAGAGATGAAGATGGCACTACAATAAGGAAATACAATCTCCAAAAGTGATACATGGCCTAGTCTTCTTTAGCAAGCCCTCCTAATGCCCATGACCTCCTTCAAAATGTAACTTTGAAACTTGAGAGAACCTACAACCAACATGTTAGGGCTGCAAAACTAAGACCAAGGTTAGTGTGAAAAAGAGCATGCAAAATGAGTGATAATGCTACAATATAATATACAAAAAAACTAAATCAAGTGATTGGAAAAGACCCCATCACTTGTCTAGCTTATAAGTAGCTCTTGATTAGCTAGATAAATAGATGAAAGCACAAGAGTATAAGATAAAAGAGTGCATCCTTAAGACAAATTTCACATAGATGAAGGACATTACAAGTTTCTAGTGATGTCTTTTGGAATTTGTGATGCTCCATGTGCTTTTCAAAGCTACATGACTAAAAATTTGACCCTTCCTATGTAATGTTGTACTAGTATTGTGTAATCATACCTTAATCTACAAAAAAACTCCAGAATCCCTTATAGAGCATGTTGATAGAGCCTTGCAACTCCTACAAGACCATTGGTTGCTCTTAAAAATTTCCAAATGTTCTTTTGGGTCTTTATGTGTTAAATACTCGAGTCAAATTATTAGTGAAGATGGGGTTCCATCAAATCCGAAGAAAATTGCAGCTATGCAACACTAGCCTCACTCGAGGACCCTAAAGAGTTTGGATTGCTTCTTAGGACTTATAATCTACTATAGGAAGCTTGTGAACAATTGTGGGAAAAATTCTACTCCCTTAACCTCCTTGTGAAAAAAAATGCCTTTATATAGATTGCTGCAACTCAGCAGGTTTTCTCTTTAAAATATGCCATGTACACTACTCTAATAAATTAGCTTTACCCAATTATACTAATACTTTTGTCTTTGAGTGTGATACCTCGTGTAGAAATCTTAGAGTTTGATGCAAGAAGAGCATCCTTAGAATTCATTGGTGAGTAATTTTGTGAGGACAATTTAGGGAAATCCCCATATGAGAAAGTGATGATGGTCACCCTTCATGTAAGGATACTTGGCACCCCATCTAATCGACAAACATTTCTAGGTCAAAATCAACCATCATAATCGGAATTACTTTTAAAATAAAGGTCATCATCACGAGAGTAGCATAGTTGACTCACTAAGATGTTTGAATAAATCACTAAGATGTTTGGCTATATGTATGAGATTATATATAAGTATGTTTGGGTAAAGAAAATGGGGTGATATACTTTTATCTAGACAATACTTTGACCTTTTCCTTACCCTTACACTTTGTAAGTTAGCTTAGTGAATCCTATCCATACTTATTGGTAAATGACACAATAGTTCAATTTTCCCATTAATTTAAGGTCCCAACCCTCCTAAAGTTTATACACGGCACTAAAGGTTACATGTGGCAGTGTGATATATTGAGGCATAAAGGGTGTGAGTTTTTTTGTTTTTAGGAATGATTGTTTAAAACAATGATTCTTGTAAGAGTAGTATTCGTCATTATGCTTTCATCAAAGAAGTTATAATGGTATATAATATTTGTATTTTTAAGTCTGAGAAATCAAAACTTAAAAAAGTCATCCGTTGCAAGTGTTTTACAGATAATTATTCTTATTATTTTTTCGTTAAAAAGTCTGCGGTGACGTCCAATCAGTAAAATAAAGCGGAGCTGTAAGTACACCGGCCATGTGCTTTCAAAGTGATAGAAAGGCCATTAACAAAAAAACGTGAACACAAATTTCCCTTACTTTCCATACAAGCCTCCAATCGATCAACAATGCTGAGAAAGATGCACTGCATATTGCCGCGGTATTTTGTTTTTTTATTTTTTTAATGAAGGACTGCGATTTTGATGCTTCAAGAAATAATTGCATGCAGGCAACAACTATCATTTCAATGAGCCCAGCTGGCCCACGTTCTCTGTCCTTGGAAAGCGGGTCAGTTTAGTTTCAATGCTTTTGCAGGGTCCTGCTTGATGGTACAAACAGTTGAAAGCAGTCCGAGATATCGAAAAAAGAAGTTAACTGTGTGTTGTTAAGTCAAGGTTTTTCAACAATTTTAAGAAAATCTACTCATCCCACCTCGTCCGTCGGATTTTCAGACTAAATGTCAAGTCAATCGTATGGCAGGGGTTGGCTTAGGCAATCGATATTTCTGGAGTTATATTCATTAATACAAAGGTAGTTATATGTCACTAGTAAAATTTTGTATCTGCTTAAATTCAACTAGTGATATATACAGCCCTGTGCATTAATAGAGTTATAATATAGGTACAACTCTAGTTGATTGGTTTATATTATATTTAATTAGTAATATATTTTGTTTTCTGTATTAATAGAGTTATAATATAGGTATAATTTTAGTTGATTGGTTTATATCATGTTTAAGTATTTCAAAATTAATTTTTTTTTTTTTTTTTAATTTGTTTAACTATTCATTCATCTTAACAAAAATGCAGGTTACATTAATATATATATATATATATATATATCTTCAACTTGCTCCTAGGAAACTAGGTCTGTTGGCCATCTCAGAGAGTTATAGGCCAGCCAAAATTTAAAGAGTTTAAATTGATCTTTGGCTATCTTAACATGTCTATTTTCTATCTTAACATATATAAACATATAAAAAATTAAATGTTATCAATAGTTAGCATATCAACAAAAAATCAAGTATTCAGTATATTCAACCATCAAATGATTTGATAGGTGTCGGGTCTTTGACACTTGACCCGGGCATGTCAGCCTGCTGCAGCTTCTAAATTTGCCTATTCATTTATCCAAGGCGGACGTTCTGATGATGCTGCTGTTGGTGAATCTCTTGGATGTCCCTGCGGATTTCAGCTAAAATGGAGGCAGCCTTCGAATCTCCTCCAATCTCTTGAACTGCTACAATTGCTTTAGCTAGTAAACACTTCATGGTCCATTAAATATGAATTTTCTGTTTAAAAAGCGAAAATATACCTCTAGTATGATTGGGATCAGTTAATATTAAATCCATCTCATCCTCAGGAATGCATTCCTCGACCTTGGTTTTCAGATCTTGTTCTCATCCAAAAATCAGAGATTTAACATGGCTTGGTGTCCCTTCTGCATATGCCTAGAAAATGTTCTCCATGATTTCCTTCCTGAACTTCCTTCCCCTTCTGGTTGATCCTGCTTTGGCCTTACCTTTATCCTTTCCCTCCCTTCTTCCAGACTGTGCTTTAACCATTTTAACATGGAGCTGGTCTCCCAGCAATTGAGCGCTCACCCAGATCCACACTGGGGTTCTGCCCCGATGTGCAATGGCGTGAGGGTGAAAAATGCTAGGAAGACCTACAGAAGAAGACAACATAACAGTATTGAAAAAAAATAGGTATTTTACAATAATATCCTGCTTGTTGGGAGGCAGTGACTTTCTGACAAACTGGCCAGAGGGTATTGCCCTCTTCATGATTACTATGTTTCCTAAACCCCTGCCGCACAAACAAGCTGCAACTTTTTAATTATCATTATGCTTTTCCTTCTCAGTATTGACCAGAACCAGCAGGAAATATATGAAACCATAAATGACCACGATAAACTTTGTAGTTACTCCCATGCAAACCCAGAATGAAATTGACTTAACCCCCCCAACTAACCCAAAAATTGTTATACAAGTCCTAATATCCTTGATGCCTCTATCAATATTGACAGAACCTATAACCCCCATGTTGTCTCGAACATTACTGACATTATCAATAGAGCCTCTAACCCTAAAATTGTCATTGAGCGACATGCATTCAATTTCAAATAACTGCCTTAGAGAATTGAAACAGTTGCAGGAAGGAGTTTGCAATTTGCCTACAGTGTTGTCAACACGACCTTGCTGACTACAGGAAAATATAGTAGAACTAAGAGAATTTCAAGCAGTACCATGAAACAGGCTTTCAAAATAATGAACACGACAAACAGGGATGTGAAACTCACATGCAGGGCCATGAAGTTGGCATGCAAGGATTAGAGAAAAATCTAAAGCATTGTAATACTGACACGCAAGGTCGTTCGTATAACATGAAAATTGAGGAAGGAAATTAGACTGACAAATCCTAAAGCATTGAACCGCCACCTCCTCTACAATTTCCATGCCCAGAAGGTGGAACAAAATACAACCAGCCACTTTCAGAACCAAAATGGACTCAGAAGAGATAACCAAGGCAGGGGTTCGAAACCAAATGCAAACCCAGAAATTAGACATGCAGAAACTATCAACCTTTACAATCATCGTTTCATTCCGCTCGACCAAAACATCTTTCATGGGAGACTGCATTACCTGACCAGGTTGGTATGCATTCATTCCAAACAAGGGACAAAGAATCAAAGCATATGAACCAATGTAGTTTGTCATCTCAGAGACAAATATACTGAGGGAGAAGCTAGATACATACCCGCGCAGACGACACGCCATAGTTTCCAATGCCCTCAACTATTCGCCTATTCTCTTTCCAACTTCCTTCATACCATGCTCAACATTGATGTGAAAGAAGGAAAAAATTATGTTTTTAATGGCCCACCACTTCCTCCCGTGTCGGCATTTTCCCCTAGACACTCGTGACAATCCCCGTTGTATTCCAACTTCCTTAAATGTGGTCATTACTCGGTGTCAGTGGAGCCGTCTGCACTTTTCACCACGCGACATCGCCTTCCATCGTATGACCCACATGGACGATTTCCACGTCGCGTCTTCCACTTCCCACTTGGCACCCCGATTGAGGGTTTTGGGTTTGGTTGTTGTTTATGTCCACAATCTCTTGCAGGGTTTCAAACCCAATCTCATGCATTGTTCTACCCAAGGGAATATCTAGGACACTTCCATGGTGGTTACATCCCCAATTCACAAGCATATTAGTTGTTGTGTTACCTGATCGTCGAACATGAGACGGGATAATATAGATAATGCTGGAAGTGAGGTCCTTAATCTCCTGTATGAGGTGGGTTGTTCACCAACTATGGATGGTATGCTCCCAACCTACTCCTCCCTGCAACCTCTAAAGTATTCCTATGACCATAGTTGAATCCCCTTCCACAACAAGCCTGTTATAATGTTCTCATCTTGAAATTACGAGGCCTTATTTGACCGCATTGAGTTCAACTTCGTTATTGCTAGCAAAGTCCATAACATAAATCCTTCTAAAGTGGCCCCAAGAGTCTCTGAAGATTCCCCCTGCTCCTGCTTGACCTGGATTTCCTTTTGAAGCCCCGTCATAGTTAAGCTTTAGAAAACCTTGTTGGGGTGCACTGTATTTATCTCTCAATTGACATGCCATCGGTTTGAGGTTCCAAGAGGCCTGGGCTAACATTTGAGGTTTGAGGTTCAATTGAGCAAGGATTCGTGCCTCATACCCGTTCACTGTCCAGTCGCCCTGAAACCATTTTCCTGCTAGTATACTTTCTCTTATGTTATTGATAATTGTCTTCCAATGATCTGAAATCGTGAGAACAAACTATTTCTCATACAGAGATGGACTGTAGGGGTATTCACCGGATGTTTCACCTTTCAAGGAAAGGATGAATCCGGAGGCTACCTGGCCCTCTACAGACTCCGCCTAAAGAAATAATATGTAAACACAAATATCAAGATCAATGAAAGTATTTTGTTTTTAAATTCAAAGTGTTCATTGATCTGTTTTTATGTGTGAATAAGCAAGATGATATGTTCTGCAATTGAAGTGTAGAGGTTTGATGTTAAAATAACAAGTTTTGATTATTGTATAAACTTGTTTTGGAAAAGCATGCTTATGTAATTTTACTGTTTAAACTATCAGAATCTGGAAATAAACAGCCAAAATATACAGAGTGACAGCAGATATTTGTTTAAGCGGTTCACCCCTCTCTTGGGCTACCTCCGCTGGTCCAAAAGCCTCTAATTAGGCTCAGTCCTCCTTTGATTAAATGCTGAAAATGAAATTACATCTGTATAAAAGCCTCTAAAGGCAAAATAGACTACTAAAACAGACTCAGAAGATCCAAATCAGTATAAAATGACTACAAATTCACCTCCATTGGAGGAAGGTAGCCCAATGCAGCACTCTTTCCCTTTGGCCCTGATGGCTCCACTGTCAAAAGCGCTGTAAAATTCGCAGATAGAATGCCCTGATGGCTCTGAAGACACCTCCAACAGCTCCAGAATGATCTCTACACCCAAAATCAAAAAAAAAATTCGTCTTCAAAGACCTCCCCTAGCAGAAGTTATGCCACATTTACTAAACTGCCAGTTACACCTTGAGAAGCTCCACTAATTGTGGAGAAACTTTGGATAAGGCCCCCAAAATAGGGGTGGCGCCAAAATGGGCGGAACCACCAACTATCTGCGCGGTTACCGTTTGGGTTTAAAGTTTATGGTTATCGCCAATCACGTTCACATATGCTGGCGGTCTTTGCAATTGTTTTAATAAATACAAATGTTTTATATTAAAAACCCACCATATAATATAACACGAATCCAATGTTTGAAACCGCCACGTTCAATTGCGCGCCAAGTTTGTTTAGCTTTGGGTTCTGCGCCACGGTTCCATGTGGAGGGGGCTGGCCCTTAGGGGCTGGCCCCCTTTCGGGCCCCGCCCAAACAACAGTTCCGTTCAAATACCAATTCGTGTCGCTTCTATAACAAGTCCCACAGCTCTGGCCCAACGGTAAAGGCGTTGGGTTGTTAACCGACCGGTCGCTGGTTCGAATCCGGCCAAACCCAACAAAATTTTAATACGCATTTTCAACTCCATCTTGGGGCCACGTGTCGGCCTCCGGGCTAGCCACGTGGCGCCTTCTCATTGGCTGCCAACGGAATATTCCCCAGAATATTCGGTGGAATATTCCACGGAATATTCCCAGAATATTCTGTGGAATATTCTTTTTTTTTAATAAAATTTTTCAAAGTCAAATTTGGCATTTTTAATGGAAATTGAGAAATCTTCAAACTTGAATAACTTCTGCATACGGCATCGGATTTGAGTGCCGTTCGCGGCGCTGGGATCGTTTTGACGAGCACTTTCCAGTCGATCTATTTTGGAGTCATTCTGAGCCACTTCATTTTTGAGCATTTTTCTTCAAGAGACTTGATCTCCTGATCATCCAAGTTTCTGCTATTTGATGAGCCTCCTCTATAAACATATGCCCGTTCCTTTCTTTCCACAATGCCCACATCAGGAAACCTATAGAAATTGACCAAGCTCCATTAATGACTGGGCTTTGATATGCCCCTCTTCTGTAGTTTTCAATTGTGAATTTGACACTTGATCTGTCTCTATCTGTTTGTTGAAAGAGTAAATATAGGTTATGCCACAGATGATCAACAACAAGGCATTTGTTCAGCAGGTGTTCCATAGTTTCAGTATGTTTTCCTCGCATAACGCAAGCAGAAGGTCCTAGCATCCCTCGCCTTTGCAGCTGATGCCAGGTTAGTATTCTGCCATGACCTACTGGCCATAGGAAATGTTCAATTTTCAGCCAATGCTTAGTAGACCATATTTTCTGCCAGAGTTTTGATGTTTGAAGTTTAACATTGTTAGCTTTAATATTGTATCCTTCTTGAATTGTGAACATGCATTTATTTCTGTATCCCCATCATAGGATGTCATTTCTCGTTACAATGGGTAGTTTTATGGATTGTAATTATTTTTCAAAATTCTCCCATTGTTGAGTCTCCGAAGCATTCCCCCAATTCCTCTTTTACTTCCATTTTCTCCAATACTGATCTGTCTCTGCATCCCAGAAGTGAGCTACAGTTTTGATATTTACCCGATTCGTGAATAGAAATATCTTAGCTAGGTCTATTATACTGAACAATTTCTCACTTTGCTGCTCAGAGTCTTCCCAAAACCAATTAGTGTTACCTCCCCCAATTTCCTAGAAATTATGGTCTCTGATGCGATTTTTGTTTGAAGCTGCTAAGTTCCATATTGCGGAGCCTTTTGGGTTGTTCTGCATCTGCAATTTTCCATCAGTAGATTTAGGCATGTCATATTTGCGCTCCCAGATATTTTTCCAGAGGTCTCTTCCTCCCTGTAACCACCTCCACCACAACTTTTCTCCCATCACCTGATTGAGCAGATAGGGATCCCTTAGGCCAAGTCCTCCCGCTTTTTTTGTTTTAACCAATTTTTCCCAAGATAGGAGGGCCCATTTGCGAGCTTGTTGAGATCCTTGCCACAAGAATTTCTTGAAAATATTAGCCATCTCAATACAACTAGTTTTAGGGGCTACCAACCCCGATAGCTGATAGATAGGGATAGAATGAAGGACAACTTTCAAGAGGACAATATGATTAGAGGCATTGAGTGCACGAAAGGACTAGTTTGGGAGGCAAAATTGGATGCAAGTGAGAATATTTTTCCAACAGGATACCCAGAGTGAATTAGGGCTGAGAGGTATACCTAGATATTTTGTAGGGAGGGATCCTATGTTGAACCCTAAAGTGCGCGCCAAGAATATTTGAGACTAAGGAGTCTTATTGAAGAAGAAGAAATTAGATTTTTTTTTAATTTATTTATAAGGGCTCCAGACGCAGCCATGAACTCCTTGAGAATGGATTGTATAACCTTGGATTCTTTTAGGTTTGCTTGGCAGAATGACATAATGCCATCAACAAACTATTGTTGGGATAGCTTGAGACCATTACCCCAAAGATTCAATCCTTTCAGGTGCCCTCCAACTACCTTATTCTTAATATATCTACCTAAACCTTTAGTAGAAATAATGAAAAGCAACAGGGATAGGATCTCATTGTCTCAGAGCACAAGTGGAATTAAAAGGGTCAGAAGGAGAATCATTAACCGTGATAGAGAAATTAGGGGTGGAAATAAAAGAAAGGATCCCTTGAATCCATCTTGGATCAAAGCCAAAGGCTTGGAGGATATTCCAGAGATAGTTCCAGCTGAGACGGTCATAAGCTTTAGAAAGGTCGAGTTTAATCATCATGCCTTTGGACTTGAGGACTCGAAGAGAATGAATGGATTCTTGAGAAGTGATTATACCATCAAAGATTTGTCTTCCTGTAACAAATCCAGTATGCTTAGGAGAGATTAAAGCGGGAAGAATGGGTTTGAGGTGATTAACTATAATGGTAGACAAAATTTTATATATAACATTACAAAGGGATATATATTGTTTAGGAATCAACACAATAAAATTGGAGTTTAAGGATGGGCAAGCAATAACCAGCCTGCTATAGGGCATTTAATGCTCCCATGCTAGGCCCTTTCACCATACATGGCCATGCCTTGGCATTACGATGGCGTGCTCGGAATGTTTCCTTACCTGAAAATATTTGAAGATCCGTTTGTGACTATGGAGAACACGTGTCAGTGACTATCAAGAATTCGCATGGGATGACCGCCCATGCTAATTACGCTCCTTCATCCACACCTCCCAAAGAAAATCATGAAACCGCTCCATTACTATTTTAAATTTGAATTGATATCCCCATCATTGATTTGAATTTCAAGTGATCTGCTGCCCTCCATTTGATTTTGAATTTTGTAAAAGATTCACGTTGGTCAGATTAACCAGCCTTTCTAACTGTGCAAGAAGAGAAGTGGTGAGGTTGTTCTCCCACAAACACAAGCTTTCAAAGTTGACCAGATTTATACTTGAGAGCACTTATGCTCCTCATCTCGTCAATATAGTGTTGGATTTGTCTAGAGCGTTGGTTTTTCCAGAGAGCTGTCCAGAGCTCGTCAATGTTATGCAGGATTATGCTCCTCAGCGCGTCACACATGCGGTATCCCTTTGGATCTTTGAAGACACAGCGAAGGTTTGAAACTTCACAGCAATGGCGTCTAATGTGATTGCAGCAGAGCACGGAAGGCTTGGAACAAGGCCAAGTCAAGATCTTGTAAAAGGTTCGCGGAAAGCCATATCCCGCATTGAGGCAGAATTGGCTTGGAAGATCAAAGCCGTCGCAATTCTCCCCAATCCGCCCGACATGGATATCTCGCTCTGCAAGGCTACCAAGGTCGACTCACATCAGACTCCCTTCTTTCTTTTGTGAATTCTATTTTTACATTTTTGCAGCATAATTAAATGAATGGATTAATTAATGCAGGTTGCAATGGAAGCCAAGGCCGAAAAGACTTGCAAAAGAAGAAAAGGCTCCACACAGAGTCGTTATACAACTTAAGGATTTCTATCAAATGTACGACGACATTATAAAGAACTCGAGAATTCAGCAATCTCAAGATCCGAAGCTGATATTAAGGGAAATAAGAAGCAAGACCTTCATGAATAGCTTCTCCACGAACTTAAAGGACTTATAATTTTTAACTCGCCAGACTCCTCACAGAAGCTGTCGACCATCGCTAAAATTGACCTTTCTAATAACAATATGAAGGTAGTAAATACAAAAATATTTCATCGTTATATAAATTTATTGATCGCATTCATCCGAATTTGCTTCCAATATTAATTTCTTACTGCAGTGTGCCCAAATTCGTGACGAGTCTGGTGAATTTGAGAACTGACGTATATTCGAACCAAATCACATCGCTGCCTTAATCCATGTGACGATTGAAGAAGCTTAAAATCCTCAACATTTTTGGAATTGCCGAGCTGCTAGATTATTCTTCTTATGATCCTCATCTCTCCAATCCATTCTTATTAAAAATAAATAAATAATATTTATAAAAAGTAAATAAATACTATTTTTATAATAAAATCTAAAATAAATTTTGATGTTTTGCATCTTATCTTTAATTTTAATTTGTTTTATTATTATGTTATACATTAAGTTTGTTTATTATGTTACACATTAAGTTTGTTTTATTGTTATTAATAAAAAGATGAAATTGATCTAGTCAATCCATTTTTATTAAAAATGAATAAATAATATTTATAAAAAGTAAATAATTACTATTTTTATAATAAAATTTAAAATAAATTTTAATGTTATGTATCTTATTTTTAATTTGTTTTATTATTATTTTATATATTAACTTTCAATGTTTTATTTTTATTAATAAAAAGATGAAATATATGCATCCGTTTTTATTAAAAATGAATAAATAATGTTTATAAAAGGTAAATAAATACTATTTTATAACAAAATATAAAATAAATTTTAACTTTGTGCATCTTATTTTTTATTTGTTTTATTATTATTTTATACATTAATTTTGAAATGTTTTATTTTTGTTAATAAAAGATGAAATTGATGAAATAAAATTATAAAACCAAACAAATTTTAATAGTATGTTAAATATAAATTCAAACAATGAAATCATAAATATCATATTAAATTTTAACAAATTTTGATATTGATGTAGCTTCTTTTAATTTTGAAATAATTAATTATTTTTATAAATGATGGATATTTTTAAAAATCATGATAGGTTAAGATTTAAAATAGAGCTATGGCTATCATAAAGAAATGGGAGAGTAGACATTATTTCATACACCTAGAAAGCTCATAAGCACTCTATTAAATTCATGTAATAATACATATAAATATATCAAATTTGGGCTTACCACAAATACACCATCTTAGCAAATTAACAATTAGTGGAGAGAACAACTCAACTTCACAACAAACAAAAAATCAACTAGTCATTTCCAACTAGATCTAACATCATCCTCAAATATAGAAACAAACCTATGTAAAGATAACCAATAACCAATGATAGTAACAATCACACATATGACAAATATGAGTTAATAATTCTAACATTCCCCCTTAACGAGTGCTTGCCTTAATCTTTGTTAGGTGAGTTCATCATCATCTAAACCTTTCCAACAAATTCTCCATTATGAATTCAAGAATCTTATAATCAAAACAATGTATATTTGGTTCAATGTGACATTTCCACCTCATACCTAATCATGTCTTCATCACTAAACTATCAATGTCCATATAAAGAAACAACCATCCACTAGAATCCACAAGTGTCTAATTGTTCCAACCATCAATTTAATAAAATATCTTTCATGTACATGGTTCATTCAAATTCTTGATGAAATCCCCCATAAATTTAAAACAATCAATTTTATGCATCTTCCAAAGTTGAAAATCAACATGGTCCACTCATAGAGAATCCAATAAATACATGGCCCACTACTCCAATTGTTTAACAATTCTATAACAAAAGTTTTTGCACTATATTGAATAAGTTTTTCAAATCATCAAGAACACATGGCAAAGGGGTATGCATGGCTTTTAAACTTTTAAAGTATAATTCACATACTCCATCTCATGGTGACACCAAGTACAAGCCTTGAAAATAATGCAAATATATTCCCGTAATACTTCACTTAAGCACCAACTCTTGACAAGATACATAACTTCATATGTTGCTATAAATGCAAGGTGTAGCTCAAATGTCTACATGGTCAAGTCTATTTTAATTCAACACAACTCACAAAAATTACTTTGTTTGTTCACGATCATTTCACTTCCACTATTCCCACAATAACTATCATCAACATCCCTCGGAACAAACTCTAAAAGGAACTTTCTATCATATCAAGGACATTTATATTGTTCTTGTTGCAATCTCGCCATTCCACTTCAAATTTAAGTCTGCAATTAACTCTTGCCTTCTCTAATGAGAACAATGTAACAACATCATATTTTTATTTTCCATTATCATATTCACCCAAGTAACTTGTTTCCATATCAATCTCAAAAAGTGTCAATGTTCTTCCATTCACTTGTTGCGGTGTTATTTTGAACAACTCAGTATCATCCCTTGTTCTACCCTTGTTCTTGTAAAGATAATTGTGGTTGTAACGCCAATGTGGACGAATCAAGACTAATTAAACCTTTGATTAAATATATGCTAATTATTATTTAAACTTAATCAAAACAATTGAAGGTTGGTGTTGACACCTAATATTTGATATTATATAAATCCATGTAAATATTATAAATAAGAAAATAAGGAGAATTATAATATGTAGAGACATTGGGATATGAAACCCAAGAGTCTCTCTCTCCATGTATATATCTATGATCAATCTAAATGCAAAATTACAATTCGCTTTGAGGAGTTACCTCATGGCTTGACATGGTACAAAGCACAGGTCCCAACCTCTATTTTTGGCTTCCCTTCTACCCTTGTAGCTCCCTCCTGCTTATGTTCTGCATATTTTTCCATATTTTTGCAGAACTGACACCTTTATCCTACGATTTCATTAAGATGTTAGCTTCTGCATTTATATTCGACTAAATTTTCACCTTCATTGTTGAGCAGATTCCACCTCTATACTACCTCAACGAACGATTTTGGTCGCTTCCATCGCTGAAGAAGGACAGAGTATGATTGAGGAACTCTTCACGTAGACATTGAAGCTCACCTCCCATCATATCACCCATTGAAGTATGCAACCATTGAAGCTCACCTCCCTCGAAGAAGTCCACTGTAATGCAACAAAGCGAAGTCCTGAAATTTGGCATTGTCCTGTGTGGAGGCACCTTTAAAGACTGCGTCCTAGAGGTCAGTGTCCTTTAAATACTATTCCTGGAGGTTTGCATTGCGTGGAAGACTGATATGCAATGACCATGTCGTGAGTGAAGTAGGCATGTTGTTCAATATATATTTCAACAAGACATATTCGATATATATTTTGCATTGAATATTATTAAAGGGTCCATATGGTATTGGTATGGTGAATGCATATGGTACGTTGAACATACATGCTGAATGCATAAATGGTGGAGCCATATGTTATGAGATATATATGAAATATTTGCACATTGGTTATGTTAAATCTTGGATATGGTTCACATATTTTATGAATTCAAATCCTTGTATATGTTGAAGTTGTGGTATTTAATATGAGAGTGGGTGGAATTCTCATGATATGATTGTTTAAATGCATGTTTCCTTGAATTTCCCATTTCTTATCTCTTGAGATTTACCTTCCAACTATTAGACTACAACTGAAGAACCTTGCTCTGATACCAATTGTTGCAAATATTAAGAAGGTGGGTGAATCAATATTTCACTTAATTTTAATTTCTTTCAGAGAATAAGATATCATTACCAGAAATCAAATAAGGCAATCCGCAACATTAACCAAAATAAAATTAATTAATCCCAAGATAGAAAAAAATTAGATTATTGATGTAATGTTTTGTGCTGGCATTAAAAAAAAGTGAAATTATTTGATGGTAGCAAGTGAATTTTATGCCCTTTAGAGAGACTCAAACTCTCTACTTATAGAAGAAGGAGGGGATGACATGCCCATAAGCCCTAAGTCGAACACCAAAATAAACCAATAATTATACTTTTAAAAGGGGCAATCTGAATCTCTAAGAAACCGTTTTAGGGAGTTGACTTGATTCACTATTTTAGGTTGGTTTCCTAATGATTGAAGTCAAAATTGGAGTATTGAATTCAAAAACTCAAAGCCAATAAATTATCAAATATTATTTTGAATATTAATGCCAACTTTAATCAATGATCAAGCCTAAATAAGACTAATCATCAAGCTACCATTAACATCTCATTTGGGGGACCTTGACCACATTATGGGGCTCCTAACTTGATAGGGAATGTCTCCTTAATTGTGAGGAGTTATGTGACATGGCACCTACCATTGGAATCGGCATGATAGGGAAAATAAAATTATGATGGCCATGAGAGAAAAAACATTGATCTTCCGAAATATTTTCCTCATCAAAATCAAGGTTTCATTTGGATGCTACTTGGGTTGACATCAATGACAACCGAATTCCAACATAATCAAATTGTTCCTTTGATTATGTGAGAGGTAACTCCTCAAAGAGAATTGTATTTTTGCATTGAGATTGATCATAGATATATGGCGGGAGAGACTCTTGGGTTTCATATCCCAGTGTCTCTTCATCTTCTAATTCTCCTTATTTTCTTATGTATAATATTTACATGGATCTACCTAATCCCAAATATTAGGCGTCAACACCAACCTTAAATTGTTAAATTAATTTTAAATAATAATTAGCATATATTTAATCAAAGGTTTAGTTATTTGTGATTCTTCCACATTGGCATTACAATCACAATTCATTACGAGAACAAGGGTAGAACAAGGGATGATACTGAGTTGCTCAAAATAACACTGCAAGTGAATGGAAGAACATTGACACTTTTTGAGATTGATATGGAAACAAGTTACTTGGGTGAATATAACGATGGAAACTAAAAATATGATGATGTTGCATTGTTCTCATTAGAGAAGTCAAGGGTTAATTGCATACTTAAATTTGAAGTGGAATGGTGAGATTGCAACAAGAACAATATAGATGTTCTTGATATGGTAGAAAGTTGTTTTTAGAGTTTGTTCCAAGGGATGTTGATGATAGTTATTGTGGGAATAGTGGAAGTGAAATGATCATGAACAAATAAAGTATTTTTTGTGAGTTGTGTTGAATAAAAATAGACTTGACCATGTAGACATTTGAGCTACTCCTTGCATTTATAGCAACATATGAAGTTATGTATCTTGTCAAGGGTTGGTGCTTAAGTGAAGTATTACGGGAATATATTTGCATTGTTTTCAAGGCTTTTACTTGGTGTCTCCATGAGATGGAGTATGCGAATTATACTTTAAAAGTTTAAAAGGCATGCATACCCCTTTGACATGTGTTCGTGATAATTTAAAAAACCTATTCAATATAGTGCAAAAAATTTTGTTACGGAATTGTTAAACAATTGGAGGAGTCGACCGTGTTTTGATTGGGCGCTCTATGAGTGGACCATGTTGATTTTCAACTTTGGAAGACGCGTAAAAATGATTGTTTTAAATTTATGGGGGATTTCATCAAGAAGTTGAATGAACCATGTACATGAAAGATATTCTATTAAATTGATGGTTGAAACAATTAGACACTTGTGGATTCTAGTGGATGGTTGTTTCTTTATATGGACATTGATAGTTTAGTGATGAAGACATGATTATGTATGAGGTGGAAATGTCACATTGAACCAAATATACATTGTTTTTATTATAATATTCTTGAATTCATAATGGAGAATTTGTTGGAAAGGCGTAGATGATGATGAACTTACCTAACAAAAATTAAGGCAAGCACTCGTTAAGGGAGAATGTTAGAATTATTAACTCATATTTGTCATATGTGTGATTGTTACTATTATTGGTTATTGGTTATCTTTACATAGATTTGTTTCTATATTTGAGGATGATGTTAGATCTAGTTGGAAATGACTAGTTGATTTTTTGTTTGGTGTGAAGTTGAGTTGTTCTCTCCACTAATTGTTAATTTGCTAAGATGGTGTATTTATGGTAAGCCCAAGTTTGATATATTTATATGTAGTATTACATGGATTTAATAGAGTGCTTATGAGCTTTCTAGGTGTATGAAATAATGTCTACTCTCCCATTTCTTTATGATAGCCATAGCTCTATTATAAATCTTAACCTATCATGATTTTTTAAAAATCCATCATTTATAAAAATAATTAATAATTCCAAAATTAAGATGAAACTATATCAATATCAAAATTTGTTAAAATTTAATTTGATATTTATAATTTCATTGCTTAAATTTATATTTAACATAATATTAAAATTTGTTTGGTTTTATAATTTTATTTCATCACTTTCATCTTTTATTAATAAAAATAAAACATTTCAAAGTTAATATATAAAATAATAATAAAACAAATTAAAAAAAAAAAAATCATAACATTAAAATTTATTTAAAATTTTATTATAAAAATAATATTTATTTGCCTTTATAAATATTATTTATACATTTTTAATAAAGATGGATTAACGAGCTCCATCAATTTCATTTTTTTATCAATAAAATTAAAACATTTGAATTTCAATATATAAAAGTAGTATTTATTTACTTATTATAAATATTATTTATTCATTTTTAATAAGAATGGATTGACTAGATGAAGAGCATAGGGAGAATAATCCGTGGCTTTCCAGAAATGTTGAGTATTTTAAGCTTCTTCAATTGTCCCTTGGATTGCGGCAGCGATGTAATTTGGTTCGAATAGACATCGAGAGTTCTCAAATTCACCAGGCTCTTCAAGGATTCGGGCAGACACTGCAGCAAGAAATTAATATAGGAAGCAAATTCAGATTAATGCTATCAAGAAAGTCTATATAACGATGCAATATTGTTGTATTTACTACCTTCATATTGTTATTAGGAAGTTCAAGTTTAGTGATGGTCGACAACTTCTGTGCGAAGTCTAGCGAGTTAAAAATTATAAGTCCTTTAAATTCATGGAGAAGCTGTTCATGAAGGTCTAGCTTGTTATTTCCCTTAATATCAGCTTTGGATCTTGAGATTGCAGAATTCTTAGACTTTTTTATAATGCTGTCATACATTTGATCGAACTCCTCAAGTTGTATAACGGATATGTGTGGAGCCTTTTCTTCTTCTGCAAGTCTTTTAGCCTCGGCCTTGGCCTCCATTGCAGTCTGCATTAATTAATCCATGCATTTAATTTATGTTGCAAAAATGTAAAAATAGAATTCAAAAAAGAAAAAAGAGAGTCTGATATGAGCCAACCTTGGTAGCTTTGCAGAGCGAGATATCCATGTCGGGGGAATTGGGGAGAGTGTGATGGCTTTGATCTTCCAAGCCAATTCTGCCTCAATGCGGGATATGGCTTTCCGCGAATCTTTTACAAGATCTTGACTTGGCCTTGGCCTTGTTGCAATGCTTTCTTGCTCTGCTGCAACCGCAACGGACGCCATTGTTGTGAAGTTTCAAACCTTGGCTGCATCTTCAAAGATCCAAAGGGATACCGCATGTGTGGCGAGCTGAGGAGCATAATCCGCATAACATTGACGAACTTTGGACAACTCTCTGGAAAAAACAGCTTTCTAGACAAATCCCGCACAATTCAAATTCAAATCAATGATGGGGGATATCAAATCAAATTCAAAATAGTAATGGCGTGGGTTCATGATTTGGGAGGTGTGGACGAAGGTGCGTAATGGATTAGTCTATAATGAAAATTTTTGGCGATGGATGAGATGTTGTCATGGATTATGGTCATGCATAGCATGGTGACTTTCTCGGCGACTTTCTCAGCAGCTCTTTTTTTCGATTTGCATTAGTTCTAACAACGAATAGGTTGCCACACTATAGTTATGCGCTTTCTGAAAGTTCTTCTACTTCTCTCTTTGATGAAGAAGTTAATGCACATTGTCAATGTTCAGATGAAAACAATTGTAAATGTGGTTGTTCTTCCAGTGATTCTGGTTTTTCATCTGACAGTTCTCTTGACGATGAATTTTCAGGAAAACTTAAAGTCCTCATGGCCCAGACCGATGAAGATGAGATGAAATTATTTTCTCATATTCGCGCCATGGAGGATGGAGATTTGAAACAACGCCTACTAGAAGCTTTCATGAAATCTTATATTTCTTCATCTAGCAGCCGTGCTCCAAAGAAGTCTCTATTTTTAGATACTTCTTATGAAAAGAATACCAGAAATTATCTCCGTCAGCAACATGATAGAAAAGTTCGTGCACTCACTTTGGGGGAGGTGATTAGGGAGATACACTTACTGAAATCTGAAATTTCTGCCTTAAAGTTACAAGTTTCAAATTTAGAAAAAGGAAAACAGGAAGTAGCCTCTCCTGTTTCAGGAAGAAAGACAAATTATACTCCGCACACTGCTCCTGTGCAATCTGAAGTAGAAATTGCAGATGGGAAGTCTGATCCAACTTTTGGATTCAGAGAAATGCAAATTCTTTCCATTCAATATCAACGACATCATGTCAAAATCAATGTTTGTGTTGAAGGTAAGATGTTTCGTCTCACTGCATTACTTGATTCAGGTGCATATGTCAATATTTTCTCTAAAAAGGCTGTTCCCTCCAGATATTGGGTTTCTGCTACCCGCAAAGTTGTAGGGTTAGGTAAAAAAAACCCTAGAATATGAAGTTCCCAATTCTGTTGTGTGCTTTGAATCTCACTGCATTAAACTTAAGTTTGCAGTAGGAGATATACCAGTTGATTGCATTTTAGGCAATGTATTTTTGGCAGCAGTTGAGCCCCATGGTTCTTTAAGATTGAAAGATAATAAAGCAGGCTATTTCATCACAGTGCCTACATCAGATAAAAATGGGAAGAGGATAGAACTACCTTATATTTCTAATCCTCGAGTTTCTACAATGGTGCAGGCCATGCAGGAAATTTACAAAGCCGAAAACAGATTGGCAGAGTTCAAGGATCATAAGAATTTGATCCATACTGAAGATCAATTGAGTTCTCCAGGGATTCAGAGACAAATCTCTGAATTGCAAAAACAGTTTGAAGAAACATGCTGCTCAGAAGAACCAAATGCATTCTGGCATCGCAAGCAGCATTGTATTGAGTTGCCCTACAAAGAAGGATACATGGGCAAGCCATGTAAATCCAGAGCTATACCCATGAATAAGGAATACAAATAGCTCTGTGAGAAGGAAATAAATCAGCTACTGCAAAGGAAGCTGATCAGGGAGTCAAACAGTCCTTGGAACTGTTATGGCTTCTATGTGAACAAGAGAAGCGAACAGATAAGAGGCATACCTAGATTGGTAATTAATTATAAACCTCTTAATTATATTCTTGCAGATGATACATATCCTATCCCACATAAGGGAGATCTACTGGGTAGGATATCAGGAGCCAATATTTTCTCAAAGTTTGATCTAAAATCTGGTTTTTGGCAAGTGGTTGTAGCCAAAAAAGACAAATGGAAGATAGCATTCAGCATTCCAGCAGGCCATTACGAGTGGAATGTGATGCCATTCGGCTTGAAGCATGCACCTTCTAAATTCCAGAAGGCAATGGACTCTATCTTTAAACCATATGCCGAATGGTTATTAGCATATATCGATGATCTCCTCATTTTTTCTAAAAATATACAAGACCACTTCAGACACTTGAAGATCTTTATAAAGTTGGTCCAGAAAAATGGATTGGTCTTAAGCAAAAAGAAAATGGAGCTATGTAAGACCAAAATAAATTTTTTGGGGCACACTATTGAAAATGGACAAATTTCTCTGCAGAATCACACCTTAGAATTTGCAGATAAGTTCCCAGATATTATTCTGGACAAGACTCAACTGCAAAGATTTCTCGGCTGTTTATACTACATAAGCAATTTTTATCCAGCTTGTGCCATTGATAGATCTCTGTTAAACCAGAGACTACGAAAAAATCCAAAACCTTGGACAGACGCCCATACTGAAGCTGTAAGAGAAATCAAAGCCAAGGTTCGAAGTCTCCCTATCCTTTATGTTGTAGATGAAGCATATTTCAAAATTGTAGAATCTGATGCAAGTGACATAGGTTGGGGAGGTGTCCTCAAACAGAAGCCAGATGAAAAAGCTTCTAAAGAAACTGAACAGATTGTGCAGTATGCCTCAGGCACATGGAGTAAATCTGAAAATAATTACTCTACAATTGAAAAGGAAGTCAAGGCAGCATGGAACTGCATAAGTAAGTTTTCAATTCATCTGGTTAATAAATTCTTTTTATTAAGAACTGATGCTCAAGCTCTGGGCAAAGTAATTTCAAAGAATATCAAAAAGCCAAAAGAAGCCAAATTTGCAAGGTGGCAGGCGCTCTTTGCAAACTTTGAATTTAAGGTTGAGCATATCAAGGGTGTCGATAACTCTCTGCCAGATTTCCTCAGTAGAGAGTTCCTTCAGCATCAAGAACAAGTAGATGACCCAGAAGACGAAGAAGAAGATCATGTTATGGTCATTATTACAGAGTGGGATCAAGCAAATCAGAGATAAATCTTGAAAAGTATCCCAGATGACAAAGACTGGATCTAGTACAGAAACAACTGGAAGCCAACATGGCAGCTCCGAAACACCAAGGTGCTCGATGCAAATCTCCAGAATCATACTGACATACAACATCTTGTACCAGAAAGGCGGGTGTACCCTAAAGGAAGCAAATGGATTCATGATATGGTCTATGCTCGGAGTATGAGAGCAGCATGGGAGGTAGAAGAATCTTTGCATCAAGATTTTATGGATATTTCTATCATTGCTACTGGTGGAAGTGACAGAACTAAAGCCTACTACAAATGGCTAGCTATAAACCGAACAGGGGATCCTGCATGGACATGGTCTAGATACATTCAGTGGCCAGGTAATAATCCAGAACTTTTATTTCCTGACACTATCTATAATTTTGCAGTATATAAAAAGCTATGGTGGGATTTAATGAACAAAGATGGAAAAGGTGAGACCCACTACACCAGAATCAAGTTCGGGGCAGTTCATCTTATGCAGAACTGCAGACGAACAAGTTGGCTACAAGATTGGTGGGGAGATTTTGGCTTAAACGCAACCGCGATGGATCCAAATTTCTATGAAAATTGGTACCAAAGTCGTTGTGACATTTGTGACTATGAAGAATGTGATCATCTACCTTTCCCCAATGTTAGAGAATTATTAAGAGTAGATGATACATTGATATTAAAACAACATATGGTGCAACACAATGAATGGTTTGTTATGACTAAGATAAAGCACCAAATCATATTAAATAAGCCAATGATCGTAAGGAGGATTTATACCAAAGCATGGGACAAAAATTATAAATACAGATTCCCTAGTATTCAAATCCTTGATAATCCACTAGAAAGTTCTACAAGTGGTTCACGAGGGCTCCACTAATCAAAAGTTTCCTCTATGTTATGATTCCCAGTCACGTGATTACAGTTACCAGAATTTTCCCGAGGGCTTTTATCTGGTTCAAAAAAGCATCCTCATTATATATAATTATGACTATTTCCTCGTGGGCCTTTGTACCAAAAAGGTATCCACTGTGTAAATCACACACAATCACATGTATATGTCCGAAGGTCGGAATCTCTGCGCGGATGTCACTTTGGTGTTACCCGGAAGAAATGATTCCCCTTCCACGCGTCAAGAATCTGACGGACCGATTGAAATGTTTGTCCCCCCTATTTTCCTATATAAGGAGGGTAAGGCTCATTCATCGGGTATTCGGAGTTAGAGTGTCTGGAGTCATTTTTGGTTTTTTTTTTTTTTATGAGTCCGAGTCTGAGCTCCCTGCTCTGCATCTGCGAGAAATATCTCGATCTGCTTGCATCACGGAGATTAGCCTCTAAGTCCATTAGGTGATCAGAGAAGCCTGCGCATCTGTGTGCTCGGCACAGGTGAGAACCTAAAGTGGCCTGATCAATAGATCGAGTCTGTGTATAAGTCTGTCTGTGTGTTATATAAGAACTCTGAGACAGAGTCTGCATCTGGCCAGGTAGCCTCCAGTAAGCTCGCTCATTTATTGAGTAGTAGAGTCTGGTAAATTCCACTGCAGTCAATCTCTGGAAGGAGATCTTGAGTCCAGAAATCTGAAATCATATGTAATATCATTCTGAATTATCAATAAAGAGAGAAAAGTTTTATTCCGCATTTTTAAGAATTGTTACTTTGAGCATTGAAATTGTCCACTGAGGTAGTAAACAATGTTACCGATGAAATAGGTAACCGCAATGTTACCTACTTTTTTTTGGTAGCATAAAAAGCACCCGATTTTGAATAGTGGTGATGCAGAATCACCATTTTTTTTTGGGGGCACATTTTTGACACTCTAATATTTTTATTTATGAAGTATGAATATTTGTTTTAAAATGTTAGTGATTTTCATGCTAATTTTGAAATGTATTGATGCAGCATCAACTTTTTTTTTTAGAACAGTGATTTTCATGCTAATTTCGAAACGTATTGATGCTGCATCAACCTTTTTTTTTTTAGAGTGGTGATTTTCATGTTGGTAATAAAACACAAAACTTATATATATATATATATATATAAACAATAAAAAAAACCAATAAAAATGTAAAAAAAAAAAAAATAGCTCGTAAAAATAAAAAAATTTAAACAAAAATAAATAAATAAAACAAAAATATTTGAAAATTATATCAAAGAAAATGACAAAATTTGAAAAAAAAAAAACACATAATTTAAAGGAAAAAAACGAAAATTGACCCAAAAAAAAAAAAAAAAAAAACCATCAAAACATTTTTTTTTTTAACTTATTAAAAAAAACCATATAATAAAAAAAATATGTATATGAAAAAATAAAAATAAATAAATAAATAAATAAATTAAAAAAATTAATAAGAAGAAGCCAAAAAAAAATACAAATTTTAAAATTAACCAAAAAAACAATTAAAATTGGAAAAAATAAAAAATTAAAATATATATATATATATATATATATATATTTTAAATAAAAAAATTTAATTAAAAAAAAAATTTTAATTTTTTGAAATAATTAAAAAAAAAAAAAAAAAAATTAATAAAAAACAGAGAGCGGTGGTGGTGGTGGGGGCAGCGGGCGGCCGTGAGGCCGGCTTGGCCGCCCCAGTGGCGCCGCCCGGCCGGCCTTCGACGCCCAGCAGACCTCACGGCCCCCGATGGGCGGAGGGCCGCCCCCACCACCGCTCTCTGTTTATTATTATTATTATTATTATTATTTTTTTTAATTTCAAAAAATTAATATTTTTTTAATTAAATTTTTTTATTTAAAATAAAATTCGTTTTGTTTTTTTTTTTGTTTTTGTTGTTGTTGTTGTTGTTGTTGTTTTTTTTTTAATTTCAAAAAATTATTATTATTATTTTTTAAATTAAATTAAATTATTTTATTTAAAATAAAATTCGTTTTGTTTTGTTTTTTTTTTTTTTAATTTTGTTTTTATTTTTTTAAATTTTATTATTTTTTTGTTTTAATTTTTCTTTTTCTTTTTCAATTTTAATTGTTTTTTTTTTTTGGTTAATTTTAAAAAAAAATTTGTTTTTTTTTTTTTGTTTTTTGGGTTAATAATTTTTATTAAATTTTGCTTCTTTTTTATTTTTATTTTTTATTTTTTAAAATTGATTTAAAAAAAAAAAAATTTCATAGTTTTTCTTTATTATTAAGTTTTACGTTTAGTTTTTTAATATAATTTTATAAAATTTAATAAATTTTGTATTTTTTCTTAAATTTATTTGGATTTAATATTGTTTTTTAAATGTTTTACTTTTTTATTATTTTTTTTTTTGTTAATTACATAAATTTTTTATAATTCTTTATTTCAATTAAAATTGTGTATTTAAAATTAATTTTTTTTTTTAATTAAATTTTATTTTTTTAAATTAATTTGTTTTTTATTTTTATTTTTTATTTAATATATATATATATTTCAATTTTTCATTTTTAATTGATTTTTAAAGTTTTTCTTTTAACAATGGTTTTTTTATTTTTTATTTTTTTTTTTTTTATTTATTTTTTTTTTTTTTAATTTAAAATTTATTTTTTCTTTCAAAATTTATTTGTTTATTCATTTATTTATTAAAATTTAATATTTTTGTTTTTAAATTTAATTTGTTATTTTAATATTAACTCTCTTTTTTTTTTTTTTTTAAATCTGATAGGTATACATATTTTAATTTAAGTTCATATATATATTTTATTTTTTATAATTTAAATTTAATTTATTTTTTATAGTTTATTTGTTTTTTTAATATATATTGTTTTAAATTTAATATTTTCATTGTATTTTATTTTTAATTAATTTTTAATTTTTTTACTTTTAATTTAAATAATGTTTTTTTTTTTTTTTTTTTTAATTTTTATTTTAAATTTTAAATTTATTAAAATTTAATATATTTCCTTAAATTTAAAATTTAATATATATATATATATTTTTAATAAGAGTTTTCTTTTTCTTTTTTAAATTTAATTTCTATATTTTATTTTTTATAATTTCTTTTTTTTCCTCTCTTTTTTAAATTTAATATTTTTATTTTGTTTTTATTTTTATTTTTTAATATCTCTATTTTTTAAATTTTAATCTTTTTTTTTTTTTAATTTTTAAAATTTTTTTTCCTTAAATTTTAGGTTTTTTTTTAATGTTTGAATTAAAATTTTTATTTTGTTTTTATTTTTTTATATTCATATATTTTTAAATTTTAAGCTTTTAATTGTTTTTATTTTTTAAATTTATTTTTTTTCTTAAATTTTAGGTTTTTTTTAATGTTTGAATTTTAAAAATTAAAAAATGTTATTTCTATTTTTTAAAATGCCAAAATTATGACACAATTTTTTTTTTGTTATTCCAGCATCAACTGGTTTTGTTTTGAGGGTATTTTTTCAATCCTTTTTTCAACAAACAATTTTGTTTTTAGCATAATTTTATAAAATGTTGAAATTTGACCTTAAAAAAAAACCAAGTGCGTTCTGGAAGACACATTTTTTTTTTTTTGGTGTTTTTTCATGTTTTTTGAGACTTTTTGGGCTAGAGTTCCCGTTTTGAGGTCAGGTTACCTATTTGATCGGTAACAGTGTTAGTATTGTTTTCTTAAAGTTCACTGAAAGTTCGCCAGAGGTTCGCCAAATCTCGAAGGGACGCAAAAAGGCCATTAAAAGGCGAGGGATGCCGTAGAGAAGGTCGTTAAGAGCGTGAAAGAGAAAGTAGGTTCGTGTATGGGTTCACATAAGGAACTCTAAAAAGATAAGAAGATACTCAATGAGGCCAGCCAGCCTGTTGAGCTGTTTGCAGTGCAAGCTTGTGACAGAAGCCTCTGCAGTAAAATTGATATCAGAGCCAGAAGTCAAGTTGACTGTGTGAGATTTGGTTCGAGAGAAAGGTCAGTTCTTAAAAATCATCCTCTCTTTATTTCTGTAAAAGAATGGACTCATTTAAAAATTCAGTCTCTTTCCGTGAGTTAGAAGAGAAAGATAAAGCCGAACAAGACCCTCTCAGAGATATGTTTTCCAGTTCTAGTAGTCGTGTCTTGAATCAGTCAGATCATCTATATGAAGAAGCTGAGCCTTCAGCTAAATGGGTTCTACCCAAGATAAATGCAGCATAAGTCTATGTTGATCTAGGTGTATGGCACCTTAAGGCTGCTACCCGGATTACAATAAAAGAATCCATTAGTTCTATCCAAGAGAACTCTGACTGTGTACAGTCCATCCCTCTCTTAGATCCTAAAAAACTACAAGCAGAAGCAAGTAAATTGGGAACAAATTTTTTACATTTGGGGTGTATCCGAGTAGGAATCCATGCCCTTACTCATCAGGGTCTGAATACTTACGTGTTGGCCACAGTCCGTGACCTCACCCATAATAAATATACAGATTCCTTAATTGGTGGGATTGTAGCTCCTCTGTCAAATGGATCAGTCTGGTTTGACTATTATCCAAACTTCCTTGTCTATGTCTATGATGAAACATTGGCTGATATTCTACAGCTTCAAATCCAAACCATAGGATTTGATATGAAGGGTAAAAGAAACAATATCGCCATCCAGACACGGGGTTGTTTCTGTCACACCAGCACTCTATATCCTGCAGTCCTTCATGCCCCTAGTAGAGACAGTAAAACCAGTGTCGTTGTCATCACTGATTCAAAGAATCAGAAGGTTGAGCATCAAGCTATTAAATGGGAAGACCTTTCATTTCCTGAACATTGGACAGTTCCTAATCCCAGACCTATTTATGCTCGTGCCATTACTTCTTCCAATATTTCTGAAAACCAGTCTACGGTTGTTTTGTCTTTTCCTCGTAGATCTACAATTGACAGAAGAAGGATCGAAGAAATGTGTAAAAAGTCACCCTTGTATATACCTCCAGAATGTACAGATACTGCTTGTTCATCTATTGTTTCTTCTTGTAAACATACTGCATTATTTGAGTTTTCCCAATTGATAAACTTTCAACCGCTCAAAGTTGATTGTCCTCAATGCCATAACTCTGTTAATCTGAGTCACCTTGGTTATATGGTCATCCATCAGAATCACAACCCCAAGACTGGTGAAGCTCCCACATCTACATCTGTTAATCCCTGTCCTAACCCAAAATGTTTTGATATACCATTTCCTCATGAAGATGAGCATGTCCTTATGATGGATCTAGTGCCCACACTGGAAAATGAGGATCCTAGGTTAACATAAATGTTTTCAAACATGAGATATCCTAAAGCTCCTAGACATGGCATTGGATACTTAGAACAGAAAGATAAATTGATCCCATATTGCAGATTCAAGGATCTGCCAGCTGACATAAAGAAACCATCAATAATGGAAATACAAAAGTTGTATACTTTGATGGATGGTTGTGAAAAGCATAGAATCCCAATGCAATGGATGAAGCAGATGTTAAATTGGGATCTCTATACTCACCCAGAGGCTGATGAGTTTGGTTCTACCCACACTCCTGAGGAGAAAAAGATGTTAGCCTTAGAATGGAAAAGTTATATGGATAAAAAGAATATCTGGATTTCTTTTTACTCATGGAAAAAGGCTAAAGAGTCAGACGTAGTTTTGATGACTGACTCTGCATCCTCCTCATCTCATTCTTGGTCAGCCATTGATGGCAGTAAAGTAGAAACATCTACTAGTTTTCCTCCCTTCAAAGGTATTGTCCTTGGAGAAGGAAAACACTCAGCCAAAGCATATCCTTTAGTTCAAAAGGATGATACAGTTTCAGGGTTGGAAAAGAAAATGCAACAAACCAGTGAACAAGTAAAATGGACTAATACTGCTTTAATTGGTCTAGAAAAGAATGTTGCAAAAGTTGCCACTGTTAAGGATCAAATAGACAAAGTCCAAGTGTCTATTAATGATGTAAATAAAGCATTGAATACAGTACAATATAATTGTTCTATAGCCAGAGACTTTTCTTTACAGTCTTTAAAAAATATTGATGCAGTAGAAAATTGTATTATAGATCAATCCATTTCTACTCGCCAGCTTGTCTCAAATTTGTCTGATAAGATTGTAAAGATAGAAGAAAAGAAATCAAACAAGCATGTTCCTACAAGTTTTCTCCACAAAGGAAAAGTTGTTCAAATCCAGAAGTCTGCTGAGAGATTTCCCAGTCTTTTCCCAAAAGAGTCTGCTCCAGAGTCCCCAAAGTATAAGGTCACTATTGCTTCATTGTTTCAGGAATCTGAACCTGAAACCTAAGTCCTTCCTGTATATGAACCACTATAAGCTCAATATACCAGGTATTCCCCTCCTGACTTAAATGGCCTTGGCAAGATTACTCCTAGAGAAACATTTTTTGACCAGAGTCATAAAGAGTGGAACATTGATAATCTTTCCACAGCACAGATCAGACAAATGCGGGATCGTATGATCACAAAATATAAATTGATGTGCATTGAAGGAAAGTCAGAAGTCGAAGCCTGTAAGACTTTGATTCCATGCTTCACTGGCACTTTGGCCAGATGGTGGGAACTTGAATCTTCTCCTGCTCTCATTGAGAAGTTGGAGAAAGAGGTCATGAAGGATGAGAATGGTGATATTGAATTTCACCCAGATGGCAGACCAATAAATAATATGATTGGTGCTCTTACAACATTGATCCAAGAACATTTTTGTGGAGATGAACCTACCATTTCAGATAAAAATGAGCTGATATTAATGAATCTGAAATGCAGAAATATTAACCAGTACGAAGATTTCCATAGAGACTTGATGCAGCGAATCTTCCTGGTTAAGGACCCCAAGAATCTGTTATGGAAACAGATTTATCTTGCAGCCCTTCCATCCAAGTTAGTTGATATTTTGAAATTGCAAGATGCTTTCCAGTTGCCTCTGGAAACTTACTTATGGGGCCAAGTATATTCTATTATTACTAGAGTTTTGATTACTCTCTGTACCAGTTCAAAGATAAATAAATCTATTGACAAGTTGAACAGACTCCCTGGTACAAAATCCTTTTGCAATAAATATGGGATTACAATTGATGATCCTTTGGTTACTAAAAGAAAATCCAAAAAGAAAGCTAATAAATATGGGATTACAATTGATGATCCTTTGGTTACTAAAAGAAAATCCAAAAAGAAAGCTAAGAAGTCCCAAAGGAAATCCTAGCCATATACATATCATATGAGTACTAAGATTATTTCTGAACTTAAATCTTCTAAGTCCAAAAAGAAACCCTTCAAAAAGGGATCCAAAAAGGGGTATTACAAGTATATCCCAAAGACACATTATTATGGGCCTGAAGACATTCATCCTCGCTCTCAAAAAGAGGCAAGAATGAAAGGAGTCACATGTTGGCTGTGTGGCAAAACAGGACATACACCAAATCTTTGTCCTGATGCCAAAGAATCCAGAAAAAACAGAGGTCGTAAATCCCAGCAGAACTTTAAAGGCCAATCCTCTGTTAAAAAACAGAGGTCGTAAGTCCCAACAGAACTTTAAAGCGCGCATGCTGCACTAACCTTTATTTGAAATTAAATTTGAAATTTGAAATTTGACCGCGCTACATAAATGTTCATGCCTGCCCATGCCCGAGGTGAGGTGAATGCGTGTGGGGCGAAAAAGGATTGCAATGGCTTCACGAATAATTTGTTTTCCCCACTGATGCAACCACTGCGCCAACATCTTCGGCCTCTACTTCAATCTTGTCCCTACAGAAGGTACTTATTACTTTTCAATATGCGTTTCTGTGAATTTCAGACTCGCTCTAGAACATCGCCTCATATTCATGACTGATTTCTACTTGCCCCACTGGTGGGACACTCACATGACCGGAGAGGCTCACATGATCACAAACCGATTTCTGTTGTTGAACTACAGAAGAGGGTTCGCTGTATTTGAGATCGTGGGGACTCTGGTTGGTGGCTACTAAGATGTGCATTTATCATCATTTTAATCGTTTTCTCATCATGCATATTGTTCACGTGGACAACGCCTTGAGATTTCCAGTTTGTCTAGTTGCGTGGAGTCAATGTGATTGCTAGTTTGTCTATTTTCTATTTTAAGGAGATAATGTATACTCGTCATTTTTCGTTCGATTTGTTATTAAATTTTACTTTTTCAATAAACGTGTGGCTACTAAGATGTGTATGTCTTGAAATTTTAATAGCTTGAGATGTGTATGTCTTGTGGTTTTAATCGTTTTCTCAACATGCTTTTCTCCTTTTAGACCTATTTTTTGGAATGAGAACGAACATTATATTATATAATGTTCTGGTTTTATGAACATTCATGTATTTCTTAATTACAAAGAAACAATGGTCTCGCGTGTTCATGTGTAGGTGAAAGTTGAAACAATGCATGTTTTAGGAGGATTTTCTTCTCTTAAATATGGACGTTGCATGAATTTTTAAAATCATAATGACAATTGAATATTCTTTTCTATAATATAAAATTTAAGGTTTATGTACTTTTTAAGTATTTTTGAATTATAATAAAAATGGTATTAAATATGTTTTGAGGTTTTTTTGGATTTATTGTTTTAATAAATATTAAAATTCTATCTTTTTTATATTTATAAAATAATTAAAAATAATAAAATGAAAAATTATAATTTTTTTCCCAATAAAATATTTTAACTAATTAATAAATAAATAAATAAAATAAATAAATAAATAATATAATTAATTAATTTTTTTTAAATGGTATTTTAAAATATATAAATAAATTAATTCCTTAGATATTAAATTTTATAATTAAAATTTACAATTCTAAAAGAAATCTTATTAAAAAGGTGTAAAAAATTAATTAGAAAAAAATAAAAAATAAAAAAGACTAGTCTAAAGAGGTGATTATTTCTATATGGAAATAAGAATTGAGAGGAATCAAGAAAGAGCTAACAATTCCATATATTTTGCAACAAAGTGGAGTGACACGAAAGAATAGGAGTATAAGAAATCAAGAAAGAGCTAACAATTCTCTATAATTTGCAACAAAGTGGAGTGACATAGAAGACTAGGAGTGTAGTTGGAGAAGCCAAGGGCATGATCCATTATGAGGATCTCCCTATGTTCTTGTAAGAGGAGGCTTGCAACACAACATTGTACATATAAAACAGGAGTCCTCACAAGGCAGTGGAGGACAAGATTCTCAAGGAGGATTTGCAGGAGTGGAATCATAGGTGAGAAACCTTTGTATATTTGGAGGTCCAATGTATGCCCATATCCCTTCTGATAAGAGGACTAAACTAGAGCCCTCATTTAAGAGAGAGATTTTTGTTGGATATAATGAGATCTCAAAGGACTATAAGTCCTACATTCAGGGGCTGAGGAATATAATAATTAGCTGAGATGTCATATTTGAAGAGGGTAGAACCTTTAGAAGGCCATATGATACATGTCTAGCAATGGAAAAGGATTGGGAGTGAGAGGATTTGAAGGTAGGGAGGGACCAACAATAGCAACAACATGGACAAAGTCTTCTAATCAAGAGGAGGAGTGAGATGTTCCTTTGAGCTCTATTCTAAGGAGTCTAATATGGGATAACTAGACATTGAGAGATGCTCAGGAGGACCATGTAAATTCTCCTAGCAACACTTTCAGGGAGAGTAGATGACCAACCATATTTTTCAAATTATATGGGCTTGGTGAGCAATATCAGTGAGATTGAGCCTTTTACCTTTGAAGAGGTAACATACCTTTGAAGGCGTATATTGTCATCCACAAGAAGGTTATATATAGTTAATGTATTATAAATACTCCCTACACCCACATCTAAAATTGTACAAGTATGAAGAGTGCAAAGTGCAAAATTCATACAACAGGCCATACCTATTAGTGCCATCTTAGGAGAACTATAAGTAATAATTCCATATCCACGTTTACGAAGTCCACCACCTATATACTCAATGAAGTAATATGAAACCAAATCATTCAATATACAACTGATGGACGAGACATCCAATGAATAATCATAACGCATGATGAGAAGTGTTATGAAATGATTGTCCAATTTCCTTTTATAAGGTGTCATGTTCTTCTTCCTTCTCTAATTGGAAATTTTAAATATGAAGAGAATTGCTCACAAAAATGCATCAACGAAAATACAAAATTTTAATTATAAAGTGATGAATATCCTTATCTAAATAATGAAGTATTACTTCATTAATCCATTACAAATCTTTTGAAATCACAAATAATAATTCCTAGAGTTCACTTCCACAATGTCTCTAATTACACCAAAAGTCCATCTTACTTTCATTATCCTAGTATATTTAAATAACTAAAAGCTCATTAAACATTTTAAAATATGGTAACTAGAAATTTTCATTTTTCCCCTTGCAATATTTTAAGCATCTTTAATAATTTTCAAATCATTTACTTTCTATAAAAATATATATATATTTTTTCTTTAAAATACTTAATTTTCATACAAAGTTTTACAATTTCAATTTTCAAATATTTTATATTTCTATTTTTTATAAACATTATGAAATATCTTTATTTTAAAGTACATAGTTAAAATATTTATTCCAGCTAATATACTTACCTCTTTTCTAAGTTGATATATGCATTAAGTGTCATTGTTAAATAACACCTTATTGATAACCTTAGTAAATGTATATTATTATTATTTTATTTTAATTAAACATAAATATTTTAAAATCCTTAACCCTTTAAAATTTTATTCTCAACCAAATTGAACCACTTTTTAGAAGATAAACAATGACATTATGATAACTAATAATATGATTCACACCACAAAAATTTACAGGACAATTTTATATTTGAAACAACGAAAATAATAGCGTGATGGAACAATAAATTTGAAAACCAATTACACACTAAAACTTATGTTACATTAGATTAATCACATTAAAATACATCAATTAATGGTTGAAGATAGAAATTATATCTTAACCACACAATCGCTTAGTTGAGAAAATATCTCAACCAAACACTAAAGTAGTAATCATCTAAACAACTCCTAAAGAATATGAAGAAGCACCAAACCATCATAACTAAGATAAATAGGACTTATATTTTCCAAGTCCCCCCTTAATTACTACTTATCTCAATCTCAATCAAGAAAGTTTAGCTGTAGTGGTGTTTACAAACATAAATAAGAATATTTGAACATCCATATAAAGGAACAACCATCCACCGAAATGCATGGCTGCCCAACCGCTGCATTCACCAGTCTACTAGGATGTCCTTCTCATTAATGGTTTTTTCAACCATTATAACTACATACATCTCCATCATTATCAATTTTGAAATCTTATAGGCTACTAATTCCATCAATCTATCTCATAACCCTCATAAGGGTGTAGTTGGAAAGTTAGATTCCTGAGTTCCACTTTCAAACTCTTGAATCACGGATCTTCCAAATTCAATTACTGAACAACATTCCAACCTATCGCATAACCTCACCAAAAGGCCACTCCAAAATATTCAACCAATGGGGGATCCTTCCCTAGATCAACAATTTCCAAACTAACTTGACATCCATCCATATTGAGCTTTTACCTGCACTTGATTCTCTGCAGAGAGCTTGTCATGCTTCACGATCACTTCTACCACAACGATTGTTCACAACGAGGACAAACATTCAAATTGTCACTTTGTTATACATTCAAAAGGTCGCACCTCCATCTCTAGATTACTCCATTCGTTAATTGATTATGCACCTCTTTACAAGCAGACTTACAAAGTGCGGCAACAGACTATTTAACAAATAAACTGAAAAATCTCACAAGACCAATAATCATGAAACTATTCTCTCTCATCTAAGCAGAAAGAAGTCCCATAATTAACGGCAGATCGATGATGACTTGATTGAAAAATTTTAATGGATTCCTCGCATCGAATGTTGCGCAAATATCTACATTGACACATTTGTTCCCAATCTAGTATATACTTGCATCTGGGAGAAATTAGTATAGAATCCAACATCTACTCAGCGTTGAACCAATAATTAGGAAATGAAAACATGAATGACATGTTTTCCATGAAGCATGGAAATTTAACTTTCACTAAAATTGTCTTAATTTTATTTAATTGCATAGACGATGTAAATGACCATCCCTCAATAAAGTGAATTCCATGTGCAGACAGAGGAAGCATAGTAAAAACCAGGAAAACATTTTTTGTACACTTGACTGAATCTTCTCTCTAATCGGCTTCTGCAGATCAGTATAAGTAGGTCCGCATGTAATTTACGATTCCAAACTCTAACTATAGCAGAATCGCTATAACGACCAGCAGAGCCTTCCTGCGCTGCATGGTTTCCATGAGTCAAATCGAGGTCCTAGGAGCGCAACCTTAGGTTAAGAAAATTTCTTGTGTGTTGTAAAAGGTCACCAGATTGGTGGGATCCATAAGTGCATCAACACTGCCCTTGCCCCTTTGTAGCAATATTGAGGTATTCCTGTTTTTCGCACCTCCTTTAGTTTACAAAAATATTCTTTGCCACTCCTTTCAATCACGCCCAATGCGACACGAAAAAAAAATATCAGCATTGCAACAATTAGAAACCAAACACTCTCACATTTTAAATATCTATGTATAGAAAAAAGAAACTCATATTTCTTCCATCTTCATGGGCCCTCCCTCGAGGGAATGAGACCCATACAGTTTTTGATACCAATTTGAAAAGCCAATTTCACATTAAAACTTATGTTACATTATATTAATCACATTATAAATACCTTAGTCATTGGTTGAAGGTAGAAATTCTATCTTAACTACACAATCACTTAGTTCAACAAATATCTCAACCAAACACTAAAGTAGGAATCATCTAAACAACTCTTGAAGAATAGGAACAAGCTCCAAATCATCACAAATAAGACAAGTAGGAATTATATTTTTCAATTATATCACATCTCATTTAAAGGATATCGCTTAAGTATACCTTCATCACCGCCTCTATTAGACGACAATCATTAGTAATTATTTATTTCTCTGCCACATTTTTAATGTAATTTCTTCTCATTTATTTTGTTATTTTTTATTTAAAAGTGATAAATATAAAACAACAAATATTAAAACTGCTACTCTTTTCATATTTACACTCCACAAAAAACAAAATACTTCCAACAAAGAGTTTAATTAATCAACATTCCAAACCAATTCGTCTTCATGTCCCTAACGCTACAGTCAAAACATAAGCTAGTTCGTCTTCATCTCCCTAAGGCCATAGTCAAAACTGAAAGGTAGCACACCCTCCTGCATGTTGATGTTGACATTGCAACAAGATGATGAGCTTAGTGGAAAGAAGTCGCCTTCACTAAGTGGACCCGCAGGCTATTTTTGTCGCAAAGTCTATTTTTAGACTATGTCTATTTTTAGACATATGGATCATATTCTATGAGTTGCAGGATGCTATTTGTGGATGGTTGGTCAAGTTGGAAAAATAGATGGACTTCTATTTTTAGACATATTGGGCTGAATCTATTTTTAGATTGCCAGTCTAAAAATAGATATGTCAAATATTATTAGCTCTTAATAATATTTGGACTATAAACATTATCTTATTCTCTTGGAGCACTTCATTTAAGTGCACAGATGTGGCACAGGAGCTGACAGAAGGAATTACGCTATTCCTGAGGGTTAAGTGGAGCTATTGCATGGATACATTAGTTAGAACTCATGTGAGAGAGTTTGGTGGAGTTGATTTAGGAAGTTAATGGAGTTGTGTGCAGTTTAACTAATCTAAACATAATTGAGCTAGTTGTATCTAGTCTAACTGATTGATACACTAGTGAGAGTGGTGTGAATTAATTATTAATTAATTCACTAATTATAAACTCATTAATCAACTAAAGAATACATCAGTTAACTTCAGTGCATGGACAGTTTCAGTGGAGACCAGTGAAGAGATAGGTGAAAGAGCGGTGTGACTATACTGTTGCATGATTTGCAGCAACCAGTGATTGGAGATGCCAATGAGGATTGCGCAGTACAAGCCAGGTGGTTCAAATTTATTTATGAGCCATTCTTCAGCATTGATTACACAGTAGAGGCAAGCTATCAGGTGGCAAAGATTGGAGCATGTGTTTTGCTAGATCTAGCTTGATTAGTGTGTAGCAATTGGAGATTGTACTTAGAGCTTGTGAGGAGCTTTGTATAATGATTGTCACATGATATCTATGACATATAATATACAGATAGTTGGGGTTTTCAGCTTTAAGCTTTCCCATGAAATACTGTGTTCATATGTGTGATTGTTTATGGTTTTAATGTGCGCATGTGATTGTTTTTATTTTCGCAATTAATGATCAATGGTAGAAGAGACTTTGTATTGTGCATGAAGATAAAATAGTGTGTGATTAGGAGAATCTTGGTGGATAACATATCAGTTATTCAAATTTCTACATGGTATCGAAGCGATATAGATCATTGGAGCAATTGCAAAACATTGAAGCGGTTGAGTTTTGAGCTGGTGGAACTCGAATTTGCAGCAGTGTTTTATTGGTGTCGAAGTTGAGATGTCTTTCAACAGATTGTGATTGGAGTATGCCCTTGAGGGCAGCTCGAATTATATTGCATGGAAGGACAGGATGGAGGTGGTGCTGGATGACAATGGGTTGAAGGAGTTCATAGATGCAGAAATTCCAAAACCTACTTCTAGTGATGCTACCGTACTTGACGCATGGCAAAAGAAGATAGCAAAGTGTCGAAGGATTCTGTTGGAAGGTGTGAAGGATCACATAGTATATAGCCTTCATGGTAAGGCTTCTCCATTCTTGATGTGGAAAGCATTGACAGACTTATTCCAAAGCAAGAGCGACCAGAGGAAGTTGGCGCTCAAGGATAAACTCAGAAACATAAAAATGGACAAAGGCGACAGTATGCCCAAGTACCTCACAAAGTTCATCCAATGCAGGGATGAGCTGGGAAGTGTAGGGATTACTTTTGATGACGAGGACTTGGTAAGCTTGGCTCTCCTTGGGCTTCCAAAGAGTTGGCATTCCTA
Organism: Pinus albicaulis; assembly: GCA_034641835.2. Classification (NCBI taxonomy): domain Eukaryota; kingdom Viridiplantae; phylum Streptophyta; class Pinopsida; order Pinales; family Pinaceae; genus Pinus; species Pinus albicaulis. The sequence goes on from CM076583.1 coordinate 39,894,634, forward strand.
TCAGAACTCTGTCAATGGTTGGGAGAAATTGCCAGGATGGGAGCGACTTTGGTCGGATCTTGTGCAAGAGGAGATAAGGCGAAGTACCAGGGAAAATATTCATCAAAGAACTCAGATGAAGAAAATTGCGCTTTGGCTGCCAAAGCAAGGAAGGAGAAGAGCAAGAAGAATGCTTCTCAATCCGGTGCGAAAGGCAAGAAGCAGGACATGTCCAAGGTGAAGTGCTTTCACTGTCACCAACATGGACATTACGCCACTAATTGTCCACAGAAGAAGAAAAATAAGCAGGATGCTGGATCTGCAGCTAGAGAGGCCTTAGCCTTACATTTTAAGCTAAATTTTTCGCTGATTGCATGCTTGGTCTCAAGTGTGATGGGTTCAGTGTGGTTTCTTGACAGTGGTGCATCTTTTCATATGACCGGAGACAAAGATTTGTTTACTGATCTGGATGAGAAAGATCTTGGAGTGCACATCGAGATGGGCGATGATGGTAGATACAGTGCGACCGGTATCGGTACCATTTCCTTTGAGAGGGAGTCTGGTAAACCCTTCGTATTGAAGGAAGTGATGCATGTTCCGGGATTGAAGAAGAATTTGATCTCGGTGGCCATGTTAAAAGACAAGGGATATGATGTTGTCTTTAGCGAGGGAAAGGCTTTTCTCCACAGTAAGGCAACTGGTGAGACCCGGAGGATAGGGGTTCGAGTTAAGAACCTTTATCAATTGCAGGTAGATGGCTGTGCAGCAATGGCAGGCAAGCCAGAAGGAGTGGTGAGCCGGGATGATGGCGAGCTATGGCACCGGAGATTGGGCCACCTTCACCATGGAGCTTTGAAGATACTGCATCAGATTTCTACTGGGCTTCCCAAAGGTACACTTGCACAGTCATATCAGTGCAAGGGATGTACTTTGGGAAAATTTGTGAAATACACCTTTCACGAGAAGGATAGTCGCGCCACGACAATCCTTGAGAGAATTCACACAGACGTGTGTGGACCTTTCTCAGTAGCTTCGACAGAAAAGCACCGGTACTATGTGATATTTGTTGATGATTTTTATCGTAAGTGCTGGATCTTCTTCATGCAGAAGAAGAGCGAGACATACTCAAAGTTCTGTGAGTTCAAGGCACTTGTTGAGAAAGAATCGGGGAAGCAGGTGAAGGTTCTTAGGAGCGATAATGGTGGTGAATTCATCTCTGGCGAATTCAAGGACTTTTGCAGTGCAGAAGGAATTCGAAGAGAGCTCATAGCACCTCATAACCCACAGTAGAATGGGGTTGCTGAGCGAAAGAACAGAACGATCGTGGGTGCTGCACGGGCGATGTTGCATGATCAGGGCCTTCCCATACACTTGTGGGCTGAGGCATGCGATACTGCAGTATATGTGCAAAACCATTGTCCTCATAGGATACTTGGCATGAGTACACCCGAGGAGGCGTTTTCTGGTAAGAGGCCTGATATTTCCCATTTGAGGATTTTTGGTTCACATGTTTACATTCATGTGACTAAGGATGCCAGGAAGAAGCTAGAGCCGACTGCAAAGGTTGTTTTATTTGTGGGGTACACTGATACGCCCCACAACTATCGTGTGTATTTTCCAGACAGTCGCAAGACTGTTGTGCGACAGGATATCAAATTTCATGAGGAGAAAGTCATGAAGTGTTCGCTTGAGAGGGAGCCACACTTGCATGCAAAGGAGGAGCTATTAGTTCCTAAGGATGAGCTTCAGGATGTGGATCGGCCACAAGAGGAAGTTCATGGAGTGGAAGAGACCACTCATGCAGTGCCAACCATCAGAGGGCGGAAGCGCACTACAGAAGCTGAGCGACTGGCTCAAGATGCAGAGAAGGTTGTAGGAGCACCTACATCACAGCGCAGACAGAGACAGTCACCTGATCGGTACACTGGATACATGGCTCTTGTGAGCAAGTGTATCGTGACAGAGTCATCCTCTTTCGAGGAAGCTATGGAGGACCCTGCATGGGTAGATGCCATGGTGGAAAAGTATGATTCGATTGTCAGAAACAGTGCATGGGAGATTGTCCCGAGACCGGAAGGGAAATCAGTGGTGGGTTCGAGATGGATCTACAAAGTGAAGCAGCAGAGACGACGGGAGGTGTGGAGAAGTACAAGGCAAGATTTGTTGCCGGAGGCTTCCTCACTGATTGAGGATCGATTATGAAGAAACATTTGCACTGTCGCAAGGAGTATTCTTCCATATGGAAGATTCTTGCTCTCTCACGCCTTGAGATGGGGTGGCACATTCATTAGATGGATGTGAAGGCACGTTCCTCCAACGGGATTTATTGAGGAGGGTGTACATCGAGCAAATGAAGGTTTGAGATCTTCGGTAGGGAGTCGCATGTGTGCGAGCTCAAGCGCTATATGGGTTGAAACAAGCACCACAGTCCTTGGTACACACGGATAAACCGGTTATTTCACCGGACTTGGATTCTCCAAGAGTGGGCGGATCCGAACCTATACCCCGGTGTGGTGGAGGGTAAAGTTGTTGATCATTGTACTTTATGTAGATGATTTGATTTTGACAGGTGATGAACTGTTGATACACTCATGCAAGGCTGATCTTGCAAAGGAGTTTGAGATGAAGGACTTGGGCCTCCTTCATTATTTCCTGGGATTGGAAATTTCGCAGCGCAGTGATGGATTATTTGTTTCTCAAGGAAAGTATGCCCGGGAGATACTGGAGAAGTTCAACATGCATGGCTGCAAGCCTGTTGATACTCCTCTTCCTGGTGGATGGAGGAAGGAGTATGCTACTTCGGCGGAGGTAGTGGATGCCACTGTATCCCGACATAGAGCTATGCTGTCAACCAGCTTTCACAAGCTATGGTTAAGCCTACCAAGCTCTTTTGGAAGGCAGGCAAGCATGTATTGAGATATCTCAGAGGCACATCGGGATATGGATTATGGTACAGACAGTCGAATGAGGTGAAGCTATGTGGCTTCATGGATGCAGATTGGGCAGGGAGCCCAATGGACAGAAAGAGCACATCTGGAGGGATTTTCAGTATCGGGTCTGTTGATCATGTTAGCGCCCTATTAAATTTTGACAAGCAAATAGGGGGGAAAACTGTCTCTGAACTTTCGAGGAATGCTTTCCCTCCGAAAACACATCATCCTTGAAAGCCTCTTCAGGCCCTCTGCCCTTTAATTATTCCCCTCTGTTGTTCTTAAGTCAATAAGCCTCATTGATTGTGAAAAATTGTGCCCCAAGAGGCCTTCATTTGCCCCTTGTGCCCCTGCAAATTGCTCCATTTCATCCCCTCTTCCTCTTTTTTCATAAACTCCCTTTTTATCCCAAAATCCCCTTCAAACCATACTCACACCCTTATTTGGTTTAAAAACCCCTTATTCCCTTTATCGTTACTCTTTCCCAGCCCCAAATTGCATTAAAAAGGGCCAAAAACCCACATTTGAAAATATATAAGGTTTAGCACCTTTTGGCCCTAGACCCTCAACCTTTCGCTCCACGCGACCTGGGCACTAGACCAAGCACTAGCCCGGAGAGCGCTTATCGCAGGTGGATATCGGGTGCAGTATTAACCGTCGATTTGTACAGATCTGACGGAATTTGCAAGTCTTCATCGCGCCTGTGGCCCACTCCGTTCATCACCCAAATCGCCTGTCCGTCGTTTTTTTAAACCGCAGATCAACGGTTCGCAGATCACCCGCCCTTGTGGTCCCTGCTCCCTACACTGTACAAAACCGATGGTTTATATCGCATCGCCTTTCAGAGGCGAGCAGTATTTCTCATTTCAGAGCGATGCCATTCATCGCGTGACGCGTGTCTCGCGCACTATTTCAAAACCGCTTGCTCATCGCGCGTTATAGTTCGGCAGCGGACGTGGCGCGATATGCACGTGAGCCGTCCGATCTAGAGTAGCCCATCTGACGAAGATCGCTCCTCGAAGCTGCACAGAAGTTAACACGGGGAAACCGTACCCCTGGCACACGGTCCATCGCCCTCCGACGCATTTTCAGTCGTCGATCTCCTCCTGAGATCTGACGGTCCAGATATCTTACCTCTCCGCCAGTTGACTCCGTACCTCCACGTCACCCATTCCACGTGTGTGTCATATTTTTCCTCCACCCGTTATATATTCCAGTCATAAGTCAAATTTTAACGTTTTGTGTTAAAACCTTTCACCAGTCCATTCACCCTCGTTTCACTGTGTTTTTCGCCGCCACCCCGCATTCTTCCACCATTTCATCATTCTGCGCTGCCACACCATTATCCCCGCTGCTTTCACCATCCCCACTGTAGCTACATCCCCATGCATGGTTTTCCTAACAAGTTTGCGGGTTTTTGCAGGCTTACAGCGGCGGAAAATCGCCATGATTCATTCTCTGTTACAGTGACGAAGGACACATCAAAGGACCATTTCCAGGAGTTGAAATTATGGAGAAGGGCCTGGGAATGTATGCCAACAAGACTTCCATTAAAGCAGCAGGGTTAAAATCTTCCAAAACCCCCAGAGTCATTCAGAGCACAGATTTTGCAGATGGAGACATTAATGGAGCAGCAGAGAAATATCAGTGAATGATCGAGGAATTCAACGTTCAACATTGAATATTTTCAGCCATAATTCAGGGTCTAGAAGGCAGACGGTACCATTCGTAGAAAACAATACCCTCAAGGTTTCTTTTCAGCAAAATTTTCTTTCCAAGGAAGGACGGACTGCCCATGTGGTTTTTATTTCTATACCGTGTTCCTGAAGAGACTTCTACCCAGTGCATTTATTTCAGAAAGCAGGACACAGAGTACATACGACACTACAGAGTCATCAAGCAGTATGGGTGTGCACGTTTCAGCCATCCTGTCTTTATGAAGAAAATTAAATGTTCATCATCGACTTCATTTACTAAGTTTTCTTTTTCTCTATAAAACCCCCAAAGAACAGATTATTGAGGGTTCCAGATTTTATCAGAAAATTATGCAGTGAAAAGATTTTTGTATACATTTTTGTTGAACTCTTGTATGAAGGCTCAGAGCCCGTTGGGTCTCAGTGAGGAGGAGTTCCATCTGTTAAGAGGATTCTGGTCTTTGGTATTTCATAGTTTGTAACTTCTCTCATATGTGCTATTTTAATAGATCATTTCATTTCATCCACCTTTCCTGTATCATGTTTCTGGAATGCGAGTGGCTCACTGATTTTTGGTATGGATTTATCCTAGTTGATACGCATGCTCGAATTAGTCAAGCGCTTTAAATATGGCTTAGGCATGATATTTTGTTTCATTATTCACTCAAACCATATTTCTGCTATATTAGTTTCTTTGGGAGGTTATTTTTAAAACGCTATCGTCATGTATGGATTCTTAAATTGGTAAGCCCATTACATGGTGATATTGTGTATCTGGATATCATCTCAATGACAGCTAGTATTCTCTTAATCTTTCATACACAGCCACACCTTCAGATAATTTATTTCTATGAAATATTTCTGAACCGTCCCTCTTTACAGTAAATTGTCTCTGAATTGTCTGATGCTTTTGTGTTAGAGTTTTGCGCCTTGCCTCTGCAATATCTCTTTTCCTGTGTCAAGTTTCTGTAAGTTTTGGTCCCATTTAAATTAACCTTCTTGTTTACAAGAGATAGCATGAGAGCCTTTTGCTGATAACTCCCCATGTTATATTACACGCTCCTTGCTATATAAGATGTCCTAGGCACTGGTCTTTCACAACTCAAGGCTGTCTCTAGGAACGACAACATCTTTTTGGCGTCGTTGCCGGGGATGAAGTTGAGAAAATTTAAATCCCTAGGCCTCAACAAAACCTAATTCACTCTTCAGAAAGGTGAGCATGAAGAGTTGAGAGTTGTAGATCCCTCACCTTGGTGACTCCACTGGTAGAAGACTCTGAATTGGTTGAGAAGATGCAGTGACCATCTTTGCAGAAACACGGATCCAAACATGGATAGGGATACAAAGCTAGATGCTTTGTATGATCAATTATATGAATTAATAGAAACATTTGATAAAGTGCTGGAGATGTATATGGCTAATATGAAGGAAAATGATGATTATTTAGAATAGCCCATGCCTCTTCCAGAACAAGAACAAACTCAAGACCTAGATAATGAGCAAGACATGTATGATGCTTTAAAACCTATGGAAGATGAGGAGGAAAGCGATCAGGAACTGCCTGATTGCTTACCTATGTCTTGTGTTACGCTGACCAAAGAGTATCAAGACCTAATAGCAAAAGAAAATAGGGAATGTTTCTTGGAGGAAACAAGAGACCACATAGAAGATGCATAATCTGATGTGGAGGAAGAAACCACTCATGAGCCTTGTAGTCTAACCAAGTATCATCAGGTTCATGAGGACTGTTCTGAATCAGAGAGAGATCAAGAAACATCAGAAGATCCTCAATATTTCCCTGCAAGCACAACTGAGGATATTCTAGAAGAGGTTCAAGAAGACATCCTTCCTCCAAATCAGCTAGTACAAGAAACAGAGAGTTGCTGCTCTTCTGCACAAAGGAACACAAAACAATCTTCTCCTTTGACAGAAGAAGAGATTGATCAGACATTAAATCAGCAGCCCACCTAAGAAATATTCTATGGAACACACACTCTTGCCCATTCATCTTATGAGTTTGATTGTACAGATCCAGAAAGCTCCTCTGCGGATCAAAGTGAAGAAGAACCTGCTGGTAATCAAGTATTCTCAGTTGGCAGTATTACTTATATTCATGATTTTCCTATTTCTGATCTATCTGATGATGATGTTTCCCAAATAGAAGATAATCTTGCAATGTCATCATTAGTACATCTATGGGAGGAAAATCATTTCCCTTTACTTCCAGAGAGTAATAAGCCAATGCAGGCTATTTATGATACTGATGGGGAGAGCTAAAATAGTATAATAGCAGATGAAGATTCCTTGAATCTTCATTCTGCTTTACCATAGATCATCAGTGAGACTGGAAACCATCAGCCTTCCTTTTCAGAAGATGAGGAGGTAAGCAAAGAAGAAATTCCTGAGCAGATTGAAATTAAGGGGCCTTCTCTTGAAAAAGAAGAAGAAATGAAACATACCCCTACTCAAGAATACATAGATTTGTTCACAGAGCTCAGCTCATCAGAGCAGAATATATCAGAGCTCCATGAGGACAGCACTGTCATATATGATGAGTCCTCCAGTTCATAAAATGAAGAAAATGAGGGAGATTCTCTTTCTCAAGAGAGTCTTGTTCTTGATCCAGTGGAAGAAGAAGAAATCCTGGTTGAAGCCTGCCTGCCAAATATTCATAACCAGGTATCTTTTCATGATCCTTATGCTCATTTCCCGAAAACATTTAAGGAAAGATCAAAGGTCTTTTTGAGCAGCATGTTGTGGACAAAAATAAAAATTTTCGAAGCTGCTGACGAAGAACAGAAAGAGTGGGAGCAGCCCTGCCTATCCGGCCTGCTCAAGGAGCTGGGCAGAACATACCAGTCATGGGATCACTTGATGGACTGGTTGCATTGGAAGACAATGTTTGTAAGCTATACTTGTAAATAATCCAGTTAAAGTAGGGTAGGTAGGAAAAGCTCAATAAATCTCAGTATGTGAGCATGTAATTAGTTGTTTTAACTTCTGCAAATTCCAGCAAGCCAGATAGTCTAATCCTGGCTTGGATGTTTTTTTTTTAAAATTTATGTTTTAGAATGTAGAGAAGAAATCTACTAGACAGTTTAATCCTAGCAGATGTAGTTTAGGTAGAGAAAATATGAGACCAACAGTTTAATCTGGTCTCATGGAGTAATAAGGGTAGAAGTAGAATACGTGTATTTTTCCTGTCTGTAAAAATGGATGATGAAGGTGGTCTGCGAAGTTATCGACACGCCCAAGGATGAACATGCCGTCCCCAGGTGGAGCCAATGTTGATCATGTTAGCCCCCTATTAAATTTTGACAATCAAACAGGGGGGCAAACTGTCTCTGAAATTTTGAGGAATGCTTTCCCTCTGAATACACATCATCCTTGAAAGCCTCTTCAGGCCCTCTGCCCTTTAATTATTTCCCTCTGCTGTTCTTAAGTCAATAAGCCTCATTGATTGTGAAAAATTGTGCACCAAGAGGCCTTCATTTGCCCCTTGTGCCCCTGCAAATTGTTCCATTTCATCCCCTCTTCCTCTTTTTTCATAACCTCCCTTTTTATCCCAAAATCCCCTTTAAACCATACTCACACCCTTATTTGGTTTAAAAACCCCTCATTCCCTTTATCGTTACTCTTTCCCAGCCCCAAATTGCATTAAAAAGGGCCGAAAACCCACATTTGAAAATATATCAGGTTTAGCACCTTTCGGCCCTAGACCCTCAACCTTTCGCTCCACGCGACCTGGGCACTAGACCAAGCACTAGCCTGGAGAGCACTTATCGCAGGTGGATATCGGGCGCAGTATTAACCGTCGATCTGTACAGATATGACGACATTCGTAAGTCTTCATCGCGCCCGTGGCCCACTCCGTTCATCGCCCAATCGCCTGTCTGTCGTCTGTTTAAACCGCAGATCAACGGTTCGCAGATCACCTGCCCTTGTGGTCCCCGCTCCGTGCACTATACAAAACCGGTGGTTTATATCGCACCGCCTTTCGGAGGCGGGCGCTATTTCTCATTTCAGAGCGATGCCATTCATCGCGCGACGCGTGTCTCGCGCACTACTTCAAAACCGCCTGCTCATCGCGCGTTATAGTTCGGCAGCGGAAGTGGCGTGATATGCACGTGAGTCTTCCGATCTAGAGCGGCCCATCCGACGGTGATCGCTCCTCGAAGCTACGCGAAAGTTAACACGGGGAAACCGTACCCCTGGCCCACGGTCCATCGCCCTCCGACGCATTTTCAGCCATCGATCTCCTCCTGAGATCTGACGGTCCAGATCTCTTACCTCTCCTCCAGTTGACTCTGTACCTCCACGTCACCCGTTCCACATGTGTGTCACATTTTTCCTCCGCCCGTTATATATTCCAGTCATAAGTCAAATTTTAACGTTTTTTGTTAAGACCTTTCACCAGTCCATTCACCCTCGTTTCACTGCGTTTTTCACCGCCACCCCGCATTCTTCCACCATTTCATCATTCTGCATTGCCACTCCATTATCCCTGCCGCTTTCACCATCCCCACTACATCCACATCCCCAAGCATGGTTTTCCTAACGAGTTTGCAGGTTTTTGCAGGGTTACAGCGGCGGAAAACCGCCATGATTCATTCTCTGTTACAGTGACGGAGGACACATCGAAGGACCATTTCCAGGAGTTGAAATTATGGAGAAGGGCTTGGGAATGTATGCCAACAAGACTTCCATTAAAGCAGCAGGGTTAAAATCTTCCAAAACCCCCAGAGTCATTCAGAGCACAGATTTTGCAGATGGAGACATTAATGGAGCAGCAGAGAAATATCAGTGAATGATCGAGGAATTCAACGTTCAGCATTGAATATTTTCAGCCATAATTCAGGGTCTAGAAGGCAGAAGGTACCATTCGCAGAAAACAATACCCTCAAGGTTTCTTTTCAGCAAATTTTTCTTTCCAGGGAAGGACGGACTGCCCATGTGGTTTTTATTTCCATACCGTGTTCCTGAAGAGACTTCTACCCAGTGCATTTATTTCAGAAAGCAGGACACAGAGTACATACAGCACTACAGAGTCATCAAGCAGTATGGGCGTGCACATTTCAGCCATCCTGTCTTTATGAAGCAAATTAAATGTTCATCATCGACTTCATTTACTAAGTTTTCTTTTTCTCTATAAAACCCCCGAAGAACAGATTATTGAGGGTTCCAGATTTATCAAAAAATTATGCAGTGAGAGGATTTTTGTATACATTTTTTTTGAACTCTTGTATGAAGGCTCAGAGCCCGTTGGGTCTCAGTGAGGAGGAGTTCCATCTGTTAAGAGGATTCTGGTCTTTGGTATTTCACAATTTGTAACTTCTCTCATATGTGCTATTTTAATAGATCATTTCATTTCATCCACCTTTCCTGTATCATGTTTCTGGAATGCGAGTGGCTCACTGATTTTTGGTATGGATTTATCCTAGTTGATACCCATGCTCGAATTATTCAAGCGCATTAAATATGGCTCAGGCATGATATTCTGTTTCATTATTCACTCAAACCATATTTCTGCTATATTAGTTTCTTTGGGAGGTTATTTTTAAAACGCTATCGTCATGTGTGGATTCTTAAATTGGTAAGCCCATTACATGGCGATATTGTGTATCTGGATATCATCTCAATGACAACTATTATTCTCTTAATCTTTCATACACAACCACACCTTCGGATAATTTAATTCTGTGAAATATTTTTGAACTGGCCCTCTTTACAGTAAATTGTCTCTGAATTTTCTGATGCTTTTATGTTAGAGTTTTGCGCCTTGCCTCTGCAATATCTATTTTCCTGTGTCAAGTTTCTGTAAGTTTTGGTCCCATTTAAATTAACCTTCTTGTTTACAAGAGATAGCATGAGAGCCTTTTGCTGATAACTCCCCATGTTATATTACACGCTCCTTGCTATATAAGATGTCCTAGGCACTGGTCTTTCACAACTCAAGGCTGTCTCTAGGAAAGACAACAAGGTCGACAACAGTTTCTTGGTACAGCAAGAAGAAGAGATCCGTGGCACTCAGTTTAGCAGAGGCCAAGTATATGGCAGCGAGTTTGGCTACATGCGAGGCTATATGGATGAGGAAGATCCTAGTTGGGTTGTTCGGTTCACACTTAGATCCTACTATGATTTATTTTGATAATCAGAGTTGCATTAAACTCTCGGTTAATCCAATATTTCATGATAGATCTAAACACATTGACATCTGGTATCATCATATCAGAGATTGTGTGCAGCGGAAGATCATGTTACTTTCATACATTCCCACGTAGGATCAGGATGCTGATATCTTGACGAAGGCGCTCACCAGGAGAAAATTCGAATACCACAGAGGCAGTATAGGGGTGGAAAATAATCCTTATCTTGTTGAGAGGGAGTGTTGAGATTGCAACAAGATGATGAGCTTAGTGGAAAGAAGTCGCCTTCACTAAGTGGGCCCACAGGCTATTTTTGGACTATGTCTATTTTTAGACATATGGATGATATTCTATGAGTCGCAGGATGCTATTTGTGGATGGTTGGTCAAGTTGAAAAAATAGATGGACTTCTATTTTTAGACATATTGGGCAGAATCTATTTTTAGATTTCCAGTCTAAAAATAGATATGTCGAATATTATTAGCTCTTAATAATATTTGGACTATAAACATTATCTTATTCTCTTGGAGCACTTCAGTTAAGTGCACAGATGTGGCACAGGAGCTGACAAAAGGAATTACGTTATTCCTAAGGGTTAAGTGGAGCTATTGCATGGATACTTCAGTTAGAACTCATGTGACAGAGTTTGGTGGAGTTGATTGAGGAAGTTAATGGAGTTGTGTTAAGTTTAACTAATCTAAACATAGTTGAGCTATTTGTATCTAGTTTAACTGATTGATACAATTAGTGAGAGTGGTGTGAATTAATTATTAATTAATTCATTAATTATTAACTCATTAATCAACTAAAGAATACATCAGTTAACTACAGTGCATGGACAGTTTCAGTGGAGACCAGTGAAGAGGTAGGTGAAAGAGCAGTGTGACTATCAGTTGTGACTATAGTGTTGCATGATTTAAAACACACAGGTGAAGATGCCAATGGCAGGTTACGCGATTACAAGATAGGTGGTTGAAGTTATTTATGAGCCATTCATCCCGGCATTGATTGCAGCATTGAAATGAGGATATCAGGTGGCAGAGATTGGAGCATGTGTTTTGCTAGATCTAGCTTGATTAGTGTGTAGCAATTCGAGGTTGTGCTGAGAGATTGTGAGGAGTTTTGTACAATGATTTTTACATGATATCCATGACATATAATATACAGATAGTTGGGGTTTTCATCTTTAAGCTTTCCCATGAAATATTGTGTTCATATGTGTGATTGTTTATGGTTTTAATGTGTGCATGCGATTGTTTTTATTTCCGCAATTAATGATCAATGGTAGAAGAGATTCTGTATTGTGCATGAAGATAAAATAGTGTGTGATCAGGATAATCTCGGTGGATAACATATCAGTTATTCAAATTTCTACAGTTGAGATTGCAACAAGATGATGAGCTTAGTGAAAAGAGTCGCCTTCACTAAGTGGGCCCGTAGGCTATTTTTGGCACAAGTCTATTTTTAGACATGTCGATCATATTCTATGAGTTGTAGGATACTATTTGTGGATGGTTGGTCAAGTCGGAAAAAAATATATGGACTTCTATTTTTAGACATATTGGGCGGAATCTATTTTTAGATTTCCAGTCTAAAAATAGATATGTCGAATATTATTAGCTCTTAATAATATTTGGACTATAAACATTATCTTATTCTCTTGGAGCACTTCAGTTAAGTGCACAGATGTGGCACAAGAACTAACAGAAGGAATTACGCTATTCTTGAGGGTTAAGTGGAGCTATTGCATGGAGACTTCAGTTAGAACTCACGTGACAAAGTTTGGTGGAGTTGATGAGGCAGTTGATGGAGTTGCGTTCAGTTTAACTGAGTTAAACATAGTTGAGCTAGTTGTATCTAGTCTAACTGATTGATACAATAGTGAGAGTGGTGTGAATGAATTATTAATTAATTCACTAATTATTAACTCATTAATCAACTAAAGAACACATTAGTTAACTACAGTGCATGGACAGTTTCAGTGGAGACCAGTGGAGAGATAGGTGAAAGAGCAGGTTAACTATTAGTTGTGACTATAGTGTTGCATGATTTGCAACAACCAGTGATTGGAGATGCCAATGAGGATTGCGTGAGCAAGGCTAGACCAATTCGAGTTCATTCAGAGCCATTCTTCAGTAGTGATTGCGCAGTAGAGGCAGTCTAGCAGGTGGCAGATATTGGAGCATTGTTTTGCTAGATCGGGACCTAATTAGTGTGTAAAAATTGGAGATTGTACTGAGAGCTTTGTGAGGAGCTTTGTATAATGATTTTTACATGATCTCTATGACATATAATATACAGATAGTTGGGGGTTTTCAGCTTTAAACTTTCCCATTACATACTGTGTTCATATGTGTGATTGTTTATGGTTTTAATGTGCGCATGTGATTGTTTTTATTTCCGCAATTAATGATCAATGGTAGAAGAGATTTTGTATTGTGCATGAAGTTGAAATAGTGTGTGATCAGGAGAATCTCGGTGTATAACATATCAGTTATCAAATTTCTACATGGTATCAGAGCGATATTGATCATTGGAGCAATTGCAAAACATTGAAGTGGTTGAGTTTTGTGCTGGTGGAATTCGAATTTGCAGCAGTGTTTTCTTGGTGTCGAAGTTGAGATGTCTTTCAACGGATTGCGATTGGAGTATGCCCTTGAGGGCAGCTCGAATTATATTTCATGGAAAGACAAGATGGAGGCAGTGCTAGATGACAATGGGTTGAAGGAGTTCATAGATGCATAAATTCCAAAACCTGCTTCTAGCGATGCTGCCGCACTTGACGCATGGAAAACGAAGACTGCAAAGTGTCGAAGAATTCTGTTGGAAGGTGTGAAGGATCACATAGTATCCAGCCTTCATGGTAAAGCTTCTCCATTCTTGATTTGGAAAGCGTTGACAGACTTATTCCAAAGCAAGAGCGACCAGAGGAAGTTGGCGTTCAAGGATAGACTCAGAAACATAAAAATGGAGAAAGGCGACAGTATGCCCAAGTATCTCACGAAGTTCATCCAATACAGGGTTGAGCTGGGAAGTGTGGGGGTGACTGTAGATGACAAGGACTTGGTGAGGTTGGCTCTCCTTGGGCTTCCGAAGAGTTGGCATTCCTATCAGGATTCTTTCAATGGTCGGGAGAAATTGCCAGGATGGGAGCGACTTTGGTCAGATCTTGTGCAAGAGGAGATAAGGCGAAGTACCAGGGATGGATCTTCATCAAAGAATACGGATGAAGAAAATTACGCTTTGGCTGCCAAAGCAAGGAAGAGGAAGAGCAAGAAGAATGCTTCTCAATCCGGTGCAAAAGGCAAGAAGCAAGACATGTCCAAGGTGAAGTGCTTTCACTGTCACCAACACGGACATTACGCCACTAATTGTCCAGAGAAGAAGAAAAATAAGCAGGCTGCTGGATCTGTAGCTGGAGAGGCCTTAGCCTCGCAGTTTGAGCTGGATTTTTCGCTAATCGCATGCTTGGTCTCAAGTGTGATGGGTTCAGTGTGGTTTCTTGACAGTGGTGCATCATTCCACATGACCGAAGACAAATATTTGTTTACTGATCTGGATGAGAAAGATCTTGGAGTGCACATCGAGATGGGCGATGATGGTAGATACAATGCGACCGGTATCGGTACCATTTCCTTTGAGAAGGAGTCTGGTAAACCCTTTGTATTGAAGGAAGTCATGCATGTTCCAGGATTGAAGAAGAATCTTATCTATGTGGCGATGTTGGAAGATAAGGGATATGATATTGTCTTTAGCGAGGGAAAGGCTTTCCTGCGCAGTAAGGCAACTGGTGAAACCTGGAGGATAGGGGTTCAAGTTAAGAACCTTTATCAATTGCAGGTAGATGGCTACGCAAAAATGGCAGGCAAGGCAGAAGGAGTGGTGAGCCAGGATGAGGGCGAGCTGTGGCACAGGAGATTGGGCCACCTTCACCATGGAGCTTTGAAGATACTGCAGCAGATTTCTACTGGGCTTCCTAAGGGTACTCTTGCGCAGTCAGATCAGTGCAAGGGATGTACCTTGGGAAAATTTGTGAAAGCCACCTTTCACGAAGGATAATACGTGAAAAAGCATTTAGGGAGAGAAATTCCCCCAAATGTGTGTGGACCTTTCAGTGAAAGCCGACGACCAAAGCATGAGGTATTATGTGATATTTGTTGATGAATTTTCTCATAAGTGTTGGATCTTCTTCATGCAGAAGAAGAGTGAGACATACTAAAAGTTATGTGAGTTCAAGGCGCTGGTTGAGAAAGAGTCGGGGAAGTAAGTGAAAGCTCTAAGGAGCGATAATGGTGGTGACTACATCTTTGGAAAAATCAAAAACTTCTGTAGCAAAGAAGGAATTTGAAGAGAGCTCATAGCACCTCATAACCCATAGCAGAATGGGGTTGTTGAGTGAAAGAACAAAACGATCATGGGTGTTGCACGGGCGATGTTGCATGATCAGGGACTTCCCATACACTTGTGGGCTGAGGCATGCAATGCTGCGGTTTATGTGCAAAATCGTTGTCCTCACATGATACTTAGCATGAGTACACCCGAGGAGGCGTTTTCTGGTAAGAAGCCTGATATTTCCCATTTGAGGATTTTTGGTTCACCTGTTTACATTCATGTGATGAAGGATGTAGAGGGAAGAGAGTCAGGAGGAGGCGCTTATTAAGTTGGGATCTTGTGAATTTCTTGATACACCCCACAACTATCGTGTGTATTTGCCGAGATAGTCGGAGGAAGACGGTATGCGGCCAGATATCAGTTGCAGAGGAGCCATGCGGTGTTTGCTTGAGAGGGAGCCAGACTTGCATGGAGATGAGGAGCTATTAGTTCCTAAGGATGAGTCTCAGGATGTGGATCAGCCACAATATGAGGTTCATGTAGTGGAAGAGACCACTCAGGCAACGCCAACCATCAGAGGGCGGAAGCGCACTACAGAAGCTGAGCGACTGGCTCAAGATGCAGAGAAGGTTGTAGGAGCACCTACATCACAACGCAAACAGAGACAGTCACCTGACCGGTATACTGGATACATGGCTCTTATGAGCAAGTGTATCATGACAGAGCCATCCTCTTTCGAGGAAGCTGTGGAGGATCCCGCATGGGTAGATGCCATGGTGGAAGAGTATGATTCTATTGTTAGAAACCGGTGCATGGAGGGTGTCCCAAGGCGAGAAGGAAAATCGGTGGTAGGTTTGAGATGGATCTACAAAGTGAAGCAAGCGATTACAGTGTGGAGAAGTCTGAGGTAGGAGAGATTTGTTGCTCGAGGATTCTCATAGATTGGGGGATCGACTATGGGAAACCTTTGCCACTAATCGTAAGGTATTCTTCCATACGGACGATCCTTGCTCTCTCAGCGCAGATGGGGTGGCACATTCATCAGATGGATGTGAAGACTGCGTTCCTCAATGGAGGTATTGAGGAGGAGGTGTATATAGAGCAGCCTGAAGGTTTCGAGATCTTCAGCAGTGAGTCGCATGTGTGCCGACTTAAGAGAGCACTGTACGGGCTGAAGCAAGCACCTCGTGCTTGGTACACTCGGATAGACAGCTACTTCACCGGGCTTGGATTCTCCAAGAGTGAGGCAGATCCAAACCTGTACCAGATTGTGGTGGAGGGGAAGCTGTTGATCATCGTACTGTATGTAGATGATTTGATTTTGACGGAGTGATGAGCTGATGAGTACACTCATGCAAGGCTGATCTTGTAAAGGATTTTGAGATGAAGGACTTGGGCCTCCTTCATTTATTCTGGATTGGAAATTTGGCGGTGCGGTGATGGATTGTTGTGTCTGTAAAAGTATGCCTAGGGAGATAGATTGACAAACCCAAGGGGCGCAAGCCTATCAACACTCCTCTTCCTGGTGGTTGGAGGAAAGAGGATGCTACATCGGCAGAGGTAGTGGATGCCACTGTTTACCGACAGTTGGTGGGGTCGCTCATGTATCTAGTCAATACACGACCTGACATATGCTACGCTGTTAACCGACTTTCACAAGCTATGGTTAAGCCTACCAAGCTCTTTTGGAAGGCATGCAAGCATGTATTGAGATATCTTAGAGGCACATCAGGATATGGATTATGGTACAAATAGTCGGATGAGGTGAAGCTGTGTGGCTTCACGGATACGGTGGGCGAGGGGAGCCCATTTATTTAAACATGCGGAGGGATTTTTCGGTATGGTCGACATGTCGGTTCTTGGGGTGCAATGAGGGAAACGAGATCTGTGGCACTTTCAGTTCGAAGGTCGAGTATATGGCGGCGAGTTTGGGCGCATGCAAGGCTATATGGATGAGCAGATCTAGTCGGTTGTTGGGTTCTTGCCGTTCTCTTGTTGTTGGCAATATGATGCAATATGTTGTCCTTGATGGCAACCCACTTGATGAAGATGATGGAAACCTACTTAATGAAGTTGTTCTTGATGCTTGATGAGTTTATTAATGATGTAAATCTGATGTTCTACAAGTAGCTTAGAAGTACCAGAGAAATAAATATTAGTAAGGGCCAGAACAATGATGAAAAGTGTGTAACACAAAGCATACGCGGGTTTGTTTAGGCGAAGTAGCGTATGTACGTGGAAAAGTATGTGCTAAGTCGCGTATGCCTAATTGCGCTCTAAATTTGTAAAACCAGGGATCTTACCATGGTATTGACCCATTGTATTGAGCGCTTGAATATCTAATTGATCCCGTCCAAGAATACCATTAGAAGTTGTGTGGTTTTGGATCATGGTATTGACAAAGGATAAACCTATATAAGGAGAATAAATTCATAGTGAAAGTGGGTGCATGAGTCTGGGTTTGAATGAATACTTCACTCTGAAGTATGTCTGAATGGAAAGGGTAACAGTTTGATGATAGATCTGATTCTATGATGCACCTATGAAGAAAATGATGAAGAGGGATCTCTAGATCTGAAATGTATTTGTATCTTCTAGATCTGTTTATGGAATATTTAGATCTGAGATGAGGCAAACATGTATCTGAAGTAAAGGGTAAAATCTGAGCTATAAATCTGATATGAAGAAGTATGCTGCTCTATAATCTTTGAAGATCTATACGCTAGTTTACAGCATAGAAAGCACGTATATACGTGGGTTGAATTCAGCGAAAGCGCGTATGGAATGTGAAACTAGTTCTGAAGTATGTGCAGATGTATACGCGGGTTTATATGCATGAAAGCGCGTATATACGCAGGATCAATGAAAGGAAAGCGCATATGAAAACTAGGGTTTGTTGAATTATGTGGTATGAAATGTCTGATCTGTTCTGCTGTATTACTGCTATCTGTTTATGATGTATTCATACAGATCTGGGTTTTCTGAATATTGATTATGTTGCTGACTATGTTGAGAAAATATCAAGTTGTTGATTGACTGGTTGATGATTCATTGAATGAATTGATAAGGGTATAAGTTTCATTTTGATGTATGATTAAGCTTAAATGTGTGGAGTGGGTCCAGTCTGAAAATATGATGAAAAGTGGAACACGCAGATTTGTGATATTGTCTGGATCAATTATGAAAATCAGTGACAGTGTCCATCCTCCATTAAGTCTTGAGGGTTGTAGCCTTCAGTCAGGGGGTTGTAGCTCCCTTCCAGTGGTAGCGGGTAAACAAGAGTAGGGGGTAGTAGCTCCCTTCCGGGGAAGAGTGTTAGCAGAGGGTAGTAGCTCCCCTTCCAGGAGAGGCCCAGTGGCAGAAGCGAGGGGGGTTGTAGCTCCCTTCCAAAGAGACAGTAAACGAGAGAAGGTTGTAGCCTTCTGCAGGTGGGTGCCTGCATGCTGGTATGAGTCTGCGCCAGTACATGGTTGTAACATGTTTTCTTTATATAATAAATATTGAAGATTGAGACGACGGCAGCGGTGGTTTTCTCCCGACTTGGGTTTCCACCTTAAATCCTGGTGTTCTTGTGTGTTGCTTATGTCTGGTGATTTATTCTTTTATTACTGCACATGCTTACTGTTAAATAAACATCAGATGAATGAATTTCTAAATTAAAAGAAATAATGCATAAAAACAAAGATCTCTTGTGTATACGCGAGGCAACCTGAAAGACATCCGCCGTCTGTGTAGTTGAGCCAGTAAAAAGTGGCGACAACAGGATTTTAGAAGCATAATAAAATTTTATTATGCACTAAATACTAATTCACCCCCCCCTCTCAATATTTTCCCTAACAATTGGTATCAGAGGAGGTCCTTCTGCAGAAGCTTGATCACTTGAAGGAGATCCATCAAAATGGGAAGTCATGAAGGGGTAATGTCTATAAGGCCACCTCTATTCAATGGAAATAATATGTTATTCTGGAAGATACAAAAAAAAAAGCATATCTGCAATGTCTTGGTGTAGAAGTATGGGCAATCGTGGAAGGAGGTTATCAGTATCCGGCAAGTATTCCTACTGATGCAGCAGAAAGGAAGAAATATGAAATCAATGCCAAAGTCGTCAATGTCTTATTAGGAAGCATGTTTGAACCAGAATTTGCTAAAGTGATGCAGCTAAATTCAGCAAAAGAAATATGGGACAAAATCATTCTGAGCTATGAAGGAGATACAAAGGTAAAAAGTGCAAAACTCCAAACTCTCATAATTGAATATGAAAATTTAAGGATGCATAGTGATGAGAGTATTTCCAGTTTCTTTTTACGTCTAGATGATATTGTTAATCGTATGAGAAGTTTGGGTGAAACCATAACCGATACTACTCTAGTGGAAAAAGTCTTAAGATCTTTAACTTCAAAATTTGAGTCAAAAGTATCAGCTATTGAAGAAAGGCAAGATCTGCAAACTCTTACTATTGTTCAACTACATGGTATTCTGACTGCTTATGAAATGAGACAAGGAGGTCCCTCTCAAATCAAAGAAGCTGCTTTTAAGGCATGTGCAAAAGGAAAAGAAAAGGAAGATGTCAAGGAATCAAATTATATATCAGAAGAAGAAGAAGAAAATTTTGTGAGAAGACTCCAACTAGGAACTGGAAGATTCAAAGGTAAGCTTCCCTTCAAGTGTTTTGCTTGTGGAAGAGTTGGTCATTATGCTGCTAAATTTCCTTATGAAGAAAATCATGGTAAAGGGAAACAATTTGAAAAGAGAAAGAGTTATTATACAAATGAAGAGAATGATGAGGAAGAAGAAGATTCTGACCAAGATCTACAAGTGCTCATGGCAAAGAAGAAAAAGAAGAAGGCTACTCAAGGAAAGGAGATACCTCAGAAAACATGTGCAGCAGAAAATGGAGAAGATGAAACAGGTATTGATTGTTGTTCTTGTGATTCACTTTCTTGTGCATGCAATGGTGAAGATAGTGAAAGTAACAGTATAAGTCTAGAAGCAAATATCAAGATCAATGATGAAAGCAATGATTGGAATCAATTTCATAAGAGAGAATCTATCTACAAAGATATGATCTCTAGAATGAATGATCAAAAATAAATACTGAATGGACAGATAGACAAGTATCAAAAGTTGTATGTTTATGCAACCAATCGAAGTGAAAGACTTGAAGCAGAAATCATCTCTCTCAAAGAAGATCTGGAAAAATCAAATAAGAAGAATGAAGAACCCCTACCATTTGAAAAGGAAGGACTTGAAGCAGAAATCATCTCTCTCAAAGAAGATATGGAAAAATCAAATAAGAAGAATGAAGAATTGCTACAAACATGTGAAGAACAAGAAAATTGGTTGAAGGAAGAAATTTCAAAATTGAATGATCAAGTAGAAGAAGGAAAAAGGGTCGAAGAAAGCATGAAGAAGCAATGCCAAAAATTGGAGGTTGAGGTAAATATTATCAAAGGTAAATTAGAAGAAAATGATAAACTCTTGAGGTTTCAAGATAGTACTAAGATTCTGGATAATCTTCTTAGTAATCAAAGATCTCCTGCTATTAAACTTGGTCTTGGTTTTCATGAAACTTTTAAAGGAGAATCTAGTTCACAAGGAAGTGCTAAAGATTCAAAGGATATCAATGCAAAACCTGAAGTGTTGGAAGAAAAAAATGGTCAACCGACAATCAGGAACTCTCAGAAGGAATCATTCCCTCCTTTGATCAATAATGTTGAATGTTTTAAATGTCATAATTATGGGCATGTTGCAACCAACTGCAGAAGCAAAATGTTTCAGTCACATGCAAACAGATTCTACAAAGAAAGGTACTCTGGTTTCTTCAAGGGATATTGTTTTTCATGTAACAAGTATGGTCATAAAGCAGCTGATTGCAATAGAAAAAAGAATAGAAAAACACATTATGATCCTTATGCTTACTTTTCTGGTCACACAAGATGTTATGCTTGTAACAAGTATGGACATGTAGAAAAAGAATGCAGGATGAACAGATCTGAGAAATTGGACAATTTCCAGCACACGATAAGAAAGTTCAAGCAAAGCTGGAAAAAGAAGAAGGACCGGTCAAAAACGTAGGGAATATTGACCCTACTGCAGTCATCCGCTTCTAAAGCTTATTTCTCATAATGACTGCAAGAATGATGTGAGATACATCATAGAGATTAGTAATGTATCATCACAGGGGGAGCAATGTATGATGATTCTCATGGTTGATTTGGTAATTCTGGTTATTTTATTTCTGACAGTGCATCTGTTGTGAAGAAGACAGGTACAGGTGGTACAAATTCAGGGGGAGAAGAAGGAGTGTGAAATTTTCAGTATTTCACTTTCCATACGCGGGTTTAATGAAGTAAAGTCGCGTATACACGCGAGTTCCAGTGGACACAGACGTGTATGCATTTATTATAACAATATTAGTATGACAGCTCAAGAACAGGAGCACAGGTTAAGGGGGAGCATCAGTCTGACTATTAATGATTGCATTATTGACGTTATATCTGCTTATGTCTCAGTTCTAAATGATGATGACATGATACATGATTTATTATGATGAGTTTATGGATGAGCCCTGTTTGCTTTTTGCTGAAGAGTATTCCTTGCTTTCACACATGAATGAGATGGAGATACGGACAGATCATGCAGAGATTGTTGTTGATGACTTGCTATTGAAAGTATTCAAGTTGCACAAGCTAAGGAGGAGCCTTGGTCATATGGAAAGGATGCGTGGATGCACATTTTCAGGGGGAGAATTAGCCTTGGTGAATGTAATACATTGTTGGCATTATGCTGATTCTGAAATATGATCTCCTTCTTGAGGTCCTTTTGGTATTTGTTGTAAAAGGTCATATTTGTAATTTGATGAAAAGGTCATGTTGAGACCTATGATGTAAAATTGTAATATTTAGTCATGTAAGGACTTGTTCAAATTTGTAATTGAGTCAAAATGAGTAAACCCACTTGGTTGGGAAGTTGAGTCAAAATGTGTAAACCCACTTGGTTGGGTACTTGAGTCTCATATGTAAATCCACTTGGTTGGATCTTTGATGTAAGTTTGAGTCCTTGGTGATAGGAAAGGTCATAGAGTCATGTACTTCATTGAAAAATATGTTTTAACATTCAACATGAACTCAGGGGGAGCATGGTAACTCCAGTACACTTCAGATCTACATCGCTCTTCTTTCTACATGAAGAGAAAAACCTTGTGTTGGTTTTTGATCCGCCCTTTGCCCTTGATGTCAAAGGGGGAGAGTGACATGGTGTTTGAATATCATTATGATTAATGTATCTATCTGTTGTGATCGTGATCAAACACTATCGTGGTTGCCATCAAGTACAAATGGGGAGATTGTTGGCAATATGATGCAATATGTTGTCCTTGATGGCAACCCACTTGATGAAGATGATGGAAACCTACTTAATGAAGTTGTTCTTGATGCTTGATGAGTTTATTAATGATGTAAATTTGATGTTCTACAAGTAGCTCAGAAGTACCAGAGAAAGAAATATCAGTAAGGGCCAGAACAATGATGAAAAGTGTGTAACACAAAGCATACGCGGGTTTGTTTAGGCGAAGTAGCATATGTACGCGGAAAAGTACGTGCTAAGTCACGTATGCCTAATTGCGCTCTAAATTTGTAAAACCAGGGATCTTACCATGGTATTGACCCATTGTATTGAGCGCTTGAATATCTAATTGATCCCGTCCAGGAATACCATTAGAAGTTGTGTGGTTTTGGCTCATGGTATTGACAAAGGCTAAACCTATATAAGGAGAAGAAATTCATAGTGCAAGTGGGTGCATGAGTCTGGGTTTGAATGAATACTTCACTCTGAAGTATGTATGAATGGAAAGGGTAACAGTTTGATGATAGATCTGATTCTATGATGCACCTATGAAGAAAATGATGAAGAGGGATCTCTAGATCTGAAATGTATTTGTATCTTCTAGATCTGTTTATGAAATGTTTAGATATGAGATGAGGCGAACATGTTTCTGAAGTGAAGGGAGAAATCTGTGCTATGCATCTGTTCTGAAGAATTGTGCTGCCATAAAATGTCTGAAGATCCATACGCAAGTTCGTCGAGGATAAAGCGCGTATATACGCGGTTTGTATTCAGCAAAAGCGCGTATGGGAATTGAAGTCAGCTCTGAAATGTGTGCAGATGTATACACAGGTTGGTATTTTCGAAAGCGCGTATATACACATGTTCAGTGAAGTAAAAGCGCGTATGAAAACTAGGGTTTGCTGAAGTATGTGGTATGAAATGTCTGATCAGTTCTGCTGTATTACTGCTATCTGTCTATGATGTATTCATACAGATCTGGGTTTTCTGAATATTGATTATGCTGCTGACTATGTTGAGAAAAGATCAAGTTGTTGATTGATTGGTTGATGATTCATTGAATGAATTGATAAGGGTATAAGTTTCAGTTTGATGTATGATTAAGCTTAAATGTGTGGAGTGGGTCCAGTCTTAAAATATGATGAAAAGTGGCCTGCAAGTTGTGATCTATTGAAGCTATTGGATCCAGTATGAAAATTGATGAAACATGGTCCATAGAGGTGCTGAGGGTTGTAGCCTTCGGTCAGGGGGTTGTAGCTCCCTTCCAGGAGAGGCTGGTAAACGAGAGCAGGGGGTAGTAGCTCCCTTCCAGGAGAGGCTGGTAAACGAGAGCAGGGGGAAGTAGCTCCCTTCCAGGAGAGGCTGGCAAACGAGAGCAGGGGGTTGTAGCTCCCTTCCAGGAGAGGCTGGTAAACGAGAGAAGGTTGTAGCCTTCTACAGGTGGGTGCCTGCGTGCTAGTATGAGTCTGCGCCAGTACATGGTTGTAACATGTTTTCTATATATAATAAATATTGAAGACTGAGACGACGACAGCGGTCGTTTTCTCCCGACTTGGGTTTCCACCTTAAATCCTGGTGTTCATGTGTGATGCTTATGTGTGATGGTTTATTCTGTTATTACTGCACATGCTTACGACTAACTAAACATCAGATGAATGAATGTTGCAAAGATCTAAGTAAAGAAATAAATGCATAATAAGATCTTTGTGTATACGCGAGTTGTATGAAGGATATCTGCGTGTATACACGAGTTGGGCTCAGTAAAGTAGCGTATGGGTTTTAGAGCATGAAAAATAAATTTTTTATTGTCTGCACTAAATACTGATTCACCCCCCCCCCTCTCAGTATTTTTCCCAACAACTGTGATATATTGTGATAATCAGAGTTGCATCAAACTCTCGGTTAATCCAATATTTCATGATAGATCTAAACACATTGACATCTGGTATCATCATATCAGAGATTGTGTGCAGCAGAGGATCATGTTACTTTCATACATTCCCATGGAGGATCAGGATGCTCATATCTTGACGAAGGCGCTCACCAAGAGAAAATTCGAATACCACAGGGGCAGGATCGGGGTGGCAGATAATCCCTATCTTGTTGAGAGGGAGTGTTGAGATTGCAACAAGATGATGATCTTAGTGAAAATAGTCGCCTTCACTAAGTGGGCCCGCAGGCTATTTTTGGCGCAAGTCTATTTTTAGACTATGTCTATTTTTAGACATGTCGATCATATTCTATGAGTTGCAGGATGCTATTTGTGGATGGTTGATCAAGTCGAAAAAAAATAGATGGACTTCTATTTTTAGACATATTGGGCAGAATCTATTTTTAGACTGGGCGGAACCTATTTTTAGATTGCCAGTCTAAAAATAGATATGTCGAATATTATTAGCTCTTAATAATATTTGGACTATAAACATTATCTTATTCTCTTGAAGCACTTCAGTTAAGTGCACAGATTTGGCACAGGAGCTGACAGAAGGAATTACGCTATTCCTGAGGGTTAAGTGGAGCTATTGCATGGAGACTTTAGTTAGAACTCATGTGACAGAGTTTGGTGGAGTTGATGAGACAGTTGATGGAGTTGTGTTCAGTTTAATTGAGTTAAACATAGTTGAGCTAGTTGTATCTAGTCTAACTGATTGATACACTAGTGAGAGTGGTGTGAATTAACTATTAATTAATTCACTAATTATTAACTCATTAATCAACTAAAGAACACATCATTTAACTACAGTGCATGGACAGTTTCAGTGGAGACCAGTGGAGAGATAGGTGAAAGAGCAGGTTAACTATCAGTTGTGACTATAGTGTTGCATGATTTGCAACAACCAATGATTGGAGATGCCAATGAGGATTGCGTGAGCAAGGCTGGACCAATTCGAGTTCATTCAGAGCCATTCTTCAGCAGTGATTGCGCAGTAGAGGCAGGCTAGCAGGTGGCAGAGATTGGAGCATTGTTTTGCTAGATCGGGACCTGATTATTGTGTAACAATTTGAGATTGTACTGAGAGATTTGTGAGGAGCTTTGTATAATGATTGTTACATGATCTCTATGACATATAATATATAGATAGTTGTGGGTTTTCAGCTTTAAGCTTTCCCATTACATATTGTGTTCATATGTGTGATTGTTTATGGTTTTAATGTGTGCATGCAATTGTTTTTATTTCTGCAATTAGTGATCAATGGTAGAAGAGATTCTGTATTTTGCATGAAGTTGAAATAGTGTGTGATCAGGAGAATCTCGGTGTATAACATATCAGTTATCAAATTTTTACACTGCAAAGTTTCCATCTCCTCCTCCTCCTCACAGTTGTAAGTGTCACCTGGGGTGAAAAAATGCGTGGAATCTTGACATGTGGCAAACCCCCCATTTCTATATTATAACACCCTCACATTTCTACCTCTAAAGGTTTTTCCAACTAAAAAAGCCCTTATATTGTTCCCAACGCACCACAACCCCTCAAAAGTTTATGCTCTACGGTTATTAGATTCTCTATGGTTACTAGAAATGAACCAACCTTTACGAAATCATTACAACACACTATGCAGAGGAATTGGAGGTTGATGCACACACCTTACCTTCAAGAAAGGATACCTATGTTATTTCTGTGCAGTACAACTTTATCTCCTTGAGCCGAATCAGGCCTTTGTATTTTTCTCTTTTCTTTATCTTTCTTCTTGGGGTATGTGACTCCTTAAATTTCAATTCATGTAGCAGACAACTACATACTCTTAAAATTTGGAGATTGTTCATCTCCATGAGACCTGGTAACCCTTATATTTCATATTTTGATATCTCCAACATAATCAATTGAGTCAACTGTTCAACTCAATTGGGAAGGCATCTCAATTCTTGGCATCCATGGAGCAACAACATATTCAAAATTGATAGGAAACCGAGCGAATGTGGAAAATTTTTCAACAAAGGACTTTCCAAGTAAAGATATATGAAATTCCTTATGCATGTAGTCTGCGCATTGGTCAACACTTTTAAGTTGTTACCCAAAATATTTAACCATACCAAGGATTTTTGATGTTCCATGTGGATGGGAAATACTTCCATTCAGACACATCCCGATAAGTTTCAGAATAGAAGCGTGGTTATGTTTCCAAGTGTTATCGGAAAACACGTGCAACAATGACTCAAATCCATAAATTTAAGTTGCAATAGATTCCACAACGAATTCAAAAGCTTCTTCAAACTTTTTCATCCAGACAGATCAATGATTTGGAGATTCGTTAACTCCCCCAACGATTTCAGAAGCCTCTTCAAATTTTTCAGTTACCCAACATAATGGATCATAGTTTTGTCAAATTTCCCAAGGAGACTGGAAGACTTTCCAAACTTTCGCAACCAATCACACTTACACGTTCGAGATTTGTTAACTTACCAAATAAATTATTTGGAAGAATACTCAAACTTCTACATCCTTCCAACGTGATGAACCTAATGTTTGTTAAATGGTTAAAGGCATTTGTAAGCATGTTCAAGCTGAAACCTTGCAGGAAGATGATTTTAAGATTCTTTAAATATCCAAAGGAATATGGAAGTATATCCAAACTTTCGCAGTTGACGAGATGGATTCCTTGGAGATTTTTTAAATCTGTGAAGGAATCTGGAAGCTTCTTCAATATTTTGCAACCAATGAGTCAATGTGTAGGAGATTTTTCAAAATATCAAAGGAACCTGGAAGTACCTCCAAATATTGGCAGTTGTTGAGGATGATTTCTTGTAGATTCGTTAAATCCCCTAAGGAATTTGGAAAAATTTTCAAATTCCTACACTCAGATAGACCAATTTACTGGGGATTCGTTAAATGCCCCTAAGATTTTTTAAGCCTCTTCAATCTATCCAAGTTAGACAATTGGAGGTGTTGGAGACTTGTTAAATCCATGAAAGAATCTGAAAGCATCTTCAATCTTTTGCAGTCTTAAAGTAAAATTCCTCTGAGATTTTCCAAACTTCCAAAGGAATCTATAATTACCTCTAAAATTTCGTAGTCGTTGAGGATGCTTCCTTGGATATTTTTTAAATCCCTCAAGGAGTTTGGAAGCTGCTTCAATCTCGTGCAACCCCACAACTGGATTTGTTGCAGATTCGTTAAATTCACAAAGGAATATGGAAGTACTTCCAAAATTTTGCACCCATACAAGGCTATTCATTTGAGATTTCACAAGTCTCCAAGCGATTCTGGAAGCCATTTCAATACCTCAGATGAAATCATTGATCCTTATCGAAATATATATGTAACCACATAAAGCTCTCATACCATGATAAACAACAATCCATAAAGACCTATATCAATTGTTATCACTGAAAAATCAGACAAGCAAAGATGACATTATTAAATGTCAGGCAGAAGATTTTCAGGGTTGAGGCACATTAGAGGATCTAAAGAATCTAAAAAATCTCTTAGGTCTCACAGGAAAATCAAATTGTGCACTGAAGGAACTACTAAAATGCGCCTGTTTGCATAGAATCGTTCGATAAGCACGCCTTTGCATGGATTTTCCTCAAAAATCCGCGCGGACCTGAGAGTGGGGGAAGTCACTTTCTGAGACCACAAGGCATACTCCAGGACATTGATCCCACACTTGAGGCTGCCTAAGGATAGTCGTCTAAGCCTCCTTAGGACCTCAAGGGAGCACACAATAAAATCACCCTCCTCTCTTGGGTCGCCATCCACAATGTACCAAGAGAGG
The DNA here is from genome assembly GCA_034641835.2 of Pinus albicaulis. NCBI lineage: Eukaryota > Viridiplantae > Streptophyta > Pinopsida > Pinales > Pinaceae > Pinus > Pinus albicaulis. The sequence goes on from CM076583.1 coordinate 39,922,774, forward strand.
GAAGGAGAGTTTGAATTCTCCTATAAAAGGCCACCAAGGGATGAAAAATTTGAGAACACATTGTTATGTTAACCAGAATTTCCCCAAGCAATACCAACAATGTGTGATCTAGAGCAGAGATAGAAGGGACTTAGTTGTTGGCCATCCAACAACTCCAGTCCACCATAGTAGAGAGAAGGAAACTTTGCGCCAAGGCGGCTTGGAAGTAAATACATCCTTGCATCGAGACATAGAACCCCTAGTTCTAAGGGCCCCTTGGAAAGTGGGTAAAAGTTTCATCCTTCATTCCTACAAACACTCAATAAGATGGGATGTAAGCGCCACCGTTTGGATTATTGAAGTTGTTTATCTCTATTTAGAGATTTTGTATTATTTGTTTTAGTTTTAGTTTAGTTTTTTATGTTTGAATATGCATGTTATTTCTCTATCTAGTATGTTGATGTTTTAGCATGTTCCACTAACTTGCTTGAATCCATCTATTTTCTTCCTGTGACCAATAACTCAAGAGGGAAAAACCACTCCTCTTAAGTAGGTGTGATTTGGTACATTCATGTGCCAAACACACAAACACATCAATGGTAAAACTGAGTTGTTTGAGCTCCTTTAATGACTTGTCCTTGAAGTGAGAAATGGACCTGGATTAGACATTAGTGAAAGATGTTTGAGATGGCTTGATCCCAAAATTCCTTTTGAACAAAACTAAAATAGATCATTATTCACTTACAGACCAATCCTTAAATACAAAAAAAATTTCTTTAGATATTACGCTTCAGGAGGTCCAACTCCGCAAGGGTTTCATATCTTCCTTAGATAAATGCACACGAGTTAATGAAATATTATCATGAATCCCACTTTTTTCCTCAAAAGATCCTCATATGAAGCCCTTAAATAATTCTCAAAGATTTTGCAAAAGAATCCTTAGACTAGGTCATGGATCTGTAATTAAACAATGAAAACACCAACAAATAATCAATAGATATGCCCTAATGAGTGATTTATATATCAACAAGTTTAGGCCTCAGTATTGGCTCAATCAAACAATGAAAAACCTCATTTTATAGGTTTGAAACAAAATAGTGCTAAAAAAGGATCCAAGTATCCATGCCACAAATATTCACTTATGTTGAAGGATGAAATAAGGTTTTAACACTAGTGTGAATAAAACAATAACCTTCTTGAAGGAGTCTGCATGATATTGAAAGAGTTGCACATAGAGTGCTCCAAGTTCACTCTGAATTTTTGGCTCATAATCTCCCTATCTCCGAGGGTCAAAAACCTACACAGAAAGCACAATATGCCAACGAATCACCATGACCTAAAAAACAAAAGGATAAATCCTATATCTCCAAGAGATATGCTTGAATACTCAAAGGCCACAGAGATAGACATAGATATAACGTTGAATGCCTCATCTGCATCCAGGAAGGAGGCCAAATAGTCCTCCTACAAGGGCTAAAAATTCCTTTGCAAATAACCTTCAATCTGGCTTCAAAACATGTCTTAGATTTCCCTTAGAAGAGGCCAAATGAGCTCAAAAAATGCTCAAAAATCCCAGTGAATAACCATAAGAAAAAATAAACCTAGAAACCATTCTTTAGTCTTTGACCTTCTTCTTCAAATCTTCAAGACAACTCCGGGCTTCAGTCCAAAACAAAGATATGTCACTTAATAATTGATTGATATTGCTTACTACGAGGGAAGATGTGACCCTATATATATATATATATATATATATATATATATATATATATATATATATATATATATATATATATATATATATATATATATATATATATATATATATATATATATATATATATATATATAGGCATAGAGGCTTCTAGGAGCCGACTTGAAAAAGAGAAAAGTGAACTTGAAAATTAGAGGGAGACAAATTGAAATTCGAATTTCAAAAATTAATTTTGGAACCAAAAACCCTACAACCATTTTAATTCAAATTTTTGGTTATTTGTCCTTAATAAGAATTGACTTTTGACTAGAATAGGATCAACCCAATTTAATTTTATTTTCTTTGAATGAAAAAGAATGATTTGTAGCATATCCTTTTGGGGCTTCTTGACCAAAAATGGGGCTCCAATATTTATAAAGGCATACCTCGTCAATCACGAGGAATTAGTAGGCATACCACCTACAATTAGAATCGACATGATGAGGATAATCAAATGATGATGGTCCTGACCCAAAATAATTTTATCTTCCTTGTCATTTTGGTCATCAAAAGTGAGGATTATTTTGGTTGTTGCTTGGGTTGACATCAATGATAACCATGGTTCAACATTTTCCACCACCCCCAGCTTGTCCCTATAAAACAGAAAGTTCCCCTTACTAAAGGTTTGGTGAGAATATCTACTACATCCTCCTCTATGGAGATGTACTACAATCTCATAGCACAACTCTAGACTTTGTCTCTAATGAAGTGGTATCTATTCTCTATATGCTTGGACCTATCATGAAAAAGTAGATTCTCATAGAACTTAATGCAACTCTGATTGTCACAATGAATCATAGTAGGCCCCATCTCAAGACCAAATAATTGTGTTAGCATCTTGTGAAGTCATATGGCCTAAAAAATCACCAAAATCACTGTCATGTACTCAACCTCTAGTCAACTAAGTGCAAGTGAGTGATTCTTTCTATTGTACCATGAGATCGTAGCTAATCCTAATCTAAAACAAGAACTTTAATTATTTTTCTTTTTCGTTGCACTCCTTGCCCATTTTGAATATATGTAGCACTGCAACTCCACTCCACCAACTCTGAAATATCTCAGTCCATACTCCACTGCACTATGAAGATAGCTGAGCACATGTGTTGTTTCCACCCAAGGAACCCTCCTCGAATCCACCTGGCCTAGTGTTGACCAAATACATCAAAAAAGTGATCAATTGTTTGTACAAGGTGGGAAGAATAAATGTCAACTCACCCTTAGAAGCACTCCACTTATTTAAGTTGGTGCTCATAGGTGTAGACATGAACCTGCAATCTTCCATCTTGAATCTCCTCAAAATCTCAACTGCATACTTTCCCTACCAAAGGAAAATATCTTAGTTGTTGCCATACCTCCAATTCCAAGAAGTAATGCATCAAACCAATGTCCTTCATCTCGAACTCTGAAGCAAGGTCCTCCTTGCACATCCCAATGAGCCTCTTTGATCCCATTAAGAAGAGATAATCAACATAGAGGACCAAAATAAGCAGATCACCCTCAACAAGTACATAATACAAGTTTGGTTCTGCCTCATTTTTGGTGAAGCCCAATCCGAGTAGGCACCCATCAATCCTAGAGTAACATGCACAATATTTTTGCTTAAGTCTGCTTAAGTTCTTCTTTAGTCTGCATACATGGGACTCCCTCCCATGCACCTCAAATCCTTGAGGTTTGACAATATACACCTCTTCCTCAATTTCCCCATTAAGAAGGGAAATATTCACATCTATCTAATGAATCCTACGCCCCATCTTTGAGGCAATATATATAGCTACATTGATAGATGCATATTTGGAAACGGGTGCAAATATTTCCTTATAATCCACTCCCTCCTTCTTGGAGGATCCTCTTGCCACAAAGCTCGCTTTTTCTCAACACTACCATTCATCCCATGCTTGACCTTGTAGATCTATCAGAAAGTGACCAATGACTTCCCCTTAAGGCTTGATACTATCTCCCACACATAGTTCCTCATGATGGGACTATGCTCTTCCACCATTGCATCCCTCAAAATTTGTGGGTATGCTGCTTCTTTAAAGGTAAAAGGCTCAAACTCATTAATGTTGCTCACCAAGGCCATATAATTGGAAAATATGGTTGGTAATCTACTATCCCTTGAACGTGTTTCTAGGAGCATCTACATTGTCCTCAACATCTCTCAATGTCTACTTATCCCATATTAGACTCTTCATAATAGAGCTCGAAGGGACATCTCGCTCCTCCTCTTGATCATAATAATGTGTCCATGTTGTTGGTGTTGTTGGTCCCTCCCCAACCTTCGACGCCTCTCACTCCCAATCCTTTTCCATTGCTATAGATGTATCATATGGGATTCTAAAGGTCCTACCCTCTTCAAATCTGTCATCTCAACTAACTATTGTCTTCCTTGTAGAAAAATTGAATAATTGTTAAATTATTCATCGAGATTATCCTGATCACACACTATTTGAGCTTCATGCATAATACATAACCTCTTCTACTATTGATCATCAATTTGCGGAAATTAAACAATCGCATGCGCACATTTAAACCATAAACAATCACACATATAAACACAGTATTTATGGGAAATATTAAAGCTGAAAACCCCCAACTATCTGTATATTAAAATGATAGAGATCATGTAACAATCATTGTACAAACTCCTCACAAGCTCTCAGTACAATCTCCAATTGTTACACACTACACAAGCTCAGATCATACAAAACACATGCTCCAATCTGCTCCACCTGTTAGCCTGCCTCTACTGCGCAATCCAATATGGATAATACTAAGATCCATGTTCAAATCCCACTAGTATGTACTACACAATCCTCATTGGCATCTCCATCAATGTTTGTGCAAATCTCATGCACCAATATATTCACAACTGATAGTCACACTTGCTCTTTCACCTACCTCTCCACTGGTCTCCACTGAAACTGTCCATGCACTATAGTTAACTGATGTATTCTTTAGTTGATTTATGAGTTTATAATTAGTGAATTAATTAATAAATAATTCACACCACTCTCACTAATTGTATCAATCAGTTAGACTAGATACAACTAGCTCAACTAAGTTAAACTGAACACAACTCCATTAATTGTCTCATCAACTCCACCAAACTCTGTCACATGAGTTCTAACTGAAGTCAACCATGCAATAGCTCCACTAAACCCTAGGAATAGCGTAATTCCTTCTGTCAGCTGCATGTGCCACATCCGTGCACTTAACTGAAGTGCTCCAAGAGGATAAGATAATGTTTAGAGTCCAAATATTATTAAGAGCTAATAATATTCGACATATCTATTTTTAGACTAACAATCTAAAAATAGATTCCGCCCAGTATGTCTAAAATTAGAAGTCCAGCTATTTTTTCCGACTTGACCAACCATCCACAAATATAATCTTGCAACTCATAGAACATGATCCATATGTCTAAAAATAGACATAGTCTAAAAATAGACTTTGCGCCAAAAATAGCCTGCGGGCCCACTTAGTGAAGACGACTCCTTTCCACTAAGCTCATCATCTTGTTGCAATCTCAACATTCCTCTTCTCTGACATGTATGCCTTGTAGTCCTTTGAGATCTCATTATATCCAACAAAGATCCCTCTCTCAAATGAGGGCTCTAGTTTAGTCCTCTTCTCGAAAGGAATATAGACATACATCGGACTTCCAAATATAAGAAGGTTGCTCACCTCCAATTTCAATCCTATAAAGCCTCCTTAGGAATCTTGTCCTCCACTACCTCGTGAGGACTCATGTTTTATATGTCCACTGTTGTGTTGCAAGTCTCCTATTACAAGAACATTGATCATAGATCATACCCTTGGGTGCTCCAACTATACTCCTATTCTTCTATTTCACTCCACTTTGTTGCAGATTATAGGGAATTGTTAGCTTTTTCTTGATTCCTCTTGATTCTTACTTCCCAACAAAAATCATATCATCATCTCTTTAGAATGGGCCTTTTTATTTTTTATTTTTTCTAATTAATTTTGTACACATTTTAGTAGAATTTCTTTTAAAATTGTAAATTTTAATTATAAAATTTAATTACTCTAAAAAAATTTAAAAGAATTAATTTATTTATATATTTAAAAACTAAAATTTATAAATATTAATTTTTATTAAAAATATTGATATTAACTAGAATATTTTATTAGACAAAGATATTATAACTTTCCATTTTATTATTTTTAATTATTTTATAAATGTTTAAAAAATTAAATAAATTTCTAATATTTATTAAAGCAATAAATACCCAAAAAAAACTTCAAACACATTGAATACAATTTTAATTATAATTCAAAAATACATAAAGTACATGACCGAATATAATTTTTGTTCTGATTTAAAAATACATGAAATGTTCTTATTTAAGAGAAGTATATCCTAAAATTATAATTCAAAAATACATAAAGTACATGACCGAATATAATTTTTGTTCTGATTTAAAAATACATGAAATGTTCTTATTTAAGAGAAGTATATCCTAAAAGGGGCGCTTTTTCACGTACACAACACACAGATCACTGTTTCTTTGTAATTAAGAAAAACATGAAACATACATAAAACCGGAATATAATGTTCGTTCTCATTGGAAAAAACGGGTCTGAGAGGAGAAGAGACATGTTGAGAAAGCGACTAAAATCGCAAGAGATGCTCATCTTAGTGAGCGATTAAATTATAGTAGCCACAAATTTTTTTAGGAATTAAATTCTAATAGCGACTCGAACGACAACTGATAAGAGGTATACATTATCTCCGTAAAATGGACAAACTAGCAATCACATTGACTCCACGCAACTAGACAAATTGGAAATCTCAAGGCGTTGTCCACGTGAACAAGATGCATGATGAGAAAACGATTAAAATGACGATAAATGCACATCTTTGTAGCATCAACAAGAGTCCCCATGATCTCAGATACAAAAAAACCCTCTTCTATAGTTCAACAACAGAAATCGGTCTCCGGTTATGTGAGCCTCCCACCAGTGGGGCAAGTAGAAGCCTACAAAAAATTATATATTTACATAAATCAGTCTTGAATATGAGGCGATGTTCTAAGGCGAGTCTAAAATTCACGGAAACGCATTATGAAAAGTAATTACATCGAAGGTGTTCTATTGTGAGCTTTTAAGCTCACGACATTGTAGTGGATTCGTCGTTCTAAAACGAATATGCCAAATCGACCATTTGCAATGTCTCGGTCCTCCCGCACTCATTTTACTCTCCCGAAGACATGATCAGCGGTGATCAAATTTGAAGAGCTGGTCTTATTTTCATTTGGAAGGGCATATATTCTTTTGACTCTTCAAAGATTAAAAGTTACAAAATTTTTTACTTCTCTTCACAACTCTATATTAAATAAACCTTTCATACAAAAAATTCCCAAAATGAAAAAAATGACTTTTTTAAATTTTTTAAATTTTAAATTAAGACCAACCCTATTCACATAAATACACTAAAATATTCAGTTGGATGTATGCAAAAATGGACATTTTTTTTCTACAATATTTTCCATTCAAGTTAGGTGAAAGATCATAACTCTGGACTATTTGTGCAACTTTCAATGAATATCATCTCAATTATCTAAATATTTATAATTGTAAGAAAAAAATGTATGGTCAATGTTTTGCTAAAAATACTGAACAAATAACTCTTATTCGTGTAATCATATTTATAATCTTCTCAATAATTTATTAATGATATTGAAAATATGCAACTTGAGTTTAGGAAAAAAAAATCCTGTTATCCACTAATACCATAAAAAATTATTTGAAAACTAACCAAAAAAACAAATAATTATAAATAATTAAATAAATACTAAACAAATAATTATACAAATATTATAAATTTCATATTAAAATCAATATTAAAATCAAAAGCGAGAATGAGGAACATACAAAACTTTCTTTGTAACTGCAAGAAAGATCTTTATATGTATATCATGATTCTCGTCTACTAAACATTTCAAATCCTTTCGAGACAATATTTTTATAATAATAACCATTAGATACACTTTTACTTTAAAAAAAAAAAAAAAAAATTCAATTTACTTGCGATTTTTGTTGGCACAATTTTTTTAATATGTCCCTGAAAACCTGAAGAAACCTTAACTTCTTCATTGGAATCACAGGAAGGAGAGAAGAGTATGGACAATCTTTCCAACGAAGCCATATGATCTATTCAGAATGTGTCTCATAAGAGAACCTTTAGTATCAACAAGCAGCTACTATGATTATTGTCCTGCCTACTGGGCTTGATAGTCCACCGGAAACAAGTTATGGTGGTTCACCTAAAATTTAGGACGCGTGAATAAAAATCAATTAAGTTGCAACCACTGCTCGGGTTAATAAGTCAGTAAGAGAATAATGTAAATTGCAACCAAGGACTAGGGTTATAGATAACTAGAATTTTCGGAAATGTCCAGCGAACCTGAAGCACTTCATAAGACATTTTATATTATCATTCACATTTTTTTAAAAACCTGTAGAGATACAAATTTTAATTTTTTTTGACGTTTAAATTTTGCTGAGCACTTCTCTGACGTGCCAGAGGGGTCTGCTGTGACGTGTTCAATTTTGAACTTGTGATCAGGCCCTGCAACTTTGCTTTTTCTGCCGGCCGTGGAGTAATTTACCGAAATCGGCCTCTGATTTGATTCGGATTTTCGATTTTTGGTCTGTGGCCCACTGTGTTTCCAATCTCTGGTTTGTTTTTGGCAGAGCGAGTGCCGCAGATGTCTAGTACTCAACATGTGTCCCCCAAGCACGCGAAGGAGCAGGGAGATCGCTTCTTGAAGTATGGAGAAGTCTCAGGAATTATGTGGTGAAGATCGAAGAGGGAAAGCAAGCGCAGATCGGAGGGCCTTCAGTCGCCCCTGTTTACCGAAACTTTTTAACGAAGGATGGCTTCGCACCTCTGCCGCAAGGAATCGAGTCCTGCTGGGACAATTTCAGGTGCTTCTCATTTCTCACCTGACATTTTGTTTAGAAGTTAAATTCTGGGCGTTTAAGCCCGTCATCGACTTGATATGCCGATTCTCTATTTAGTTGATTCAGTTCTTGAGATAAATAACAAAATGTAGGTGTCCATGGAAGTTTCCCTTGTAAACCAATTCTTCGCTCCAGATAAATGCACCTATCTGCTCAATCTCCTCCCTCTACATTCGACACTAACCTCACTCTCTTCATTGCTTTTCCAAACTCCCAAACCCTTATTCGCAGTCCAGGGAAATGGGAAGCACCTACGCCAAGAAGCCTCTCAAGATCGTTGTAGGAGCTGATGTCTTCGGCTGCGCGCTCAAACCCGCCTGCAAATTATGTTTGAAATTCCATGTGAATGTCCATAATTTTATGTGAAATTTTGAAAAGATGTAAAGAACTTTAACGAGCGAGTGAGTGGATGCATACCTGAAACCCTGATTACACCACTGAGAAAGAATGTCTTTAGAGACGACATTTCCAGAAACCATTTTATACAGCTGGTCTGCTTCTTGAGCAGAAAGACTCTGTCCTTCAACATCCATGGTCCTTTTCCCTCTGGATACTTGCTGAGGCGGCGACAGTGGCTTCTTGGGAGATACCGATTTTTCTTTCATGTCAGAGGAACCGAAACCCTGCTGCAGGGGAGGGTTACTGAGAGCGGTGTTTTGCGCTTTCGCTGCCTTCTGTGCGAGCATTCTCTTCTCGGCAGCAGCTGCGAGAAGTTCGCGCTGCAAACGCCTGTTGATGGCTTCGGAGGCCTCAGACGAAGAAACGTCTGCATTTGCATCTGTATTTACATTTGCATTCGCATTCGCATTTGCATTTGCATTTTCCCTCGGCTTGCTCCGCTTTGGCTCCGGAGTTGGCTGCTGCAAGCTCATCCGCGAAGCTTCACTCTCTGAATTGGGGTTTGAGGCATATTGTTTTTATATTATGTTTTCTTAACTCACGCACCGGTGTTTTGATTCTTCTGTAGCATGTGAAATTTAATCTATAATTTCAAGTATTGGGGTTTTGTTATTTCTGTAGAATGTGAAATTTGAAATTCAAATTTAGGTTTCGGGGGTTTTGATCTTTATGTAGAGTGTGAATTCATTCTGGTATAAACAGTAAATTTAGAGGATTTGGTTTTACGTTTCCTTTCAATATTTGGGAATGCCGAGTGGTTTAGTATTCGTTTTTTTTTATGTTTCCGGGATTGTTTTGGATAATGTGTAGTTTAGCGGTTTAGGTTTCTAATAAGCAAGCTGCGGTGGCGGTGGTATGCTTGGGCTTGTTATTTTCAATAATGGTAAAGTTTTTGTTTTATTGATATCATTCGTTAAGAGATGCGTTGTTTGCAAATTATGTAGAATGTTTTCAGAAAATGAGGCTGTTTTAGATGACCAGTACCTTTGTTGATAGAATGGATTCCCTGTACTCATCATGGGTTGTTTGCAAATTATGTAGAATGTTTTCAGAAAATTAGGGTGTTTTAGATGACGAACACTTTTGTTGATAGAATGGACTCTGCCTTACACACGTTAGACTCAGGAAGTGGGATCTATTCAACCTAATTTAACGAGGCCTTGCACCTTGTATCATCTATTGAGATATGCACATCACTCTGTACAAATTTTGTATAATGCTGGTTTTAGAAAACTTGTTTAGTGATATGAATTTCAAATAAGCAGGCATGTTAGGGTTTTAATTTTTCAATTTCGATTTTATCGACATAATTCCCTCTTTATCCTCTTTTGGTGGGGCAGAAATTTGGACATGGTGTTATTATTTTTCAATTTCATTGATGACGATATATATTTAGATTTTATATCATGGTATTGGTTTGTTTTCAATTTGGTAAATGACTTTCTATTGGCAAAGTAAACTCTACATCTGGCTTGGATGCCATTCCTGGACTATCTGTTCTGCCAATTTCACGCAGGACTCATACGTAGTCTTGTCTGTTGAGATGTGCCTTATTTGCGAGATGTCCACTTGTCTCTTGATGCAGTAGTTAATGCCGTTTTTCTTTAACGTGGCAGCATGGCTTCTAGAACTTTGAACTTGAGTCTGAGCACTAAAAGTGATTTGATTTAACAACCTAAACACAACATGCTTGATTTGATGTCACAGAATCTTGTTTATTCTTCTTGCAATTTATATATTCTAACGATCATGTGCCTTTTTTCTGGGCTTATGCTTTGTCTTAATTCCATATCATGGGTATTTTTATGATACCTCTCGCCAGAATTTCAGGGTTTTATCTGGTTTGATTTTAAAGCTTTCATCTTATTAGTAAATGATAAAGCTCCTGATTTTCGACTCTGGCTTCTTTTCATTCAAGGAAACTGGATTTTTGAAATGTGATAGAAAATGGTGAAATTGTTTGAGATAATGCCTCCATTATTAGGCTTACTTAGTTTGGATTGGGTTGTTGAGGAAGTTGAGAGATTCTCTCAACTTCTCTCTCTAAGATTAGCATTAGTTTAACTATATATATTTGATGTATCTCTGATTATTGAATATAGAAATTATTATTGTGTGTTATTCCTGTGCGTTTCTGCTCTCTCATAATTTCTAATATGGTATCAGAGGCAAGTTGGGCTTAATCCCTCACGGGAGTGCCCAGAAAGATGAAAGAGTTTTGAGAGAGGTTCTCTGTACGTAGATTAGAAGTGTTGAATTTGTTTGTTTGTAAGAGTGTTGTGTGTGCATCTGCGTGTTTTTTATGCTCCTTGAAAATTGAACGCTGCGTTACTGAATTTGGAGTCTTGTAATTGCAGCTTTCTCTTAGCCGATTTTCCGCTGCGTTCCTGGAAAAAGAGAATACCGCTCAGGAGTTTCATATATAACTCTCTGCTCTCCGAAACTGGGCGCCGATGCTCAGAACCTAATTCCGTCTTCCTATCCGCTCAAGGTTGTATGGCTGTTCTTTGGTTTGGCTCTTATACAGAGATTCAAATCAAGAGCTTTAATTTGCGGAGAAATGAAATCCAATTTTCGAGCCTTTACCTTCGCTGGTGTCCAAGGAGGATCTCAGGCTGGGTAGTACCACACATCCACATTTGCTAGGCTGGTTTCGGTGCAGAAGATGGAAATGCAAGTTGATCAGTAGATGGCTCAAGTGGAAATACGGATAGCTAGGTGCAGACACAACCAATAGTAGTCAGCACTAGAGAGGATATCGAATCCGCTGTCGAGAATGATGTGTCGCCCTCATCAATGAAGCCATTAAGTTTAGTAAAGTCAACTTCAGCGTAAAACTAGTAGGCAGACCGGTCGACTTACAATATTTGCTTCTGGCATTGTCATCCATTCCGGCGTTCATAAATTCAGCCATCCCCGTGGCCAGAGAATGCGGCTTTCACGGCTTCGACCTCGACGGAGATGAAAAACTTAGGCATGCTCCTCACTGAATGGAGGCACGCCATCGAAACGGAAGCCAAGGCTTCACATCGCCCTCGGCTCCTTCTGACTGCAACTGTTTATTTTGCAGAGTATTTCTGGTAGTTAATTCGTGTGTCCACGACCTTGTTGTGAGAGAAAATCCGCTTTGAAGTCCGTGGTTAATGTAATAGTTATTAAGTTTGCTAATTTTGATAAGTGAGTGGTGTGCATAGTTATTATTATTTTGTTTGTAAATTATTGAAGAAGAACCAATTATTGAATAGATTTGCATTATTTAAATTTGTCGTTCTTGACGTTCTACAGGGACGAGAGAACAATTGGCTAATTTGATTGTGTGAATTTGTTATATGCTGATCTTGTTGTGCTACGGGCCAAGGAGCATCAGTTACAGGTTACAGTATGAGAAGCAGGTCAAGTTGTTAGATTAGCTCTTGAACATATTCAGTATTCAGACCATTTGCCTAGCCACTGATGGATAGCCGAAAGCGAAATATCCGACAGATGGTGATTGGTCCATAGGATGGTTCATCACTTGTCAGCTCTATCGCGGAAGCCCCGACGAGCCGAGTTGTCAATACTGTTGATCTTGCAAAGTTCATTATTGCTGGTCAGAAACAAATGTATTTTAAATGGGTTGAATGGTAGCTCAAAAATGGTGGAGAAAAGAGCGTTTCCTATGAGATCTCAGAGTGGGTACAAATGTTAATGAAGACCAGGGCAGACAAATGTTTGTATTAAATTAGTGTGTTCTCCATTTTTGTAATGTAGGCATTAAAGGGGGGTGTTTGAGATAATGCCTCCATTATTAGGCTTACTTAGTTTGGATTGAGTTGTTGAGGAAGTTGAGAGATTCTCTCAACTTCTCTCTCTAAGATTAGCATTAGTTTAACTATATATATTTGATGTATCTCTGATTATTGAATATAGAAATTATTATTGTGTGTTATTCCTGTGCGTTTCTGCTCTCTCATAATTTCTAAAAGAAATTTTGATGTGTTTTTTCTGATTCCAGAATATAATCTCTGAATATTATTACTCTGGATATTATTTGTAGGGTGCAAGACTCAGGAATTTGGGGAACACTTGCTTCCTAAATGCAGTTTTGCAGTGTTTTACTCACAACCCAACACCACACAATTGGAATATGTATGCACTCCCAATCTGGTGTAGTCAGGTTGAGACTGACAATAGATAACGGATAAGATTTGCTCAAGTTTCAAGAAGTTCTTGCACGACTTTGTGGGATGTTTGTCCCCAACTTCTCAAGGATATTTCATTTTCATTTAACACTAAGTTCCAATGAGCAAAGATATGGCAGAAAATAACTGGCATGCTCATTTTTGGATATAAGTAAATACATTATTTAATGGTAAGTATATATCGCTTCGAGATTAACTGTCCAATGGTAAATCAGTTATTTGTTACGGAAAGATATATTTATAAGTACACCGAAGGAGTGGACTGTGTGTTAACTCTTGTGCAGATCAAAGGGCGCAGTCTTTTTTTAGGAGGCCTGTTGCAATCTTCTTTGACTTTGCCAGTCAATTTTCGACAACTAGTTACCCTGGGACTGGTCACCGCGAAAACCCAAGAGCTGTATTGTGAAACCTAGGTAGTGATTGACTCATCACCGCCGGGCCAAGATATCTGTCCATTTTGATTAGTTTATATTGATAAAGTAGATCTTTGCAGGGAAGGTTTCATTCTGGGCAAACATGACAGTGACCTCTTCATGTCCATTTTGAAGGCTCCACAATATCAACTTTTTCTGAAGGGACGAAATGAATATTATCCCTTTAAAAAACAATTTATGTTTTTGAAAAATAATAAAATGTCATATTTTATTTAAATTTAAATTAATTGATTATTATATTATAAATTTGAATTATAAAAAATAATAATTTGTATAATTTAAAATATTTTTAAAATAATAATTTAATTTAAAATATAAATTAAAACAAAAGTTAGACTGCGCCGTTAACACACAGTCTACTCCTTCGGTGTACCTTTGAATCCTTAGGGGCAAAGGCAGTGTCTTTCATTCGACGAATTGGAAGCTGATGGGACAGATCCGAGACAGCTCTCGCCGACGACTCTCGCAGTTTTCCGGCAACTCGCGAATCATGGACCCCTGCCTCCGCCACTCGCTCCCTCCGCGCCGCTCCTACTGGCCGAGCATGATGCGTCCATCTCATACCATCAGCCACACCCATGCATCATCAATTTTGAATTTCTAATTGGGCGCGATTTGAATTTGAATTAAGTAATAGTTTTGCAGTGTTTCAAGAGAGTGAAGGAGCGCGAAGATTGGTATATTCGTCATCTCTAGAACGCCATTGGAGTCCCCGTGCTCTCGGTCGGCCCTCTAATGCCCGCTGTGCAATTCATTGCCGGCGACAGCGAGGGCTCCGATTTGTTGGAATGGCTGGACAGGTAGAGGGCAGCCTCGGTGGTGTTTGTGTCATTCGACAACGAGTCATCCTGTCAAGAGAACAAGCTCGCGAGCTGGCGCTGGGCTTGCAGGTGAGCGCGCTGCTGTTCCTCTCGTCGCTGCGCTCTCCACGATTCTTGGACAATCCCTTGGAGCTTCTTCCCGAGGGATTCGACACTGAAACCCGGGAGCAAGGGCTTCTTGTCCGGGGCTGGGTGCCGCAGGTACGTATTCTCTCACACTCGTCGGTGGGTGGGTATCTGAGCCACGGAGGGTGGAGCTCTGCCATGGAGGCGCTTAGCTGCATATTGCCCCTTATTCTGTTGCCCATAAGACGTGAGCAAGGTTTGAACGCCCGCCAAATAATGACATAATTGGAGGCGGGATTGGAGATCAAAAGGGAAGAGGATGGCTCTTTTAGCAGAGAAAACGTATGCAAAACCATGAAAATGGTCATGTTTGGGGAGGAGGGAAAGGGCATGAGATCGAAGGCGGTGGAGGCTCGAGATATTGTAGTGGGAAATATTGGGGGCCAACAGAGTTACATCCATGACTTCATCCAACAGTTGACTGAACGAGGCTCCAAGGAAAAAATACGGTAGACTAGATTTCTTGTCTTTCCTAATTATAGGTTATGGGTTATGGTCTACTAAATGGATATGTGGTTGTGTTTTTTTCAGAAATGGGGTTAGATAATGTATAGTTTTGGTTGTATTTTTTCAGAAATGGAATTAGATAATGTATAGTTTATTTTGTTGTACAAATTTTGTAGTTGAGTTGATTGCTCTATGGTGTGCTATGTAGTTAGTTTTTAAACTGATATGTGGATTAATTTAATGGAAAGGTGGAACTAGAATATTATAGAGAAGAGGATTTGGATGTTGATATCTGTATTTTTTGAGAATTTTGCAAAGGCATCTAATTTTTTCTTTTATCTTCTAATTTTTACTTTCCAACAATAAGTGTAAAGAATACTTTTCTTTGTGATTTTCCCAAAAAAAAAATTATAAATAATATTTTGGATGTTAAAATAAAATATTTATTGTAAAATCAAGTGAGTTGTTATACACTAAAAAAAATTGTATTTTTTTTTTAAATATTTATTTTCAGTTTAAAAATATCAAATATATATATATATATATATATATATAATTCATAAAATATAATTAATTTTTTTTTCATTATTTTCAAGCCATTAAATTGCATACTTTTAAAATATAAAAATTAATTTACAACAACAAAAGAGATCTCTTTTACCATTGTTGTATTCCGTGGACAATGATCATAAGATAGACAAAAGGTAAAAGGGTGAAAATAAGCGTTTGTAAATGAATGTAAAAATTTGAATAATTTCTAAATTAATATTACTAGCAATTGTACCACATGTTGCAAAAAAAGTGATTAATAATCCTCCTAAACAAGCATGAAATACATTCAAGTACAATCTATCTTAGCATAGATGTAAATAAAGAGAAATTTTATTAACAAAAATAGAGTTTACTCTAAGTTCATCTACATATCCTAGCCCCAATTGCATGCTTGTCAGAAATTGTATATGAAGAACAATAATCTTGGTATACAAGAAAGTGAATGTCATTTTAATATGGAGACGTTTTTGGAAGGAGATATTGTTCTTTATGTTATGCTTTATTTTCTTAACTCCAAACTTTTTTTTCTTTCTCTATATACATAATAAAAATGTAATGTACATACGAAAAAAAAACTTTTCACCATACGGATAATTACACTAACCAAACATATTACATTAAGTTAAATTTACAACACCTATGGTTAGTCTAACACATAATTACAATGAGTGAACTAAGGTCTTTATGAAAGCTCTAAACCTTAATCGTTATATGATTGTATTTAATTCAAAAACAATTCCATTTACCATGGAATACTTTATCACATTATATGCCTTGTATTAAGGACTTCATATAGTTTTCACCAACGCTAACTTTAATGTTATAAATGATTTTTAACATTTGCCAACCCACCAAGTGTATCATTCGTGTAATTGATTCTACCGAGGTTATAACTGGCACGTCTTGGATATTAAAGGTAGTAAGTATTGGCAATTAAACTTTTGGACAGTTGTAAGATTTTCCATTACTCTTCGCGGTTGTCAATGATCATTGCTCGGATATTCATCGTCGATTTCTGGGAGATTGATGGTTATTATTTCCGGCAGGAAATGACTTGGTTAACCTCGCCAACCCTAGCTAACACCGTCATTTGTCACTGAGTCTTCGTCGAGAGGCTTCCTCTGCTCCGAGGGTTTGATCTGTGTTAGCTTCGAACCATGTATCTTCTGCTCGGAAGGTTTGATACCACGACAACTTCGAACCTTGCTTCCGACAGCTATGAATTTCAATCGGGTTGGTGAGGTTAATAGAGGTGTAACGCTCCATAATCTTGCAGCATGGTGGAGTAAAGGTTCCGTTATGAACAGTGATGAGTTTCAGGTGGAAATTTTCCCTCTGCCACCTTGGCAACTCCTTCAACTATGGTTCACAAAACGTAGCTAGGTAATCCATCCCAACTCCATTGCAATTTGTGTTTTCCTCCATTTATTTTTATCGAATTTGGGATTTTTATCTTTTAGCAGATTATCATTTTAAGTTCTAACTCTTTTATACTTACATGAACTCCAGTTCAATTCTCAGCATAGTCGAGGCAAACTTCTTTACAGTTTAACTCCTCACTGTTTTCGCACTTTTGAATATTGTTTTTCTTTTTGTCTTGATTATATATACTACACCGTAAAACCTATCTCACAGAGCCTGTTCCATGTTTTCCGATGTTCGCAAGTCAGTTTTCCTCCTACTCAATGGCAGAGTCTTCTGCACCCAAGAATTTTCATGTCACTTACCGGGCTTCTCAGCCTTACTGTTGATGCATTCAGTTCTCCTTACAGGTACTCGTAAAGATCTCGCTTCATAACAGAGGTCTTTCGACCGATTCAGTTTAAGGGTTTATTGACATACCTTGTTTATCTATTTTGGGTTATATTATGTATTGAACATTTCGACTTGTTTGTAAAGATGGTAACAGTTTTCTAGCAAAATTCATAAGCTTTGCTCGCACACTTTGTACTGTGAGCTTTCCGTATTAATATTTTTTTATATGAACCTCTAAGGCTACATTTCTTCTGTACTTGACTCTTGCACTCGTCTTTCTCCAAGACGGAAATGGCTACTATTATAATATTTGTTTTGGGTCTTCCTCATATTGTTATTGCGTAATTACAATTTTAGACAGAGTAGTTTTATTTACACTACTCATTGCAAATGTGAAGGTTGTAAAATTTGAATGGTTCGATTCATTTATTAATTTTCATTTGCGTTTAGCATATATCCTTATTCATTCGATTTCATGTTTATATGCTCGGTCTTCAAGATTTATACTCAGGTTTGGATAAACTGTACATGTCTTTAATATAAATTTAATCTCCAGTATTACTTCTTTTTTTTTAAAGATACTATATTTGTCTACTGGTTATAAATTATTACTGTTTCTTGGTGACCGAACCACTTAAAATCCAGTCCGTGTATAGAAAATAGGGGTAGCGATGCGTATTGGGTTGGGGTTTCACCCCCGTACCCAGTACCAATGGCTCATCCCGCATTATCTTAGATAGAAAGTTCTAGTTCATATTTATTTGCACAATAATTTATAATTACAGTTTTTACATAATCTCCATTTAAAATGCTTTGTCACAGTTTCTTCTACATGCATCGTGACAGATAAAAAACAATTCCTATAATAGATTACTGTGTACATTTAACCAACTTATGATAATAAATTATTGTCCATGTTTAATCGGGTTTACTCCTGGAAAACATCTGTTGTATTTTCGATATATCCTTCAGGTAATTTGTAAAGTTTACAAGTTTAATTTATAAATCGTACAAGAGTAATACAAAGAACCCTGCAAGTATTTACTGAGTTATTTAATTATCATAACTTATCTCTTTTCTAACATAAGATAGGTTCCAAGAAAATAATAACATTTCTCCTGAAATTAAGTAACAAATATCTGTGAATAATAACTTAAAAATAATCTTTCTGTCTAAATAATATTAAAATAGACAGTCACTTATCTGAAAATGTATTTGGTTGTTGGTCTCCACCCAACCTTCAAGAGAGGAAATTACGTCCTCCTCTTGCCCTCGTGCTCCACTCTTGAAGAGGTACAGGTTTATAGTAGATTTTATGTTGTGACCTCAGGACTCCAAGTCCAGTCAGTGCCAGAAAACTTCAGGAATTTACTGAATGATTTCCACTGGTCTCTACTAGCTTAGGAAAATATTCTCCCTTTCTTAGCCCACGAACAAAACCCCTATTCTTCACTGGGATCAATCTCTTATCCCCAGAGGAGCAGGTAACTGTTCAAACTATCCAACCACCTTTCAGTTCTTGGAAAACATTTACCTTCAACCTTTTACTTTTTATGGAATTAATTTCCATAACTAATTTTATTATTCACCACTAAATAAAATAAAATAACTTTTCCATCAAAACATTATTTGTCTCAGTATTTTCCTTAAACAAATAATAAAATGTCATTTAACTAGTTAACATTAAATGCAACTGTCACAACTTCCCCCCTTGGAAGTAACACCGTCCTTGGTGTTTCACTCCAGCTCAGAAAATAGCTTTGGGTAAGCCTCGTGCACAAACCCTTCGTCCTCCCAAGTAGCCTCAGTCGGGCCGAAGTGCTTGCACTGCACTTTAACCTGGGTGATGACTCGCTTTCGGAGCATAGTTTCTCTCCAGTCAAGTATGTGTTGCGGCTCGACCAGAAACTCGTTGTCCAACTCTACCAGCGAGCAGCAAAGTTCCTTGTCAATTTTTTCATAAAGAAATCATATTTTAAGTTAGGATTTTGAATTCTATCTTGCCTGTATATTCTGCCAATGAATTACGTGCTTTGAATCATGCACATAACGCTTCAACAGGGAAACATGAAACACATTGTGTACTCGGATGTGATTGGGTAAAGCCAATCGATACGCCACATGTCCTACCCTTTCCAAGATTTGAAAGGGTCCACAGAACCTGGGAGACAACTTGGCACAAGAGGCCCACCGCAAGGTGCTCTTCTTGGGTTTAATCCTCACATACACATGATCACCTACTTCAAATTCTCGATAAGTCCTATTCTTATCTGCATAGATCTTCTGCCAATCTTGTGCAACCTTCAAATTTTAACTTATCTTCTTTACTTCTTATTCCATTTCAGCTAACATTTCTGGTCCCAACATTAGTTTTGTTTCGGGGCTGCTCCAATGTATGGGTGTGCGACACTGCCTCCCATATAGGGCTTCAAAAAGACTCATCTTAAGGGACTCCTCATAACCATTGTTGTAAGAAAATTCAAACAGATGTAAGTAGTCTTCCCATTTGGTTGGCTGTTGCATCATGTACATGCGCAACATGTCCTCCAACACTTGGTTTACTCGCTCTGTTTGACCATCTGTTTGGGGATGATAAGTTGTAATAAAGTTTATTTGAGTCCCCAGAACTGTAAATAGAGTCTTCCAGAATGCAGAAGTAAACTTAACATCCCTGTCTGAGATAACAGTCTTCAGAATTCCATGTAGCCTGAATATTTGTCTCATAAATATATATGCTATCTGTACAGTCTTGTATGTTGATTGTACAAGTATGAAATGTGTAGATTTACTCAATCTGTCAATTACCACCATGATGGAGTCATTGTGCATTTTTGACCTCGGCAAACCTGTAATGAAGTCTAGGGATATGACCTCCCACTTCCATTCAGGTACTAGTATGGGCTGCAACAATGCTGTGGGATGTCGATGCTCCACTTTGACCTGCTGACACTCCAAACATTTATTTAAATATTCAACAATGTTTTTACACATACTAGGCGAGAAATATACTTTTCTAATAGTAGTTAACATTTTCTGGTATCTTGGGTGTCCTGCATAATTACTCCAGTGGTACTCATCCATGATTAACTCCTTAAGTTCCACATGATTTGGTACATACAACTTTCCTCTAAAGGTTACCATTTGTTCTTGGTTAACTCCATATTCATAAGTATTTCCTTTCTTTCTTGCCTCTTCCATTTTCTACCATAGGAATTTATATTCTGGATCCTTCTATGCTTCTTCTTTTACTTGATCCAAGAATTTACATTCAAGTTGATTGTAGTAAAGCTCATATAGACAATGCAGCTTTTTACTTAAAGCATCAGCCACCCGGTTTTCCTTACCTTTCACGTGCTGGATGTCCATATCAAACTCACTTAGAAAGGCATTCCATCTTGTCTATCTGGAGTTTAAATCAACTTGTTTCAAATAACTAGTCAAGCTGCTATGATTCATCTTTAGCACAAATTTCTTGCCCAGAAAGTAGTGTCTCCATACCCAGAGTGCATGTACTACTGTTTTTAACTCTAGATCATAGGTTTAATATCTTTGTTCATGTTCCTTCAGCTTCGTGTGCCTTGTGCACGTTCGTGCGACCAGTTTCTGATTTTCTCTTTTGTGCCTTCGTTCGGGCGGGTCGGGTCAGGTCGTGTCATGTGAGGGAGACCATATAAAAAATGCTAAGTTGTGACTTCTCGTGTGTCTTGTGCACGTTCGTGCGACCCCTTTTCCATTTGCTCCCTTGTGCCTTCGTTCGGGCGGGTCGGGTCATGCCGTGTGAGGGCGCCCAAGGAAACGTGTTCGGGTCGGGTCGTGTGAGGGAGGCCGTATAAAAAAAAGTAAGTTGTGACTGCACCTGTGCCTTGTGCATGTTTGTGTGACCCGATTGTCGTTTGCTCCTTTGTGCCTTCGTTCGGGCGAGTCGGGTCGTGCCATGTGAGGGCGCTCAAGGAAACGCGCTCGAGTCGGGTCGGGTCGGGTCGTGTGAGGGAGGCTGTATAAAAAATGCTAAGTGTGACCTCCCGTGTGCCTAGTTGTCACGCCCCTATACCTTCAGTGTCTTTCAACCACGCTATAGACGGGTGCGGCACTACCGTACTTTTTCTTTTTCCAAATACTGAAGTATATAGACTACGCCTTTAGCAACACTTGTTAGTTGTTAACCAAATGTTCTCTCGATATGCGGAAATAAACATAAACATCATTATCAATCAACAAGTACGCCCATACATACAAGGGAGGGGCAACTCCCTGTTAATAATGAGTCCGACCGATAATACGTTTCATAAATATGAAATAATAAGTTCCAATCCAGCAGAAGCCACTTCTGCTCCTTGGCAAGGCAAGTTAGCCTTTTGACCAAGCTCTAAGGCTTGTCAACCATCAAACTAGCCTACAAAAATCATTTACAATCATCAGAATTCACCTTGGGAATATCCTGCACAAAACTGCCCGAGTGCTGCCAGGTCACCCGAGTCACTCAAATCGGCACTACAAATCAGTTTAGGCGGTCCCTTGAGCTCCCTGTGTGTCCAATCCGCTTCCCAACTATATGGTTAGATGTGGCTCGTCAATATGCACATTCTGCAATTTACGGCACTCAATTTTGACTCCCGACGCTCCCGGAATGGCTTCCGCATTGTTGTGTAGTTCGTGCAGAGGTGCCCAGTCGTGGGTCACCCGACTCACCCGGCCAAACGTGTTTGGGTCGGGTCAGGCGCGCCGTGTCGCACTGGGTGAGGGCGCCCGACCAAATGCGTTCGGGACGGGTCAGACGCGCTAGGTGAGGGTGCCTGGCCAAACACGTTCGGGTCGGGTCGGGCGCACCGTGTCGCGCCGGGTGAGGGCGCCGAGCCAAACGTGTTTGGGTCGGGTCGGGTGTGCCGTGTCGCGCCGGGTGAGGGTGCTTGGCCAAATGCGTTCAAGTTGGGTCGTTTGGACCGAGGGCCCCCGTATCAGATTTGCTAAGTTGTGACCACCCAGGTGCCTTGTGCACATCCGGGCGGCCCATTTTCCGTTTGCTCCCATGTGCGTCTGTTCGATCCGTTCGGGTGGGCGTGCCATGTCGCGCCGGGTGAGGGCGTCCGTTCGGGTCGGTTTGTTTGGTCCGAGGGCGCCCGTATCAGATTTGCTAAGTTGTGATCGCCCGGGTGCCTTATGCACGTCCGGGCGGCCCGTTCTCCGTTTGCTCCCCATGTGCGTCCGTTCGGTTGGGAGCGTCGTGTTGCGCCGGGTGAGGGTGCCCGGCCAAGCGTGTTTGGGTCAGGCCGTTTGGTCTGAGGGCGCCCGTATCAGATTTTCTAAGTTGTGACCGCCCGAGTGCCTTGTGCACGTCCGGGCGGCCCGTTTTCCGTTTGCTCCCATGTGCGTTCGTTCGATCCGTTTGGGTCGGGTCATTTGGTCCGAGGGCGCCCATATCATATTTGCTAAGTTGTGACCGCCCGGGTGCCTTGTGCATGTTCGGGTGGCCCGTTTGCCATTTGTCGTTTGCTCCCATGTGATTTTAGGTGGTCCGGTCACCAAGAAACAGTAAGAATTTATAACTAGTAGACAAATCTAGTATCTTTAAAAAAAAAGAAGTAATACTGGAGATTAAAGTTATATTAAAGACATGTACAGTTTATCCAAACCTGAGTATAAATCTTGAAGACCGAGCATATAAACATGAAATCAAATGAATAGGGACATATGCTAAACACAAACGAGTAGTGTAATTATGCAATAACAATATGAGGAAGACCCAAAACAAATATTATAATAGTAACCATTTCCGTCTTGGAGAAAGACGAGTACAAGAGTCAAGTACAGAAGAAATGTAGCCTTAGAGGTTCATATAAAAAAATATTAATACAGAAAGCTCACAGTACAAAGTGTGCGAGCAAAGCTTAACCAAGGCTTATGAATTTTGCTAGAAAACTGTTACCATCTTTACAAACAAGTTGAAATGTTCAATACATAATATAACCCAAAATAGATAAACAAGGTATGTCAATAAACCCTTAAACTGAACCGGTCGAAAGACCTCCGTTATTGTAGGTTTTAACCCTGAACAGAAATTATCTACACACGAATCTTACAACAGAAAATAAACAATAGCGAGAGCATAAAACATAAAACAAATAAACACATAGATTTTCCCCTGGATCCCAAATCGGGACGACCAGCTTGATTTTTCATTATATTCCTTTTAGTGTTACAACACATATATATACATGCCGAAGCATACATAAACCCCAATCCATAAACCTTGGATTAGAACATAACCGTAGTTCCCTTGACCGGATCTACAAAAATACCAGGGGCCGAAAACCATCGTGCCCCAATACCATGTGCAAAACCATGCACAAAACCATGGACGCAGACTACCCACCGGAAATTAAGGACCAAAAATTTTCGTCGGGGCGCTGCCCCAGACCCCGACAAGGAGGGCTACCGCCCCCCATTGCGCCCAGCGCAAAGGGGGGGCTATCGCGCATGCTTAGTCGTGGAAATAATATAACACATACCCAACATTATCCCACTTGTTGTTTTCTTTCCACAGGGGGCCACAGGAGAGCTTAGTCATTGGCCCAATTCTTCAACACCCATTGTTTCTCTACACCAAGAGAACTTCTGAGTGCTCACAGACTTCGTCAATGCATATGCAACATTCTTCAAAGTGTCCACCTTTACCAGCAACACCCTTTTAGCCTCAACCATATCTCTAACAAAGTGATATTGAACATCAATGTGCTTTGTCTTTGAATGATAAGCAGGGTTCTTAGCCAAGAAAATTGCACTTTGGCTATCATAGTATATCCTTATAGCTTTTTGTACCAACCCCATACTTGAACACAATCTCTGCAACCAAACTGCTTCCTTGCTTGCATGAGTGGCTGCTATGTATTCTGCCTCTGTAGTTGAAAGAGCCACTACAGACTGTCTTTTACTCATCCAACTGACTGCGCATCCAAATAGGCTAAACACATACCCACTTGTAGATCTTCTTTGGTCCAGATCTCCAGCCCAGTCTGCATCAACAAAACCACGAATGTCCAACATTCTTTCCAATCCTGGTCTTCCTTGGTAGCACAAGCCATAATCACTAGTGCCACGTAAATATCTGAAAACCCGCTTCACTACTGTCCAATGCTCCTTTCCTGGGTTTGACATAAACCTGCTCAATACTCCCACTGCATGTGCAATGTCTGGTCTAGTACAGACCATTGCATACATCAGGCTACCCACTGCACTTGCATATGGAACACGGGACATATACACCTCTTCTTCTAGTGTCTTGGGACATTGTTCAGCATACATATTTACACCTACAGGAATAGGAACATTCACCGGTTTACTATCCTGCATATTGAACTTCTGCAATATAGTCTCGACATACTTCCTCTGGTTTAACCAGAGCTTCCTCTTTGCCCGATCTCTCTTAATTTCCATGTCCAAAATATAGTTTGCAGCACCAAGATCCTTCATGTCGAATTTGGAGAACAGTTGGGTCTTCAAATCTTGGATAATTTCTTTGTCATTTCCAACCAACAACATATCATCCACATACAAGACCAAATAAATAACACGGTCACCAATTAATTTAAAATAAACACAGTGATCCTCCTTGCTTCTGGTGAAGCCAAGTCCCTATATATAGGTATCAAATTTCTGATACCACATCCTTGGTGACTGTTTTAACCCATACAGAGACTTCTTCAACCTTCATACCAGTTCTTTCTTACCCTTCACCATAAAGCCTTCAGGTTGCTTCATGTAGATCTCCTCTTCTAGATCCCCGTGAAGAAATGTTGTCTTCACATCCATCTGTTCTATTTCAAAATCAAATGCAGCAGCAACAGATAAAAGTAATCTAATAGAAGTAACTTTGGCAACAAGAGAAAAAATATCACCAAAATCAATTCCCGGCACCTGGGAATAACCTTTCGCTACCAACCGAGCTTTGTATTTCTCCACCTTGCCTTCTACATTCATCTTCTTCTTAAACACCCATTTGCTCCCAATGGGCTTCCTTCCAGCCGGCAACTCCACCGGATCCCATGCATCGTTTTTGTGCAAGGATGCCATTTCATCAACCATGGCCTCCTTCCAGAGTTTTCCATCCTCTGAATCTACTGCCTCCCTGACAGTTCTGGGTTCATCATCAGTTATAGTTAAGGCAAAACCTGAACAGAAAGCAGATGGACTATACCTTTATGGTTGCCTTCTTTCCCGAACTGATCTTCTTAAAGCTGGAGTTTGTGGCTCATCATCTTCTGAGTCTTCTTCTGTTGTAGAGTCTGATTCATCCTCCTTTAGCTCAAACTCTATCTTCTCAGGTTCCTTTGGTAGGACTTCATGTTTAACAACATCTTTCACTTCTCTAAAAACCACATCTCCGCTGTACACAACCTTCCTTGTTTCTGGGTTCCAAAGCTTGTAACCCTTTAAACCATCCTTATACCCAATAAAGATGCACTTTTCATATTTATTATCCAACTTGGTCCTTTTCTCCTTTGGAACATGTACATACGCATCACATCCAAATACCCTTAGATGTGAAAGAGAGGGTTTCTTACCAGTCCATACCTCATGTGGAGTCTTATCCTCCAACACTGATGAAGGTGATTTGTTAACCAGATAGCATGCAGTCTCCACTGCCTCTGCCCAGAATTCTTGTCCTAACCCGGTACCACTGAGCATGCTTCTTGCCTTTTCCATCAGTGTTCTGTTCATTCTTTCTGCAACTCCATTTTGCTGAGGTGTGTATGGAGTAGTCTTTTGTCGTGCTATACCACACTTCTTACAGAACTCTTCAAATTCCTTCTTGCAAAACTCCCCACCATTATCTGTCCTCAACGCCTTTATCTTCTTCTCTGTCTGGTTTTCCACCAGAGCCTTAAATTCTTTAAATTTGTCAAAGACTTCAAATTTATTCCTCAAGAAATATATCCATGTATTCCTTGAGAATTCATCTATGAATGAAACATAGTACACAGACTTTCCCAGTGATGGAACTGACACAGGCCCAAACACATCACTATGCACAAGTTCTAATATCTTGTTTTCCCTCTTAGCACCAGAAGGAAAACTCACCCGATTCTGCTTCCCATATACACAATGTTCACAAAAATCGAAATCCAGAGAACAATTAGACATACCTTCTACCATACCATCTCTATGCAGTATCTGAAGGCCCTTCTCTCCAATGTGTCCAAGCCTTTGATGCCATAGCATTGTCTTTTCTCCAGAGACAGCTAGGCTTTCCGTCCCACTTTCATGAACCACAGAACTGTTACACCCATCAATAACAGTGCTACCTTGTAGCTTGTACAGAATTTCAGTCCGAACTCTCGCATTAATACCAGTGCTCCGCGAACCATCTTGCAGACATCTTTCTCGAACACTGTTTTTACACCTGCATCATCTATCTTGCTTATAGAAATTAGATTTCTGGCCAATGCAGGAATATGCAGAACACCAGGAAGTGTGCTAATCCTTCCACCTTGTAGCTTCAGCTTTACCTTTCCACGTCCAACGATTTTGGCCTTCCTATCATCCCCTAGGAAGACATCACCATCATATTTCTCATACTCGCAGAACCACTCCCTATGGGGAGTGAAGTGAAAGGATGCACATGAGTCAATCAACCATGACTCATGATCTACATGTGTATTTGAAGAAGAAGCCAAATACACATCCCCACCTTCATCCGAGGTGGTTTTTGCCTCTGCAGAAGGAGCATCATCAGATCCCTTTCCTTTCTCAGGAGCTTTAGATCTGCAGTCCTTTTTTTAGTGCCCTTCCTTTCCGCATTTCCAGCACACCTTTACAAAATTTCCAGGAGATTTAGATCTCCCTCTAGATTTGGATCTCCCACTCGAAACCTTATTCTTGTTTATGTTCTGGGACCTTCCTCGTACAGATAAGGCATCTCCATTCTGACCCTCCATATTTCTCCGTCTCATTTCCTCCGACAGCAAGGCTGAGACAATGTCATCAAATTCAAGGTAGTTGTATTGCTACCTATTGCAATAACCAGACTGTCCCATGAATCTGGTAGAGAAAACAACAAGCTGATGCACTTATCTTCATCTGAGATTTTAATATCAACAGATGACAGCTGACTTACCACAGTATTGAAGGCGTTCAGATGCTCTGTCACCGAGTCTCCATCCTTCATCCTCGGGTTATACAACTTTTTCCACAGGAACAACTTATTCACCAGAGACTTAGATTGGTACAAAGTCCCAAGTTTTTCCCACAAATTCTTCGCCTTAGCTTCCCCAGATACATTCCAACAATGCGAATACGAGACACACAACCATATTGTGCTCTTAGCCTTCCGATCCGGTTTCTTCCAGTCTTCATCTGACATTGCCGTTGGTTTAGTACCTGGATCTACCGCGATCCACTGATCTTTATCCACCAGCAGATCCTCCATCTTGAGCTTCCACAACTCAAAACTCTGACCATTAAATTTCTCGATCTCTATCTTTTCGCCGCTCGCCATCTTCTTTCACCGCAAGAATCGATCCCGCAGATCTCCCACTGAACAGGGTCTACCACAGGCCCGAGCAAAAAACCCTCAACAACAAAGGCGTCCCCTTGAAGCCGAAACAGCTCTGATACCAAATGTAGGTTTAACCCTGAACATAAATTATCTACACACGAATCTTATAACGAGAAAATAAACAATGGCGAGAGCATAAAACATAAAACGAGATAAACACGAGAGATTTTTCCCTGGATCCCAAATCGGGACGACCAACGATTTTCATTATATTCCTTTTAGTGTTACAACACACATATATATACATGCTGAAGCATACATAAACCCCAATCCATAAACCTTGGATTAGAACATAACCGTAGTTCCCTTGACCGGATCTACAAAAATACCAGGGGCCGAAAACCATCGTGCCCCAATACCATGTGCAAAACCATGGACACGGACTACCCGCCAGAAATTAAGGACCAAAAATTTTCACCGGGGCGTTGCCCCAGACCCCGACAAGGGGGGCTACCGCCCCCCCTGTGACCCCCCCATTACGCCCAGCACAAAGTGGGGGGGGCAATACCCCCCCGCACGTGCTTAGTCGTGGAAAGAATATAACACATACCCAACATTTATGAAGTGAGATCCTTACGAATACCTGTAAGGAGAACTAAATGCATCAGTAGTAAGGCTGAGAAGCTCGGTAAGCGACATGAAAATTCTTGGGTGCAGGAAACTGCCATTGAGTAGGAGGAAAACTAACCTGCGAACATCGGAAAACATGGAACGAGCTCTGTGAGATAGGTTTTACGGTGTTGTATATATAATAAAGACAAAAAGAGAAACAATATTCAAAAGTGCGAAAAAAATGAGGAGTTAACCTGTAAAGAAGTTTGCCTCGACTATGCTAAGCATCGAACTGGAGTTCATGTAAATATAAAAGAGTTAGAACTTAAAATGACCAAAAATTAAGGACCAAAAATTTTCACTGGGGCGCTGCCCTGGACCCCAACAGGGGGGGCTACCGCCCCCCCTGTGACCCCCCCATTGCGCCCAGCACAAAGGGAGGGGCAATACCCCCCCGCGTGTGCTTAGTCGTGGAAAGAATATAACACATACCCAACAGTTATGGAGCTAGATCCTTACGAGTACCTGTAAGGAGAACTGAATGCATCAGTAGTAAGGCTGAGAAGCTCGGTAAGCGACATGAAAATTCTTGGGTGCAGAAAATTGCCATTGAGTAGGAGGAAAACTGACCTGCGAACATCGGAAAACATGGAATGAGCTCTGTGAGATAGGTTATACGGTGTCGTATATATAATCAAGACAAAAAGAGAAACAATATTCAAAAGTGCGAAAAAAGTGAGGAGTTAACCTGTAAAGAAGTTTGCCTCAACTATGCTGAGCATCGAATTGGAGTTCATGTAAATATAAAAGAGTTAGAACTTAAAATGATAATCTGCTAAAAGATAAAAATCCCAAATTTGATAAAAACAAATGGAGGAAACACACAAATTGCAATGGAGTCGGGATGGATTACCTAGCTGCGTTTTGTGAACCAGAGTTGAAGGAGTTTCCAAGGTGGCAGAGGGAAAATTTCCACCTGAAACTCATCACTGTTCGTAACGGAACCTTTACTCTACCATGCTGCAAGATTATGGAGCATTACACCTCTATTAACCTCACTAACCCGATTGAAATTCATAGCTGTTGGAAGCAAGGTTCGAAGTTGTCGTTGTATCAAACCTTCCGAGCAGAAGATACATGGTTCGAAGCTAACATAGATCAAACCCTCAGAGCAGAGGAAGCCTCTCGACGAAGACTTAGTGACAAATGACGGTGTTAGCTAGGGTTGGCGAGGTTAACCAAGTCATTTCCTGGCAAAAATAATAACCATCGATCTCCCAGAAATCGACGATGAATATTCGAGCAAGGATCATTGAAAACCGCGAAGAGTAATGGAAAATCTTACAACTGTCCAAAAGTTTAATTGCCAATACTTACTACCTTTAATATCCAAGACGTGCCAGTTATAGCCTCGGTAGAATCATTGATACGGATGATACACTTGGTGGGTTGGTAAATGTTAAAAATCATTTATAACATTAAAGTTAGCGTCGGTGAAAACTATATGAAGTCCTTAATACAAGGCATATAATTTGATAAAGTATTCCATGGTAAATGGAATTGTTTTTGTAATTAAATACAATCATATAACAATTAAGGTTTAGAGCTTTCATAAAGACCTTAGTTCACTCATTGTGATTATGTGTTAGACTAACCATAGGTGTTGTAAATTTAACTTAATGTAATAAGTTTGGTTAGTGTAATTATCTGTATGGTGAAAAGTTTTTTTTTTTTTTTTTTTTTTTGGTATGTACGTTACATTTTTATTATGTATATAGAGAAACAATAAACCAAGTTTGGAGTTAAGAAAATAAACCATAACATAAAGAACAATATCTCCTTCCAAAAACGTCTCCATATTAAAATGACATTCACTTTCTTGTCTACCAAGACTATTTTTCTTCATATACAATCTCTGACAAGCATGCAATTGGGGCTAGGATATGTAGATGAACTTAGAGTAAACTCTATTTTTGTTAATAAAATTTCTCTTTATTTACATTTATGCGATAGATTGTACTTGAATGTATTTGAAATATCTTATTTGAGTTACATGCTCATTTCATGCTTGTTTAGGAGGATTATTAATCACGTTTTTTTTGCAACACGTGGTACAATTGCTAGTAATATTAATTTAGAAATTATTCAAAGTTTTACATTCATTTACAAACACTTATTTTCACCCTTTTACCATTTGTCTATCTTATAATCATTTTCCACGGAATACAACAATGGTAAAAGAGATCTCTTTTGTTGTTGTAAATTAATTTTTATATTTTAAAAGTATGTAATTTAATTGATTCAAAATAATGAAAAAAAAATAAATTATATTTTATGAAATATTTTTTAAAATATATATATATATATTTGATATTTTTAAATTGAAAATAAAAAATACATTTTTTTTTTTGAGTGTATAACAACTCACTTGATTTTATAATAAAGATTTTATTTTAACATCCAAAATATTATTTATAATTTTTTTGGGGAAATCACAAAGAAAAGTATTCTTTACACTTATTGTTGGAAAGTAAAAATTAAAAGATAAAAGAAAAAATTAGATGCTTTGCAAAATTCTCAAAAAATACAGATATCAACATCCAAATCCTCTTCTCTGTAATATTCTAGTTCCACCTTTCCATTAAATTAATCCACATATCAGTTTAAAAACTAACTACATAGCACACCATAGAGCAATCAACTCAACTACAAAATTTGTACAACAAAATAAACTACACATTATCTAACCCCATTTCTGAAAAAACACAACCATATATCCATTTAGGAGACCATAACCCATAACCTATAATTAGGAAAAACAAAAAATCTAGTCTACCGTATTTTTTCCTTAGAGCCTCGTTCGGTCAACTGTTTAGATGAAGTCATGGATGTAACTTTGCTGGCCCCCAATATTGCCCACTACAATATCTCGGGCTTCCATCTCCTTCGATCTCATGCCCTTTCCCTCCTCCCCAGACATGACCATTTTCATGGTTTTGCATACGCTTTCTCTGCTAAAAGAGCCATCCTCTTCCCTTTCGATCTCCAATCCCGCCTCCAATTCTGTCGTTATTTGGCGGGCGTTCAAACCTTGCTCAAGTCTTATGGGCAGCAGAATAAGGGCAATCCGCAGCTAAGCGCCTCCATGGCAGAGCTCCACCCTCCGTGGCTCAGATACCCACCCATTGACGGGTGCGAGAGAATACGTACCTGCGGCACCCAGCCCCTGACCACATGCCCCTGCTCCCGGGTTTCAATCTTGAATCCCTTGGGAAGAAGCTCCAAGGGATTTTCCAAGAACCGTGGAGAGCGCAGCGACGAGAGGAACGACAGCCCGCTCGCCTGCAAGCCCAGCGCCAGCTATCGAGCTTGTTCTCTTGACAGGAATGACTCGCTGCCGAATGACACAAATACCACTGAGGCTGCCCTCTGCCTGTCTAGCCATTCCAGCGGATCGGAGCCCTCGCTGCCGCCGGAAATGGATTGCACGACGGGCATTAGAGGGTTGACCGAGAGCACGGGGACTCCAATGGCGTTCTGGAGATGACGAATATACCCATCTTCACACTCCTTCACTCTCTTGAAACACTGCAAAACTATAACTTAATTCAAATTCAAATCGCGCCCAATTACAAATATTCAAATCACGCCCAATTAAAAATTCAAAATTGATCATGCATGGATGGGGCTAATGGTATGAGATGGACGCATCATGATTGTTAGAGCAATCAATGCGCAACAAATTAAAAAACTATTCAACAGCAAATTAATCATGCACATAGAGACACAGCAATTAACGTGGTTCACCCAACCATTCTGGGCTACGTCCACACAACATAGGCATAGGCAATCTTATTAATCAAACAGGAGATTACAAACTCTCACACACTCTCAAACCATCCGTATGGATACCTGTTTTATAGTAAGGAGAATCTAACTGCCTCATAAATCCTCTCACATCAAATTTAGGATGCATTAACTCTCTCCCAACAACCTGGAGCTAATCTAGCAACAAATTCCTATTGTTGTCACACACTGAGATTTTTGCCTATTTTATTTAAAACAGAAAATCTCAACAATCTCCACCTTGACAACAATTAGCTTGATGCCCTATTTGTTTATTATTTTATCTTTTCTGCAAGCCAAGAGAAGCCAAACACCAGCGTAGCTTCTCTAACAAAACTGGTTTCGTGAACATGTCTGCACAATTCTCCTTTGTATGCACCTTTTCAAGAGAGACTCCCCTTTCAGTGATAACCTGTCTTACAAAATGGTACTTGATCGGTATATGCTTTGATTTACTATGACAGGCCGGATTCTTAGCCAAATGTATTGCACTTTGACTGTCACAAAATAACTTGATGTTGTCCTGCAACCTACCAAATTCACCAAACAAACCTTTCAACCAAACCGCCTCTTTGCAAGCATGCGAAGCAGCAATGTATTATGCTTCAGTAGTGGATAAAGCAACAATGTTTTTAGCTTTGACATCCAGCTAATAGCTCCACCTGCAAGAGTAAAGACGTACCCTAAAGTTGACCTTCTCTTATCCAAATCACCTGCAAAATCAGAATCAACATACCCGCAAACAAATTCACTACTCTTATTGTAAGTAATACAATAACTACTTGTGCCTCTCAAGTACCGAAGCACCCATTTCACTGCTGACCAGTGTTCTTTACCCGGATTTTCCATGTACCTGCTGACAACCCCAACTGCATGTGAAATATCTGGTCGAGTACAAACCATCGCATACATTAAACATCCTACTACATTGGCATATGGAATTCGAGACATATAATCCTTTTCTTCATCTGTATTAGGACATAAAATGGAAGAAAGCTTAAAATGGGAAGCTAAAGGGACTGACACAGGCTTCACATTGTTCATACCAAACCTCACAAGTATTTTCTCAATATACTTCTGTTGTGATAGCCACAGCTTACCATTGCTCCTGTCTCTGAAAATCTCCATGCCCGAAATCTGTCTTGCTGCTCCTAGATCTTTCATATCAAATGTCCTTGCCATCTGAGTCTTCAACCTGTTGATTTCTTCAATGCTTTTGCTTGCTAAAAGCATATCGTCAACATACAATACTAAGATAATGAATATGCCATTTTTCAATTGCTTAAAATACACACAATGATCATATTCACTTCTAACAAATTTCTGACTCAACATGAAAGAATCAAACTTCTTATACCACTGCCGAGGCGACTGCTTCAGACCATACAATGACTTCTTGAGCCTGCAGAAAAATTTCTTATTGCGATGCTGAACAAACCCTTCTGGTTGTTCCATATATATTTCCTCATCTAAATCTCCATGTAAAAACGCAGTCTTAACATCTAGTTGTTGTAACTCTAAATCAAGCAAAGCCACTAATGCTAACACAATTCTAATTGAAACAATTTTAACCACTGGTGAAAAAATCTCATGAAAGTCAATACCGGCTTTCTGAGAAAACCCTTTTGCAACCAGTCGCGCTTTGTACCTGTCCTCCGTATCATTCACACCCCGTTTCAGCTTGTAAACCCATTTACACCCCACAGTTTTCTTGTCTTTCGGAAGCTCAACCAGATCCCATGTGCCATTCTTACTTAAGGCCATCATTTCTTCCTTCATGGCTGCTTTCCACTTGTCACTTTTCGAACCTTCTATAGCTTCCTGATAGCACAGAGGTTCATCATCGTTAGCGGTCAAAGCAACTGAAGTAACATAATCATCATACCTTCTCGGTGGCCGTTTGATTCTTGTCAACCTCCTTAAGGATGTTTCTGGTGCTTCCTCGATTGGCTGACTACCATATGTAGGAACTTCTTCATGACCAGCATCTGAGACCTGTTCACGCTCTATATCTGAACCCTGTTCATAACTAGTATCTGAAACCTGTTCATGACTAGAATCTGAACTATGGTCATCATGACTATCATTAGAAGAGCTTTCAAACTGAATGTGCCGAAAGTCAGATACATCATCCTGTTTCAATATATTATCTACATCTAACTGTACAAGAGAGGATTCATCAAACTTTACATCTCCGTTGATGATGATTTTGCGAGTAGTAGGATCCCACAATCTATATCCCTTTGTTCCAACACCATACCCAACAAAGATATACCTTTTAGACTTTGGATCTAACTTAGTTCGCTGATGTTTAGGCACTAGAGCATATGCATCACAACCAAACACTTTGAGTTTAGAATAGTCACAAGGGTGTCCTTTCCATACCTCTTGCGGAATCTTGCAGTCTATGGCCGTCGATGGAGATCGGTTTATCACATAACAAGTTGTTGCCACTGCTTCCGTCCACAACTCCTTCTGCAACCCGGCGTTACTCAGCATACTCCTTGCTCTCTCTAGAAGAGTCATGTTCATGCGTTCAACAACTCCATTTTGCTGAGGAGTATAAACCGTGGTCTTATGTCTCTCGATCCCTGCATCCTTGCAATAGCTGTCAAACTCCTTGGAAGTAAACTCACCACTATTGTCAGTTCTTAAACATTTTATTGTTCTACCAGTGATGTTTTCTACCAATGCTCTAAACTGTTTGAAAATTGTAAAAACATCAGACTTCTTTTTCATCATGTAGACCCACACCTTCCTAGAAAAGTCATCAATAAACGATACAAAATATGACGAGCCACCATATGAAGTTGTAGGGGCTGGTCCCCAAACATATGAATGAATATAATCAAGTATGCCTTTACTAGTATGTTTGCCTGTTTTAAACTTTTGTTTACTTTGTTTTCCAAACAGACAATGCTTACAGAAATCTAACTTTCCAGACTTCAGATTTGGAAGTAACTTGCGATCAACCAAAATTTTCAACCCTCTTTCACTCATATGCCCCAATCTTTGATGCCATAAGTGAATGGAACTACTGTCATGTTCAGACACAGTAGACACAAAATCTGACCCTGTACTTCCTTCTAACTAAAACAGATTTCCTACTTTCTTAGCTTTCATTACTAGTAAGATACCTTTATAGATTTTCATAACTCCACCTTGAATTACAGTTTTATATCCATTCGTATCCAATGCTCCTAAAGAAATTAGATTTTTTCTTAAGTCTGGAACATGTCTCACATCTATTAACAATTTAGTTGTGCCATCAAACATTTGCAGTTGTATACTTCCTATCCCAACAATATTAGATGTGACATCATTACCCATGTACACGACTCCATCATTAACTGATCTATACGTCTTAAACCATTCTCTATGAATACACATGTGGTTTGATGCACCGAAATCTAACAACCAATGTTGACCATGATTTGACATATTAACAGACAACACTTCGTCGCTCATACCTGAACCAGATGTCGAACCTGTATCTGTCGCATTTGCCTCCTTCTTCTCTGTCGAAGAATCTGCTTTAGAAGTTTGCTGTTGTCGCTTCCAGCAATCCTTCTTCAGGTGTCCAGTTTTCCCACAATGCCAGCACTTCACCTTTGTCTTCTTTCCTTTAGACTTTGAACGAGAGTTGCTATGCTTACCCCCGGAGTGTCTCTCTCTTGAGCGACCTCTGGCCATCATTGCCTCTGATGTAGAGGTGTCTGCATTCGACCTCTTCCTGGTCTCCTCGGACAACAAAGCTCCAACGAAATCATCAAATTCAAGGATGTCTGCAGTACTAAAGCTTATGGAAGTAACAAAGTGATCCCACGATTCGGGCAATGAACACAATAGAGTTATTGCCTTATCCTCTGAATCAAATTTTACATCTAGACTTTGTAATTGTACCAATAGAGTATTAAAAACATTCAGATGGTCAGTAATCGAGGTACCTTCCTTCATCCGTAAACCATAAAGCTGCCGCTTCAGGAGAATCCGATTTGTCAAAGATTTCGTCATGTAGAGCTTTTCAAGCTTGATCCACAAGCCTGCGGCGGTCTTCTCTGACACAATGTTGAACAGAACGTCATCTGCCAGACATAACCGAATTGCGCTCAGAGCTCTGTCATCCAACTCATCCCATTCATCCTCCGTCATGGAAGAAGGCCTTTTGCTTTTCCCCAACAGCGCTTTCGCCACGCCTTGTTGAATCAGTAGATCGTGCATCTTAAGCTTCCAGATCTCGAAGTTGTTTTTGCCATTGAACTTCTCAATTTCAAACCGGACATTTTGAGTTTTCGCCATCTTGTATAAAACAAACAATCTCCAAATCCAACTTTTAAATAAATGAAGTTTGTGTTTTAAAAAATGCCTTTGCCCTTTAAAAACAAACAAATGCTACCATTCACCTTATAGAAAAAAAAGGCCTTTCTCCAAATGGCATATTACAATTTAAATAACCCCAATTAAATCGATTTTTTTTTTTTTTTAAATATCGAATTTAAATACAATACAAATCGATTAATTTCATACCATATAGAAATGGTATTGGTATTTTAAAAAAAAAGTTAAATCGATTTATATTGAATTACAAAACTCCAAATCGATTTACAAAAAACTCCAAATCGATTTATAATTTTTAAATGTGACCACTTCATCTTTATAAAATGCCTTCTTCTAAATTCCATATTGGAATTCTAAGTGCCATCCTTCTTTAATAAAAAAATGCCACCACTCAAATCGATATATTATAACATTGATTTTTAAATATCGATTTTAAAACTTCAAACGTGAGCATTCCAATAAATCGATTTAAAATGGCACTTGCACACCATCGATACTCCAAAAAAAACGATTTTAATAAAGCATTTTCAATACCTGTCAACGCTGCCAACTCAGTCCACATAGGCTCGGCTTTCACCTGCTCATGCTCCACGCAGAGCTCATTTTCACGCAGAGGGTGGTAGAGCTCCACTTCACGCTGGCTCAGACTCACGTAAGTGGCAGCGTCCTTCGATCAGGCAGCGTCGAGTCCACGCAGATGGCTCAGCAAATGTGTGGCAGCACACTCTCCTCACACAAGAGTGCTCTTTGGCATCACCGGCAGTCTCCACGCAATACCATGCAGTAACAGTGATTATACACACCACCAATAATCCACGCAACAGGCAACAGCGATGATTGAAAACATTACCAGCGCTCCACGCAGCACCAGCAATCAACAATTCTGCGCACCAGCAATTCAACGCACTCCAAATTGCTCTGATACCAATTGTTGAAGTTATCACAGCGGAAAACATTAAACAATTAACACACAGCAGAAAACCATACACAAATGACACAATGATTTTACGTGGTTCACCCAACCAATCTGGGCTACGTCCACCTAACAGGGCATTGGCAATCTTTATTATCAAACAGGAGATTACAAACTCTCACACCTTCTCACTCCATCCGTATGGATACCTGTTTTATAGCAAGGAGAATCTAACTGCCTCATAAATCCTCTCACATCAAATTTAGGATGCATTAACTCTCTCCCAACAACCTGGAGCTAATCTAGCAACAAATTCCTAATTTTTGTCACCTACTGAGATTTTTGACTATTTTAATAAAACTGAAAATCTCAACA
>CM076583.1:39960883-39984492 GCA_034641835.2 Pinus albicaulis
ATTTGCTAACAAGGGTTTTTCGTGGGGAAGGAACATGCAAGAGTCTACCATGCAACCAAACTTATAGAGTAAGGTGAGAATGGATGGGATAGTACTAATTTATTGGATCCCAAAACAAGTGAGGGAAGGTTGACAAAAAAACCATAAGAACTTCATAATTTATCTAGATAACAAGAGGATGCACCATGAAAGAAATCACCTGAATTCCCTCGCTAGGGTGGGGAAACATAATCAAACTCCTAAGGTGAAAGACCTACATCCTCTCATATAACAAGCAAGCCCAAGTTGCCTCCTTGTTGTGAGTAGATTGTCTTGCATGCGTAGCCCGGGTTAAAATGGTTTCTTCCTCTCCACAACGATGTCAAACACCTTCGCAAATGTCAAGAGGGGTTTAAGTACAAGGGACATGCACTCTCCCTTTCTCCCCAGATAGAGACAACTCTCACATATGGAAAGGAGATTGTGAATTTTGGAATGCCACTTGCATTCCACGAGATGAGGTTTCATCCCACAATTTTCGGTATGTTTTGTTTTAAAAAGAGTTGTAATATTGGTCTTCCCCATGTGAGTTCATGAATCCTTAATTAATTTGGTGAGGTGGCAAGCAAGACAACTCCGCCTCCCCCCTTGAGAGAGTAGAGTGATGACAACAAGTTTTACCTCCCGACACCTTAGCTATTTTTACGACATTAAACCACCCCGATCGTGGCCGATATAAAAAATATCAAAATAAATAACTCCCACCTATAAGAGAAGAATTTTGTGGGTATCTCCTATATTATAGATTGTGGTAGGTTGTCTTTATGAGATTTAAACTTCATGAATATATATATAAACTTATATGTTACTTTTTAAATAAAGTTTATTAAAAATCAAAATTTTATTGGTGTTAGATGGTTTTCATAATTTAAAATTAATTTTGATCAGCCAAAATTTTATCTTTATTGAATATAAGAATATATATCAATACTACCTATTCTTTATAGACTACTAGTGAAATATTTCATTATAACATGTCTTCTAAGTATTAGGAAAAAAAAAACCAATATATTTTATATTTGTAATAAATTAGTTGCATTTGATTTAAATTTTAAAATACTTTTTCTCTAAAATACTTTTCTAACGAAATTATGTGGTATGAAGCATTTATGAGGTGTTATGAATTGTTATAATGGTTATGTCACGTGATTTGATTAGGTCATATGGCCCTCTACCCTGATGGAGGAGTTATCAACTAGTTTCAATCGGGTTTATTGATTTGATGGGACCATCTGCCAC
This sequence comes from Pinus albicaulis, assembly GCA_034641835.2. Lineage (NCBI taxonomy): Eukaryota > Viridiplantae > Streptophyta > Pinopsida > Pinales > Pinaceae > Pinus > Pinus albicaulis. Next base: position 39,962,162 of record CM076583.1, read on the forward strand.
CCTGACTCCATTGACAGCACTTCAATGTGTCTTTAATACACCTCGACATCTAAGGAAACTCTTAGAGCACACTATGGGTGCCTTAACTCTCTCTTGTGCCAAGGTTTCAAAAGCTTTCTCGACTATGAATCTTGTTTAACAGTGGGGTCTTCGTTTCTTTGTTATTCCTACGTTGAATCCTCATGATGTTTCCTTTACCTTCCATGAAATACATCTAAGGTTCTCTATCTCGAGCGCCAATGCATGTTCTTACTCCCTTGGTTTTCCTCTTTTTAGTATTGGATCTAAATAGAAATAAGAGGCTTTCTCCTGTCTCCTTTTCTCCTCCACCATCTTTGTGGGATAACATCTCGAGTCTTCTTCAATATAAGACTCATACACTCCCCTTTCCAAAAGCTTCTTAATATTTGCTATATTTTTCTTTCACCAGCTACTATGATGCAGCAGTATACTCAATGTCGCAAAGGAAGGGGTGTTCGAGGCATAGTGGAGGGTTCTCGAGCTCATTTTCATGTAAAATCTTCCTCTAAGCACTACCAAGCCCATACTCCACCAACGATATAGTCTGAAATTCATGTTGTGGAGAACGAAATATGTCATCCATGACAAGGAACTCTTGATTCTAAGTTTTTTGATCTAGTTGTTGCACAGATATCAAATATTGACAACACTTGTGGTTACCATAATCATTATCTCCACATTATGGATCTCTACTGGCATGTGAAGTTATGTCTTCGAAAATTATTGGTCGACAGACATCAAATTCAAGATAACTACACAAAATTGGGCAAGGCGAAAAACTTGTTGTTGGATGTGGAGGGTCACTTACCCAGGCACGAGATAAGTTCACCTCTGAGTTCACATGTTCCTCGGCCTTACAAATTTGAGGAGAAACCCATCAATCTGGATACCTCTTGATGCACAAGTTTTTTTTATTTCAAGTTTATGATGTTTAGTCTTTGGCATGGTATGCTAGTTTATATTGTAACAACCACTGGTTAATTTCCTATGTAAATAAAAAATAAGACCAAGGTCATGGGACATGTATTCCAAGTTGAATGTTGGTAAAAACATAGTGATGTGTATCACTGGTGATTCATAAATGGCTATGGAATTTGGCAAAGGAAAAGTGGCAATAATTGGCATTTATCTATGAAAATAAAATAAAATAGGAGAAAAGGAGCATGAAGGGCCACAGATTTACATGAGGAGAAAATTGAAGGAAAAATGAAGAAAGTAGTGGCCTCAATGATAAAATGGATTATGAGAATTAGTTCACAACTTTTGTCAGTTGAGTTGTTTCTAGTTCAATCTTTGGATCTCTCATTCATTCTCTCTTACTCTTGCACAATTAGAGAATTCTTGGAGCACTTTGGCATACTTTGGATTTGGAGAAAGAAGACAAAGGAAATCAGGAAAGTGCAAGGGAATAGGTGGATTAGCAGCTACAGTTGGATTTCTTTGCAGGTAACATGTTGCATGTGTGATTTCCTTGTTGATTTCTGGATGCATGGTATATGGATGTGATTATCGGGTTATGTGTTATCATATACATGGAGAATTTCCTGGATTAACATTGGTTTTAACCTTGCCTTACCATTTCCTCGATAGTCATGGTGTTGTGGGTTTTCCACTTGATTTTTTTTCTGATTGGTGCTCATAATTTCTTACGGTTGTGGGTTGGAAAAAACACTCTGGAAGCCTTTGGACAAATTGGGTTGAGTTACCAGTCTTCGAGCGTAGGTTGGGACAAACGCTATGGATCCCTTGGTGGGTTGAGTTATTATTCCCTTTAGCCAGGTTGGACAAACTCTCTAGAGCTCTAGAAGGCTCTGGGTTGAGTTACTAGTTCCTAGAGCTCTAGATTACTTGGGTAGAGACCAATCTGGCTGGTGTTAGTGATGTATGATCGTGGAGGTGGAATCACTGTGGTTGAAGGTTGAGGTGGTTTGGCCTCTGGAAGCCCTGGTTTGGTTTTGTTTGGTTTATTCCATGAGATCCCACATGCATGCTTAGAGTATGGTGCAAGGGTGATTGACTGAAATGGAGATTTGGTTCAGCCCAATCTATGGTCGGGTGGTACGTGGAAGTCCTTGAATTGGTTGGTATTTTCATATGTTAATAAGAGTTATTCTTCTACTTTGATTCAAATATATTTGTAGCGATTACATTGGCGACATTATGGTTGAGTTTCTATGGTTTATATGTTGGTTATTATCTGGTTAAATGGTGTTCATATGATATGTATCTTTTATGGCTCTTGTCATGAATTGTTTAGTTATTGATCGATTGATGAATGTATGCACTAATAAGTATTGTTGCATCTATGTGGAGAGGGCATAGAGCCTTCTTGGTGATTGTTAGATGAATCTCAAACTTTTATGATCATATATGCATTCATGACGTGTAGCTTACATGTTTTCCATGTGTTTGAAGAAACGTATGTTATGTTCTAGACAGTTTAGGTCAATTTTTTCCTTCAAGTTTGAATGTTTAGCCTTTCTGTCAAGTCATTAATGATTATTAGAGGTCTCAGGAAGTTCTAGGCAGTGGTCTAGAAGCTGACCTGGAATTATGGCTCAGATCTCAGGATCACACCCTCTGAAAAAGGCCTATTATAAAATAGACATGCCTATCAACATAAATATAATATAAAATTTTAAAATATTTAAAATAATTTTTGTTATAATATTAATAAATAAATATTAAATTATTTATTTATTTAAATATTAACTTAAATTTCACTTCAAATTAATGTTTATTAATTTTTATGATAAATAATTTTTAAAAAACAATTATTTAATATCCCTTTAACATTAACCAGAAAATGATATGATCACTTACATAAATTCATTTTTATGAACTAAGAATAAGAACTGTATTGAGAGGCGCTTTCCAACCTAGTATGGTAGAAATCTTGTAATGTCTTGTCCTATAAATATTTTGCCTCACTCAAATTACATAAAAATAAGATAATAAAATAAATAATTATAATTATTGATCAAAACATTTTCATTTGGTAAAATTACATAAAAATAAACTAAAATAATTAATAATTAAACCAACCTAGATCCAATTTATCTCTGAGCATCAATCTAGAGTGCAAACCTCTTTTAAAATGAAAAGAGATTTGATTTATTTTTTATATTGTTAGATCCAGAGTTAAATAAATTTAAGCTTGTTAATTTTAATACAAACTTAAAAGTACTATATCCACCCACACCATTTTTTTCTTCATTGTTTATTTAGGTCCACCCGTGCATAAAAACTAACGGTACTTGAATAAGACACATAAACTATGTGCTTAACTACATAAGTTGATATGCCTTAAAGTAAACGTCACTTTATTTAAAGCGCAGAGGTTAGTTAGTCAATATTGGCTTCAATTTAATAATATATATAAAAATGGTAATGGTTGTGAAAACTTATTAGGGCACATTGGCCCGTGGAAATTCCATTGTGATAATTACGTCAATGGGTGTTTCTCCATGGGGTTGGGATGGGCAGGAACTATTCACTCCAGCCAATCGTAGACATTCATTTTTGTCGTCCTCAACCAATTGAAATGTGACATGTGGAAGAAGGTTGGGTGGAAGGTTGGTGGAGGTTGCTTTGTGTATTGGTGACAGGAAATTTTCATCTGCTAAATTCATGCCATTCACTCCATGGCCTCTGCCTGCCACCACCAAGTTCATGCCAATTACCCCATGGCCTCACATGTGCAACATATGATCATGTTTAAATACATCCCCATAACGTCTAATCAGTGTCGTACAATTTTCAAATGCAGGCGAAGCGTAGGTATAAATATGCGTGCTTGCATTTGCGTCAATGAAGAATATTTTAATTTTCTTCCAACTGCCATCAGATCGAGTCTCTTGAAGCCTTACGATGGAAAAAATGCATTTTTCATGCAATTTGTTGTCGAAAATGATATTCCATGCTAGCGAGAAGACGCTTTAAAAATTTATGAAGAAAAAACCTCAAATCCTGACGATCTAGAGATCTTGATGACCCACCAAGCATAACTTCTTTGCTTGAAAGCTTCAATAGTTGTTAGGCTTCATTTGTGTATGTTTCTTTGTTTTTTGTTTTTGTTTTTGAAATAAATACTACTGATAGTGTTTGTGAGGTTGTCGAAGTATCATGTTTGTAGATTTAGGATTTTTGAGTACGATCTTTATCATGGATGAGGCCGTTGAATGAGATTTACTTTAGTTCCAATGAGATTTTTACAGAATGCTTTGTTGGAAACATCGTCGTGATGAGAATACAGTTAGGGACGCCTCGATGCCCTTTCTCAGCCATTAAAAAATAATTCAAATGGTTAGAATAGGACATTGTAGGTTTGTATCTTACAAGGAAACGGGGGCAGGGCCTTGACATTATTTAACCCAGGATCTTTCTGTCGTCGAGAGAACAAAGGGATTGGAAATCCACATGCAAGACGGTGTTGACAATTCTGCAATTTTTTTTGGCGAGATTCATTTGTACAAGTAATATTTCTACTGCCCAAAAATCATTTTATTAAAATTTTTGTAGCAATTGGTTTTGTAATCAACTCCTCACAGTTCTAGTAAGTGTATTTGATTTTTAGTTCTTGCACGTTTCCTAGGTTCCGAATATTGGAAACGTATTCACTTTTAAGAGGGGGTGAATTAGTAGTGAGAATGTATATTAACTTTCAATTCCTTTTTCAATTACTACAACACAATCTTCATTAACCCATTAGTATATTAAATCATATAGAAAAGCATATGAGAACCATGAGAAATAACCAAGGAGTCATGCACAAGAGAACATGATATTTTATGGTGGAAAACTCTCTCTAGGGAAAAAACCCACCAGCTACTATGCTGCTCAAATCTTCTATTATGTTGAATAAGTTTTACATAGAGGAGCTACCAATCGGTAGCAGGAAGACTTGAGTACTACTACATGTTGCTAGAAACATCAAACAAAAAGAACCTTTTCACATGAATCTATGAACAACCATTCGCTGGAAGCCACCACCACCAATGAGCGTTGCCAAACTTTGATTGGACTCTGGAGAAATATGCTTTATGTTCCGATGTATCTACTTTAAGGCTCCCACCTTATCTACACATTGTCTATCATGAAGCCTCACGGCTTCAACACCTCCATGTGAAGAAGGTTTCTTACATTTTCAAACTAGGATATTCTACCTGCTCAACATGAGAAATCCAACAACCTATCAATGACATGAATATGAAAATGATAAAATGAAGTATACACACATCTCAACACAACTATAGATGTATAGTTATCTAAGAAAAAGTACTGCAACACTCACTCATTCCATCCATATAGACACAGTCAATCTACACCATACTACTGCATAAGATCTTCGATTGAAGCATACTTCTGTCTCTGTTATAGCTATACCTCCATGTACACTTTTCTAGAAATTTCGCTCACCTCACCAATCGCCTCTCCAACACACTATATCAATTTTCTCACATAAGAGAACCAACCAAATGATCAACCATTATCCATAATTTATAGTTTCGAAAAATGATTAAATCAATTAATTCCAATATTGTAGTGAAGCTTTTTTCATATGCTAGAAGTGGCTCTAAGATAATGCCTTTGGACTCAATCAATCCACTAACTTCATTTACCAATGAACATTCCCTTTATTCATCTTCTAATTCCATTAAACTTTTTTTTACGAACTTTACATGATGATTCCCAAACAATACAAGTTAGAAAATCAAATAAACAATTGATGAGTGCGAGGAATGCTGTGGAATTTCCATTCCGAGTCTTGGTCACACTCACAACACCGGAAATTTCTACCGGAACTCCATATTCCGCTTGCACAGTCTACAAGGGAGAGACTAGGGCCTTCTAGTCACTCTGATGACTCTCCAAGGGAGCGATCGGGGAGAAATCTAAGGAAATCTCATCTAAAATCAGCTCAGAGCTTGATCAAACTTGTTCGACTGCAAAATCATCTTATGTAGGACTTCAGGGACCCACTGTAGCCACTTCAACACTTCACCAATCTATTGTATAAATTTCATCTTCATCATAAGTAAAACTTGGATGACTTGTATGCCATCCATCAACTGCTTCATCACTCAAGCCATCAAACTTCACCACAACTACTCCAACATCTGCAACCATCAATGACAGATCCCGCAGCTGATCATACAACCAAGTTGACATCAATGTCAACCAACACTAATGCATCCTCCAAGGCCATGCTACTAGGTTGATATCAATGCCAACCAAACAACTCATCACAACATCAATGCCAACACTAAATTTCATTTGCAGGTACATTTGAAAACTTGATGCCCAGGTTGGTTTTATTGGCCTCAATTTCTCCAATGTGTTTTAGGGTGTGAATTGAAGTAGACCAAGGCTTAAAAAGCTTTTCATATATGCATATGTCACAGGGACCCCCTTAGAGTGGTGTTATGATCCCTGCAAGTGCCATATCGATGCCTATCATGAGGCCCCCTATGGTTGTTATACCTCCTGTGACTCTTGTTTCTGTGCCAAATGTGAGGCCCCATATTGTTATATTTGGCTCAATTTTTCTCTTGTCTTTGGGCCCATCCTGATAGTACCACCTATCCCTAGAAATGTATTTTTTTATTCTCCCTCTGATATTGATATTCCTAGATTGCATGCTCTTGAAAAGGTATTTTTCTTAAGTAATTCCCATATATTTTGAATACCGAAATAGTTTTGGCATATTTTTCTTCTAGATATTTCTCGGGGACTCACAATTTGGTATATTCCAGTTCCAAATTGATGCAGAATTTAATATTGATTTAAAAAAAAGAAGTAAAGAAGCGAAGTGTACTAGCTCAACTTGAACAGGTATATTCACTTTCATATCTCTAGTAAATGTTTTTCAATGAGAATTGTGAGTTTGCGAGAGGAGTTAGACAATATATCAGACCTCTTCATTTTGACTCCATGTGTGCCATTGATTTGTACTTTCACCATGCCGCAATGTTCGATACAAACCATGGGTTATGTAGAAGATACATGTAGTGAATATAACAAGAAACAAAAACCAAATCTAGTATTTATACCTTAGATATATTAGAGCTCTCAAATTAGTATTATAGATCAGAACCTGAAATCACACTAGAAGTCATTCAACTAAAACATGCAATCAAGAAAAGTTGACAAAAAGGGAAGAAGTGTGTCACAGGGGCATATCAACAACATGAAATAAATTTCAAGAATTTAAACCAAGAAGAAAATTCATAAATGCTCAGAGGAAAACAACAAACAATATTATTTTAAGTACCTTTGAAAGACTGTACAGTGTAGAATATATGGGATACGGTTTTTAAATGCAGATGTGTTGACACTATTCAACACAATATATCAACATTGAGTGTCTTTTAACAATGTTTTCTAAACTTATTTCCCATTAGGCAATGACTGTGATCAAATTTCATCTTAGAAATGCATGTATGCATGCTCCCTTCATTGCGTTGAAGGTAAGTGTTGATTTATTTTTCAAAAAAAACAAAGTATTACACATAAGCCATCCAAAAAAATATAAGGATCCATCTATACATGTATCCCCATTATATGCAAAGACAAGGTTGTAAAAATGCTTTAAACCGTTACTCATATATCTGTGTGAGAAGAGGATACTCCCTTTATTGCTTGAATTGCACAAGCAAATTACAATTCCTTATTTGTTGTGTACAAAATTATGAGTTCGTCATCCATACTCAAAGGTCAATTATATACAAAACAAGATTGTAAATATGTTTTATCCCCTTATTAATACATCCATGCAAGAAGAGGAATCTAAGTATCACTGTCATCTTAAAGCAAAAAATGTTTATATCTTTTCTTGGCCAGTCCAGTAACCAATTTTTCATTTGTCAGGTTTCAAAATGGTCAAGTGGCATAATACTGACTACCATGTTCATCACCACTAACCTCATCAAACAAGCTTCCACTGCATCAATTAGAGTGTTTTTCCATGGGGAGTCTATAGCTACAACCTTTGTAGCATGGGTTCGCGAACCCGGGGGTGGGGTTCATGAACCCATCCCTGGTTCTCGTCCTCACAAACTAGGTGTTGGAGTGGATACTTCCCAGACGCACCCATATGAACCAAGTTCTTTCCAAAAGAACTTGACACTCAATACTTGTGGCCTTGGTTCGTTTGCTTAAATGGGTTCACCAAACCTCGAAAATGGGTGTGTTATGGGTTCTTATGTGGTGTGGGGCAAGAAAAACAAATTCCTATCTTAGTATTTAACATTTCAAATTTAAAGTTTTGAGGTCTTAAAGTCCCATCATTTCGAAAGAAGTACAATTTTATTAAATTTCTTTGCCATGTTTTTTAATCAAAATTCCTATCTTAGTAAAACGTTTCAAATCTAAAGTTTTCTTAAAGTCCCATCATTTCAAAAATACAAGTTTTTGAAATTTATTTTCTATGAATTAGTTCCTGGATTTTATTTCTTAATGATATAATCACTAATTAGTAATGCATGCATTTAACTGAAATATGACATTCTTTTACAGAAATGTCATTAAGTACAAGTCATCTTAAAAAGGATATATACCTTAAAAAAGAAGATAAATACCATTAAGTACACATTATTTGAAGATTGAACGATATATGCACTTAAAAAAATATGTTTTGCTATCTTAAGCTTTAGCTAATTTCCTTGCGTTTCTTCCGCTGTGATAAATTTCTCCACAATGTCAATACCCATATAATATAAATGTTTCACCACACTCAACACAACACTTTGATAGTAAGATTTTTATTTATTTAGTAGTATCCATACATGAGGAATGTTTTTTTATGGTTTAAAGTTCTTTAAACAGATATATTAATTTTATAATCTACTTTGGTTTTCTTCTTGAAGGGAGTTATTGTCTTCATTTCAATATGTAAATTGTCATTTCCACTTGATATCAAATTTGAAATTTCAAAGTGAATGTTCATATTTAAGTCTTTAAATAAATTATTTTTCTTGTTGTAAGTTGGAAGATTTCAAAAACCCCAATGAACCCACATACCCTATTTCAAAATGTGACACACCAGTTCGTACACCTGTCCCCATACCTGTCCTCGAACCCAAATTTCCTAGCAAAGTAGGCTACAACAAACATTGCCATCTAGTCTTAATCCTTGGTGTTCCTTTAATTTCTCTAGTCCTCACCTTAGGTGCTAGACTATACTTCTTGACTAAGTTTTTAATTTATTTGTTTTTGTCTATTTAATTTCCATAAAACATGTCTCACTGTCATCTTTTCACCAGAGAAAACTAAAAATGCATTTAGAAAATTGTAAAATTTAAAAAAAACGTGACTTCAGTGACATCCTTATATTATTATCATGTATTGTCAAATGTTGGGCTAGGGGAGTAACTTGGCAAAGAGGTATCTCAAAAGGTCTGAGAGAAAGCAGGTCTCCCAAAAGGTGCGAGAGAAAGCAGTAATGCAAAAATATTCACCTTTGGGTCTTATTAGTTGAGGTAAGAAAATTGTTTGTTTGTCATTTTTATTCAAAATGTAAAATCTCTTTAAAGTAAGACACATACAACATGTATCATGAGTGTGAAAAATATATTATATTTGAAAATATTGTATTGTGATAATTAATAATATTTTCATAAGCCACCATTTTTTATGAAGCCATATAGAATTCACATTTTCATTTCTACTAAGCATGGGTATGTTAATGAATAAGTTGAATACACTCCATAAGAAGGGAAAAGAGAGAACAATGCATAAAAGGAGAACAAATTTTTAAAATTTAAAAATTGCCAATTTCAATTTTTTGTTAGTCTAATTTTTTGAATTTATGTACCACTGCGTGAAACAAATAAGAAAAAAGGAAGGATGGACGGAAAATAAATATTCTCATATTCAAAATGCAACAGGAACATAATTTTAATTTTTCAGAAAATCTTTTTTTTTAAGCATTTCTATATGAAATCAATGGAATTTCACACTTTTTAATATTATTGTTTACATGGTTGCTTTTGTTTTCTTGGATGTAACAAGCTCTTATTGCATAAATTTACTTCACTGGGGTAATCAATGCAACTTAGAAAGTTTCATTTTTTTCTTAGAGGTTTTTTGGATCTTAACCCACTAAATAAATATTCAGTTTTAAGGTTGTTATGAAATATAAATTAAGGCAATCTTATCATGAATCAGAAATGTTTTGAAAATCACTTTATCAAAGTTGTAGATACAACAACAAATATGCCCTTTCTTCTTCAATATTAACGTTAATCACTTAACAATTTCAACCTTGATTTATATCAAATCAACAAGGGATACAAGTGCTGGAAATTACAAAACCATGAAAAAATAGATGGATGAAAATCACATATGCAATATAGACCATTTTGGACAGTTAAAAACTTAATATATATGTATGAAGATGAAGTTTATGTCCATACCATAGCCTTACCACAAGGTTAATACAATTGTTTATCTCTAGAAATCCCTCGCTGGGAAAAAGGCATTTTCACATTGATGTTCTTATTTTTTTAGAAGTCATTTCTTGGGTTCTTAATGGCTGCATATCATGAATGGGCTATCAGCTGCAATCGTTTTACCTTATGAGATTTTGTGGCCATTTTTTTTTCTTACTCGTTTTCACGGGGATGTCTTCTTGTCTGATGTTAACCATTGTGCCTCTTGAATATATTACAGGCTAGAAAAGGCACCGATGAATCATTTTCATCAAAAACAGTTTATGGGAACGCCCAAAGTAGATATCAGGGTGGGATTGGTCCCAAATGGATTCTCGAGCCTCCTAGGAATAACTCACATTAGCTTCCCTGAATTGGAGGTTTCTCGGGTGCTTTTCAGTTTGTATATTAGTTTTTGGAAAACATTGATCTTATATTTAGTTACATCTTCCCAAAGGTTTTACTACCCCAAATATGTATCACAAAAATCTAGCTGCCACAAGGTAATACTGTCGATTAAGCAATTCAAATTGCATATTTTGCATCGATCATATCTATCGAGATCCCTCTAATATGCAAGTTCTACCTTATAAAAGGTCAACTCTTCTAGAATTATTCTTACAAAGTTAATCATGTCGAGAGCTTAAAGGATGTTTAAAAACTTTGAGGCATTTTAACCCATTCATATTTTTATAGATGTTTGTTTTCATTTTGGGTGTGAGAAAATTCTGATTTCTATTTGTTTAGGAACGTTTCCTAACGTGGTTTGTGCTCTCTATGTAGAATTTGTATGCTATAAGTTGCTTAATGAAGTTGGAAATGACATCAACAAAATCCTACTTTCAGCAATTTTATAGAAGGATTTATTCCTCGTCCTTATAGGGCCAATTTAAATTTGTGATCCAAATATTAACTACACTTTGTTATGACTCTACAGTTATCAGTCTTTGTTGTGCTTGTTGTTATGCAGTTTCATTCCTAAATAACAAAAATTCTCTGCTTGATAACATTATGCGTGCTTTTGAAGCATCCATTCACAGTTATCAATCTTTGTTGTGATTGTTGTTATGCAATTTCATTCTTAAATAACCAAAATTCACTGCATTATGTGTGCTTTTGAAGCATCCATTCATCTGTCACAACATTCGATCAATTTTTTTGCAGTACTTCCTAGGAACTATTTTAAAAATGTGCATGTGTAAGAAACCTTTATTCTCGACCTTTTCTAGTCTTCAATTCTTTAGAGGTCTAGAATATGTAGATAGTATTTTATGGTATATTTATTTCATTTGATAAAATTTTCAAGAATACTGTGACCTAAAATAAAAACTGAAACAAGGGTGGTTTTCCTTCCAAAGCTGTATATTTTGATCACATATTTGGATTAAAATAAATACTCTTTAATCAACTACCACATGTTCTATTGATACTGGATTTTTTCACTCGTCCACCTAAAGAATATTTATAACAGAAATTTAATACTGACATCTATTGACAAATTGGAAGAAATAATTGATATGTGGTATCTATTTTGAGAGTAATATTTCATTTTTCTCTTAGAACTTTTTTTATTATGTACCATTTCATTTCCTTGTAAATTGATCCATTTTGAGAAAATCTGAATTATTCTTATCGGGAAAACTTGGTAGTCATACTCCCTTTACAAGACCAAGTCTGGAATTGCAGGAAGTTGTTATAACAAAGCTTAAGTACATTTTTTTCAAACTATGTGAAAATGATTCAGCTTGAAAGTATATGACAAGCAACTTTTCAACATTTTAACATGGTACAAGGGTCTAGACAATACCACAACAAAATTTTCTCATAGTTGATTTTCTATACAAAATGACCATAAATTTGTTAAACAACAGTAGAGGGGTAAGGTTTGTGTTATTTCTATTGCGATTAAATAGCCCTAGGTAATTAGAATTTTTTTCAGTAAGGAGAAGAAAGTTGAGATTGTATAATCAATTCTAGTGACATTGTGAAGAATATATTTTAAGCCTCAAATCCTAATAAAACAAAATTGATGCAGGTTCATCTAACCTAGGTCAACTATTTACTAGTGGAGTTAGTTTGTAAAGTGAGGGTTTAATTAATTAATGTATTTTTCTGTATTTTTTAGGAGAGAATGATAATTCTTGTAAATAAGAGAAGATTCGAGAGGATTGTGGAAGGTTTGAGATGACCATGGATTAGTTAGCTCTTATCTAGGGATAAGGGATTGAATGAGAGATATTAGAGATAGATGAGAAATGTTAGGGATTAGGAGAGATATTTTGAGAGTTAGATTAGGATCTAGAACATCCTTTGGTTCTAATCCAATTGTATAAATAGAGGTGAGCCTATGAGGAATTTAGGAGGTGCGAGTGTGTAAGGTGTAGTGTGAGGATTGATGGCCAAGCATTGGGCCAACATCCCTCCTGTAATTATTTTATGAATTTATGTGCATACGTATGGTGTGGTTTTATGTTTTGTGTTTTGTTAATTAAATAAGTGCAGACCCTATGGCCTGCGCTATCAAAAATGTTTTCTCAAGAAACATGAATGATATGTTGCCTTGGTACAAATTTGGCAATGTACAGAGAACTAGGGGAAATTATTCAAAGGAATCTCAAGATATTTCCAATAACACTCTTTCTTGAATTTCAAGCCAAACAATTAATGATTTTGGGGATGGGAGGGACATTGTATGAGTTGCTCTTCACCTAGGTTTAGCTCTGCAAAGCATAGTTGGAAAGAAATGGAAAATCTATCATTAACTTAAATAATTTGTGCACATATTTCTTTCAAATGATATCATTTTTTTCTCCTTCGAAATAGAGCATTCCAGTTCAGAAAAGTTTCTACACAATTTAGAATGCCAAGGTCTAGTAAAAACCATCCTCTTGCCAAACCTCCCTGTGAATGATAAAGTGTACCTTCATTTTCAGTGATTTGAAAGGGTTGAAAAGGGGCTGGCAGGTGGTGGTGGTGTGCCTCTCCGGCAAGTTAAATGTATGTTTTCATTTTTTAGTTTAACACCCTTAATTTTTTATTAAGTCGAGTATTTAGTCTCCCAAAATCTACCCCTTTTTTATAATTAAGTCGAATATTTAGTTCCCCCTATATCCCCCATTCTAGTACTCGAACATATTCATATCTACTACCAAGATCGGGGTATGAGATTTAGGGACTATCATAATTCCCATTTTTGGATGCCCAAGACACCTTCCTTTCTAGAGTCAAACCTGGGCCGGTGATGGAAAACTTCCATTGATTTAATAGTGGATCGCAACAAAGGGAACAAGTCAAATTCTTATTGCTTGTACTTGATGGAGTAATCATTATGCCAAAAAAAAACCCTCATTACAACTAACCATGGTAATAACATCAAGCTTAGTTTCAAACATATATTCATTTTGTTTACTACATGAACATATCTTACCAACATTTTTTGTGTGGATCAAGGGTGAGTCCACTGAATGACTTTGTGCAATTCCATATTTATCTTGTCATCATCTTAGAATTGAAGTTACCTCTAGATTGAATCTTCATTAATATACTTAAATTTAATATATCAATTATTATTTGCTTGATTGTAGAAACCAAAATTCAATTTTTCCATTTTAATAACCTTATCCACATTCTTTATACTTTTTAAAATAATTACTAGATTATTAAATATTTTGAGATTTGGTTTAATCTCATTTTCGTGTTTATTTATTTATTTTTGTAATGGTATATATAAAATTTAAAATCCACGTGATGGGCAATTTGCCTCATATATGGATATATAAGATTGATTTAATATTAAATTATCCCGTCGTGGGGCAATTATTTATCATACATTTTCCCTCATCGTTTCTAATAAATACATTTTCCTCTTACATTTTCTCTCTATCATTTATAAACAAAGTATTTTATAAAGACGATTATTTAATATTAACTTGTATTTTTAAATCCATTAATTTAATATTAATAATTTTTAAAAAATAATTTAATTTAAAAATATATTTGATTTAAAATTATAGTATGTAAACAATTTTTTTTATAAAGGTAATTATTTAATATTAAATTATCATTTCAAATAAAATAATTGAGTATTAACCGTTTTTAAAATTAATTTAATTTAATATTAATTACGCCGGAGGCATTTTCTTTGCTGGCTTGGGGTGAGAAAACACGGTTTACCCCAGCCAATAAGAAGTGTTTCTCAACGCCCTTCCAGCCAGTGAAATCTGGACATGTGGCAGAGCACATAGAGTTCGCAGGATCAAGTTTCGTGAGCCCGACGTCTTCTTATCATTCGAGCCCGACGCCTTCCTACTAGCCCAGTCCTACGTCTTCGTCTTTCACAAGCCCAGCTTCCTCATCATTCGAGCACAGTGGAGCAAGGGTGGCGAACTCTTCGATCCGGGTGGGTTTTGCAAATAAGTGAGCAGAGTAAGATGGCAGTGGCGCCTAGTGGCGGGAGATGTCGCAGAGGCAAGCGGGCACGGGTTTGATACTTGAGCGGCTCCGATTGCCTTCTAATGCCATTTCTGAGCAGCTCGAGGCAGAGATGGAGAATGAGGTTCTTACTATCACCATCCCCAAAAGGGACCAAGAACACCATGAGCTCAGGATTTTGGAGATTCAAGAATGAGGGTTCTGGTGTTTTATCAGAGTGGTCGCTGATCGAATCCCCAAAAGGGACCAAGAACAACCTCATCTTAGGATGGTGGAGATTTAAGAATGAGGATTCTGGTATCGTTTAACCCATGAAAATAATCGTTAAAGGTGGAGGGGAGCACTGAGCATAGCTAAGGTTGTTTCCTCAAGTTGGGTGTAGCAATAACAATGTTCGGTGACAGGAAAAACAAGAGAAGGACCAATCATGGTTCATAAATATATTGCAGGCCACGTAAAAATGAGGTTTTGGTAGTTGCTCTGCTTCACATGTGGTGACATAGATGTTGGCGGCTTGGGATTGTCTACTTTTGTTGGGTTACAGGATATGATCATCACTTATCTACACAATTCATTGAGGGATTCATCCACGGTTGAAGAGGTCTTGTCTAAGGGGTTGCTTGCTGTATTGCCTACGCTTCTTGCTTCCAACATGCCACAGATATTGCTACAGACTGCGGAAATTATTGGAGGAGCAACTCTCTAGTCATATATGATGTGTTTAAGCGACTAAGGTAGTTGGGCTTCTCGTTGGCATCGGGAGTGTTTAAGGATTCGACGTGACCATTGGGCTTGGACTTGCTCAGTCTGCTCTACTATAGAAATCCCCATTTAAATTCTCATATAAGCTTTCCAATTTCAGCTTCTTAGGCTCAAATCGAGCGGGTTATAGGTCTTGGTTCTGAAAATAGGCATACAGATTCTGATCTCCGCTCACACCCATTTCGAAAACAGTCCTCTTGGCGAATGAAAACAACCTACCTAAAGCATTGCCTATTTTGAAATTTATTCTATTAGAAATTATGCAGAGTTGTGATTGCACAGAATAACACACAATAATTGAATGTATTACCGACATACACAAGAGATACATATAGTTGGAGTGAGATCCAACTCATTCTAATCTTGGAGAGAGAGGTTGAGAGAATCTCTCAACAACCTCAACAAACCCAATCCAAGATATTCTAAAGTAAGCATAATCCTAACAAATCCTAATACCCTCCCTTAATGCTTACTTTACAAAACATATAATACTTAATCACAATTACAAAAGAATGACAACACTTTGAACTTTCGTCGCTTTGTCTGATCTGGTCTTCATCAGCAACTCTACCCACTTTGCAGTCTTCTGGACTTCGCTCTTTCTTTCTCCACATCTTCGAGCTTACCTTTCAACCCATTTAAAGTACACCTGCTTCTGACCATCAATGCTGAATTTGTAAGATTAAAGATTCTTGACACCCCCGAAGAAGAGTCTCGACACTGAACTACCCTATGGAAATATTTCCATCTGTGAAATAACCCCGAAGAATAAATTTCAACAGTCTATAGGAAAATATTCTAGGTACAGAATATGATCAGCGATCAATCCTACAAAGTGACCTTTACACACTTACAAACTCACAAAAAATAACCTGTAATTGTCGATCTTGGAGCACCGAAGTACAACAAGAGTCTACAACATATAATAGATTTTCACAATCAAATTAGCGATACTTCCTCTCGGCACCGAAGAATGTCGAGAAACACTATTTTAAATTGTGTAACTCTATTCAATAATTGGTTCTTCTTTACAACTTAAACAATATAAAAATAACAAATTTGACATAAAACTCTAAACTCTGACAGATGCAACCAAGAAAGCGACCAACCCATGGGAGAATGAACTCGCTGCAATCTGGATATGCAAACTTTGAATCGACAAAATATGGCAGATAAGTTTGCATGGCAGCTACCATTCAACAAACCTCTGGTTCTCGTATCAAGATTGCTATTAAGGTTCAAAAAGATAATTCACAGCCTCAAATCCTTCTGTTCCTGTTCTGTTCAGGCTGCCATGTAATTCGACCTTGGGCTGATTCGTTCCACCCAAAATATCCACAGCCAAACAAAATCTGCTACGATCTCTCAATAGTCGAACCTGTCAACGCGAGCTATGTTACTCCTAATTGTTGAACATAGATTTTCACTGACAGTAATAATCATATTACTTCCATTGAGATCTACATGTTGTCCCTCTCTTCTCAAATTCGTTGGAAGTAATATAAAGCGGATGGCATTATCTTCGCTCTCGATACCATATTAGAAATTATGAGAGCAGAGATTGCACAGGAATAACACGCAATAATTAATTGTATTACTGCTCACATACACAATAGATACATATAGTTGGAGTGAGATCCAACTGATTCTAACCTTGGAGAGAGAGGTTGAGAGAATCTCTCAACAACCTCAACAAACCCAATCCAAGATATACTAAAGTAAGCATAATCCTAACAAATCCTAATATATTCTTGAGGAGGAGAGTTCAAGGCCTTGTTGAATTCGATTGATTGATTAGTTGCTGTCTCTGTAGTAAATGGTGCATACCCACTTGCTGAGCAGCACATATTGAGTTCGCCTTAAAGGCCAAGCCTCCCCATTCTTTTACAGTTACGGTTTTTCAGAATTTTATAGAAAAAGGATGTCTCTGGAACCAGATTCTACTCCCAACAGGGTCACTCCCCCATTGGTTTCCAGCACTTCTCCCTATCCACCTCCCAAAAGTTCGATTAATCAGAGAAGGCATGAGGCATTTGCAGAGAACATGTTCAGGAATGCCACGGATTTACAGGTTTCTAGCGCAGAAAGTAGTAGATCACAAGCTAAGAGCCTCTGTGATGGTCGTTTGACTTCACTGAAAGCAGAGGAAGCAGGTGAACTGATAGTATTATTTTTAGTTTTTCGATTTCTCTATTTATGATGACCTGGACTTTATTTTAGGGCTCATTTCCCCTATTTTTGATGCTATGATGTTAATTATAAAGTACAGAGTTAACCCTAAGCTTTTTCATGATTGCACTAAATAGCAACTTGACTTCACATATTTAGATCAAACAGCCTAACAAATACCCTCCCAAAGATCTCTCAAATGCACTGCAAGTACATTCATTCGTTATTGGTTTCATATGTGTGTGTCTACGAGTACAATCCCTCGTTGTTATTTTGTACAGTTATTGATCTTTATCCGCTAAGTTGAATAACTCTTCTCTAGAATAATCCAGTATCTCTATATCAAAATGAATAGATCTTGTCACTAAACCAAATCAAATTTTAGTAATGTTTGATTTTGGATTTAAGCTCCATATACCTCAATGCTTTATTAAACCCACATTCTCATTGTGGCTTGGAAGGTTTGATCATGGTTTCTCATATAGATTATATGTTGTTTTAACATGGGCTCTATTTCTTCGGATTGAAATAAGTTATGTATTTACTAAAAACTTGACGGTTTTGACCTTAACTTCTTATTATGCATGATATTTTACATCTAATAGAAGGTTTCAAGCTACAACATGAATAAAGAGCATGGTTGGTTCTATAGATATGTCATCCGAGCCATCTAAGGAAGAGTTTCGTCTTTGCTTGAGAAATGGGATCATATTATGTAATCTTATCAACAAGGTTCAGCCAGGCACAGTGTCTAAGGTGGGATACCATTTCTGCCCATTGGAATGTTTCTCATATTTCATGAAATCTGTTATTGTCTTGAAATACAACCTCTCTTTTTCTACCTTGTTAATTGACTTGGTCTTCTTAGCAGGTTGTTGCAAATAATGTTTCATCACTTCGTCCTGAAGGAGGGCCTTTATCTACTTATCAATATTTTGAGAATGTTCGGAATTTTATTATAGCTGCTGAAGAGATGAAGTTGTCTAATTTTGAAGCTTCTCATTTACAGCAGGTGAGCATGCTAATCATGTTGATATTCGTATGGATGCTTGCATTTGCATATCTGATTTTAACAATTTTTTGTTGTTATGCCTCGTGAATCTTATTGTTTTTTCAGGAAAGCTTGTAGCCGGGTTCTACGACAAAGATTGTTGACTGTATACTGGGGCTGAAAGCTTATTATGAATGGAAAAAGTGTGGAGGAAATAGCTCTTTGAAATATGCAGGCCCTTTGAGGTCCCCCATGATTCCACGAAGCACAAGAAATTTCCTTCAATGCTCATCTCCTTCTGTGCCTGTAAGGGATATTGAAACTTTGCCAAACCCATCAGTTATAAACGTGGACAACAGAGAAAAAGCCTTTTTCTTAATTCTCGGTAGCTAGGATTAGGGTTTGGTTTCACTTTGCATGTTATGGTAAATTTGCATCAATGTCATTTTTCTATTGATAAAAATCGCATTAATAGATTGAAAAGGCTAAAGCTAGCATTTATTGCATCTTTATTCCCAATTCAGATTTCCGTCTAGGCTTAGTTTGTCGTTTTATGCATTTTAAACCATTAAAATACTCCAAAAGTTTTTGTTTTCCTGGCTTACCTCTTGATAGGCTTTGAACCAAGGTCATCCCCACTGTAGCCACTCCATATTGTCGTTAGACCTCTATACAAGGAGTTGAGAAATTAGAAGAATTTTCTAGAAAGCTTAGAAAATTTCATGTTTTGCTTATAGGTTCTGCTAATTCAGCTTTTAAGAAAGAATCTCTCCAGTGTAGTTGATTATTTCGAGATAATATTCATGAATTTAGGGAACAAGCGCTGTTGAATACACCTAATTATTTTGAGATATTTTTTCATGAATTAAGTAAAGAATGTTTGTTGAGTCAACTGATTATTTTAAGCTAAAATTTCATGAATTTAAGAAAAAATCTATGTTCAGTACATCTGATTAGTTTGCGATAAATTTTTATGTATTTAAGGGAGAACCTCTGTTGAGTACAACTAATTCTTTTTGTGATAATTTTCATGACCTTAAGGAACAATATATGTTGAATAAAGCTGATTATTTTGGGATAATTTTTCATTATGTTAAGGAAGAAGCTTTGTTGCGCACGACTGATTATTTTGAGATAAATTTTCGTTAGTTTAAGGAAGTATCTCTGTTGAGTATAGCTGGTTTATTTTTCAATAATTTTCATGACCTTTAAGGAAGAATCTATATTGAGTAATGTTGATTATATTGAGATAATTCTTCATTATTTTAAGGAAGAATCTCTTTTGAGCACCACTGATTATGTGAGATAAATTTTCGCGAGCTTCAGGAAAAGACTCAGTTGAGTACAACTAATTTTTTTAAGATACATTTCTCTAAACTTTAATGAAATACCTCTGTTGTCCAGTTGATTACTTTGAGATAACTTTTAGAGATTTTAATGAAGAATCTCTGTTGTATACAACTGATTATTTTGTGAAAAATATAATGAACATTTTAGGAAAAAATCAATGCAAATTTAGAAAAAACTCCATGAGTATTGAATTTTTTTATGTTTTGTAGTGATATGTCAAATTCAATGAAGAAACTCTATTGAGTGTTGCTGGTTATTTTTAGATAATTACTGAACACTTCACTTTATTGGAAAACCATTTCAACTTTGCCTTCATAATCTTCTGCCATTTGTGGGAATAAATTGAAGGGATATTCAAGTTTGTGTCATGCATCAACTGATTACACCGAGATTATTTGAGAGGTGTAACTTGCCATTTGGTTACTGCTCTAGTTGAAATTAGATGATAAAGTGTTCCATGGGAGGGAGGTCTGGACTGTAAAAGTCACTGCAGCAAGAAGACAGATGCAACCACCTGGCTATGGTTTCTATTCTCCTGCAAAAGGTAAAATTCATTCAGATGTCAACAGTGAGCTGGGAAAATTTAGCGAGCAACACGAAGCCAATAGCTCTGGTGATTTCCAATCGAAGGCAAAGGTAAGTCATGCAAAATGCACGTTTCATGTTAATCATTATGGAATGTCTGCTCGATGTCAATGTTTATGAGTCCATGTCATAGCAATGCAAATTTCTGTATTTTGATTACCATATGTTGTATACTGCTACTTTTATTGCTCATTCTTTATTTAAAATGTATCCTTTCATATACAAAATTTCTAATTTGAAAACCAGATTCAGCATATCCTTTGGAACTTTTTTATTAAAAACAATATTTATTTCCATGTTCAGAAAACATGTTAACATTGTTTTTTTGTGCCCGTTGTTGCTTATATTTTTATTTTTCTCATCATTCTGGTGATTATTTCACTCTTTAAATTTGCTCTCTTGTAGAAAAGGATAGCTCAACTTGCCTCAATTGAGGATCCTCTCATAAGATATATTTTCTTTCTAAAGGTGTTGAACAACATGGTTCTGGTTCACCTATGCATGAAAGTGAAGGCCAGAGAAAGGATGAAAATGATATTGGTGAAAATGATAGGGAAAATGCCTTGTCTTTATTTCACAGAATAGAGCTTCTCAAGAAAGAGGATTCAAGTGCATGGTTCAAAAAAGTGAGTGACTTGTTGTACCCGAGTAATGTAGATAAAGAGGACTATGTTCAAGGTACTACTTTCAATTCTAAGAGACAGTCTCACATGAGAAGGCGACGACAAAATAGGGTGGATAATAGTAGTTCTAAAGTAAAATTAGAGGACAAGGAAGGATCAATGGGTCACCATGACAGAGATACTCCAGAAGCAGAACTGCAACTTATGAGAGATGATGAGGGAAATGCTGGTAAAATTGTGGATGAAGTATAAGAGAATGGATTACTTGGAAACTTTTCTCTAAAGGGGAAAACAATATCCAATTCCTTTGTAAAGCATGCCACTTCAGGAATTAGAGAAGTTAATAGCTTCGAGGAGCAATCGAAGGTTCTAATCTCCAATACAGCTAGAAATTTACCTGGAAAAGGCATGGCTTATTTGTGTGTAGCTGGTACCATGGCAAATGAATAAATGTGCTCAGGTAAAAATTTTGGTTCAAGACTATTGAGGAGATAATTGAATCTCATTCCTCTTTAATCTTTATTTCTTCTCCTCCCCACTATCAGGAAGAAAGAGGTTTACAGTCAACTCAGGTTGGGTTTTACTTTTATGGGATAGGGCTATGGCATCAACACAACGATGGTGGAAAACAAACCAAGACAGATAATTTTTAAATGGCCTTGAACTTCAATGGATATCTCAGAATCCAAAAAACCACTTCAGCACAATGAAGATCAAGTTCGGCTCCCCCTTTCGACGTTCCCTTGCACCCCCGATGTAATTGCTAGTAAATAATAAATAAACCTTCACGAGTATAGCCATGTTATGTGTACCACCATGCTAAACGTCGCATTTACTATCAAATCAACTTTATACGCGTGCGAGGAAAGGACAAGATTCATATATCATACAACAACTAGATGCCCCCCGCATTATTACAAAGGAAAAAAAATCTTCACAAATGTTTGTAAGTGTTGAACATGATTAAAA
>CM076583.1:39984592-40150399 GCA_034641835.2 Pinus albicaulis
GAAGGCTACAACCTTCAGCACCACCTTGGACCACATTTCATAAATTTTCACACTGGATCTAACCACTTCAATAGAACACAACTTGCAGGCCACAATTCATCATATTTCCATACCGAACCCTTTCATACTTTTAAGCTCAAACATACATCATCAACAGATACATATCAACACAGATCAGATAGAAACACGGCCGACGGATCGAGATGTTCATACCCACGCGCAGCAAACCCTTCGCACCTGTCTGTGCCCGCCTTTCCTCTGTGTCGCGTATATACGCGCTCCCGTCCACACAAGCCGGCGTATACCGGTGTGTATTGTGTGCGCATCGCTCTTCGGCGAGCACACGTATGTACGCGCGCCGCCCGGCCAGTTGCGTGTCGAATCTTCCAATTCCAACGGAGCGACCGCCAACTGCCCGGATCGGTTTCGGATCGGTTGCACTTTCACTTCAGACAGATGTTCGCCTAGATGTTCGCCTCATCACAGATCTAAGCCTTCCATAAGCAGATCTAGTAGATACATTTCAGATCTAGATCCCTTTCTTCATCATTGGTGCATCATCCAATCAGATTTATCTTCAAGTGTAACCCTTTCATTCAGATCTACTTCAGAGAGAAGTATTCATTTAAGCTCAGACATCTTGCACTCACACTCATGTTGTGCACAATGAATTTCTTCTCCTTTTATATGATTATCCTTTTTCAATACCATGAGCCCCTTTTTCAATACCATGGACCAAAACAATACCATAAGCCCAAAACTACCTGGACGAGGTCAATTAGGCGGATCATTACCCAATACAATGGGTCAATACCATGGTGGTTACCCTTGGTTTTGCACTTTTTGAGCGCTTTAGCCCATACGCGACTTGGCACGTTATTTTCCGCGTGCATACGCGACTTCCCTTAGGCCAATCCGCGTATACCAAGAGACATGCTCTTTTTCATCATTCTCTGAGTACATTCTGAAATCCTTTCTTCATTGCCTTCTGTAAATACTGTAGATACATCAGATTTCCTTCATCGAGGACATATTCTATCAAACACAACTTCATCAAGTAAGTTGTCATCATCTTCATCAAGTGGGTTTCCTTTCAAGTACAACACTCAACATCATATCATCAACAAACATCAGATTTACATCATTTACCAAGTTCATCAAGTCAAGAATAACTTCATCAGGTGGATTGCCATCAAGGACAACACAAGTCAACAATCTCATGTCTTCATCTTCATTCAGTGGGTTGCCATCAAGGACAGCACTGCATTATGGCTTCAACAAAGCCTGATTTCTCCAGTATTTTTCCTAACAGACACCAGATTAGATACCCATTCAGAATATCTAATAGGGACAATAATACCGGCATCATGCATTTTCATGATCTCCTTCTTAACCAAAGGCAGTTGTACAGGGTTTATTCTGCGCAGTTTCTGTTTGAATGGTTTTTGGTTTTCTTTAAGAGGGATTTTGTGCTGTATTATTTCAGTGTCGTAGGACTTAAGATCTTCGTAACTCCATGCAAAAACATCAGAAAATTCTTTGAACAACTCGATGTATTTGAGTTTAATGTGAGCTGGCAAATTTTTGGACAGTTTGATCATTTTTGGTTTTTCCTCACTGCCTATATTGCATTCCTCCACTTCAGTTTCTACAGGTTCCAGTTTAGGTTTATTGGCCACATCATTAAAATCAAACAATTCTTCTAGAGGGGCCAAACCCTTGGGAAAACTATCATCCCTAGAATGTAGAGTTTCCAACTCCTCTGTTTCAGATTCCGCACTTAATTCTGTTTGGTTTCTAAGCTTGCTAGTCTGAAGGTTAATATCGATAAGCTCAGGAGAAGGTTCTTCTTCACCAAGAAAATTTTCTTCACTGTAGTCTGTATCATAGTCTGAATCTGAGCTATGGAGTTCAAACTCATTTCTGAATTGCATGAAGTCTTCTATTTGTTTATCTCCATCAAACACCTGCTAATATTTCTTGTTATCCGGGACGGCTGGTCTGAATTTTATCTGAGATGTGTCATCATATAGTATTGGGCAGGTTCTAGCAGCATAGGCCAAATTGTGGGCCATAAGATTTCTTTTCCTCGAGACAAAACTTAAATTGGATTCCTCAAATGTTTTTAAAAGATCCAAGACATCATTCCTATAGGCCCTAAGTCTAGGATGATTTGCATTATACTGCCCATTGACTTGCCTAATTATTAACTCGGAATCCCCATACAAGTTAATTCTTCTGGCTCCTAATTTCTTCAAGAGATGCAAGCCTAAGAGAAGGGATTCGTATTTTGCTATGTTGTTGGAACACTGAAAGTTTAATTTACATGAAATACATTCTGTATGATTGTTTTCAGTGTTAGTAATCCAAACACCTGCACCAGCATTTGTTCTAGTGCATGACCCATCAAAATACATAGTCCAGAGAGGATCATTTTCAGTTTTATCAGTTTGGTGCATGTCCTTTGTATGATTTGACTCCTCAAGTTTTTCATCGGGTTCAGGATTGTTCTCTTGACTGTCAAGATTTAAGTTTAATGGATTGATGATTTGTAGTTCAAGACCTGTGCTTGGTTTGCTAAGGTTTTCAGATACAGTAAACTGTTTTGACAGTTCAGCGTTGTGTTCCTCTTCCTCCGTTTCATCCATTGATCCTGTTAAAGTGATTTGTTTTGTGAGGGTTTCATCATTAAACATGATAAAAGAATCAAGGCTCGTACTTACAGCATACAGAGGAGAGTTTTGAGGCCTATCTTGACTTGTCACTGTGTATTGCATGTGAGTCTCCCTGTAAAGTCTTCTAGTCTGATTGAAAACAGGGATAGTCGCATAGGTCATGTCCATCTGCATAGTCCCCTGTAACTTAGCCCCCCAAGATCTTGATAAAAGCATTCCATACTTTGGGGGTACATTAGCTACAACAACGTCCATGACCAAACACTTGGCTGGAATTTAGGCTAAATTAACACAGAGGTCTTTGATCAATCCTAGACATTTAACTCTGCTTGAGTCAAAGGAGTATAGGTCTTTGTAAGGTCTGGTAATTTCAAGACCCAGGGTTTCCATTACAGCTTTTGGCATTAAATTATGGGAAGCGCCTGAGTCATGCATAGCATTGTGTAGAATTTTGTCATGAACGTTCAAACTTACATAGAAGGGAGGGACAGGACCGTCTTGAAACTTACCTTCAATATTTGGACCAAAAATAAGCTCTGGTTGGTCATCATTAAGATTGAGCGTGTCCTCGTTCTCTTCTATGTTTAAGGCCTTCAAAATTTTGGACCTATATACATGTTGGGCAGCTAACTCAGTCAAGGGAACAGAGATTTTGATCTTTGAGATTTCCTGTTCCAGACTGAAAGGAATTTGATTCTTTAAGGTGCTGGTTTCAGCCTTTTTTACTGCCACTTTATCAGCAACAACAGCTTGCTGATTTGCTTTATTTACATTTGACACAACGGTTTAAAAAGGAGTACTAGCTGAAGTGTTAGTACTACTGATGTTTGCACTCTGTTTTTCAAGATTTTGAGTGTCTTTCTCTTTACCTTTACCAGAATTATCAGCGACTGTTTTGTCTTTTAGTTTGACTGTTTTAGACTTGGTTGCAGTGATGTTTTGAGAAGGCTTGTCAGAGGTTTTGTTGTTGGAGGTTTGTTGATTAGATTTACTTCTGAGTTCATATTCCTTTGAAGGCTCTGTGACGGCATTTTCCATGTTTTAATAATAATTTTCATTATCATCTCTTTTGTCATCGTAAGGTGTGTAAAGACCCTCTTTTCTGTCATAATGAACCTCGAAGCTATCATCATCTACCCCAAATAAGTTTATATCATCCTCCTCTATTATTTGATCCATTTCCTAAACCTCACTTACATAGTTTTGATGAAAGGGAGGAGTGATCTGTTGATCATTTTCCCTGGGTCTGTTTGAAGGTTGATTCCTTCTAACATTCTGATTTTGGTTTTGGTTTCTGTTTTGAGGAGCGTTTTGATTTAGACTTGCTTGCACTCTCTCTATAATGCTCATTTTCTTCATCATTTCTTCCATCATTCTTTCCATTTTTGAGCTTGAGGTGGAAGGTGTGGATTCCTCTCTAAAAGATACTCTCTTTTCAGCTTTCATCCTTGCTCTCTTCTCCATTAAGTTTACTTCCACAGAGAGAGCACCTCTTTGCATATCTTCAAGGGTTGCAAAATCTCTTTCTCTGAGTGAATAGGTCATGTCAGCATCAAACCCTTCACGAAATTTGTTTAAAGCTGAACCTTGTGGAGGTTTTAATTCTGGGGAGAGCACATTATACACACTGTTAAATCTGGTACAATAAGCCTGTACACTTTCCCCTATGTTCCTATGGAGATTGTTATAGTCAGCAAGGACTTGGAGAGGATTCTTCCTCACTTCCCCTTTGTTTAAGAATGTTTGATGGAAGCCTTGGAGATCATTAATACTATGGGGGGCTAAGCCTTTAAACCATTTTCTTGCTTCTCCCCCCAGACTTTGAGCAAAAATTCTAAGTTTGACATAATCATCATCAATTTCATTTCTATAAAAGTAGTCATTCATCTTGTCCACATGTTGTGATGTTGTTGTAGTATTGCTAGCATCATATAACGAAATTCTGGACTGATAGTCCTGTGGAAGATTGACTAATGGTACAGGAAGGACTAAGGGAGCATACCATGCTGCCATGATAGGTGGTGGAGGTGGGTTGACAAGAGGTGGGGTGGGCTAAAACGAAGTGGTTTGAACAGTGGATGAAGGATGAACAGAAGTGGGTGGGACAACAGTAGATTGCTGAGATGATCTTGGATGAGAGACACCTAAGTTAAGAAGAAAATGTAAATCATGAGGTGTTGATTCTCTATTCCCAAGGTGATTACTTGTTTCCGGAGATGAATGTGAGGACTCAAAATCTAACTGATCTAAATCATCAAGGGACCTAGTTCTAAATGGATTTAATAGGTCATCTTGTGATTGTTGTAGAGCTTAAAGATTTTCAGGGACTGAATTAGCTCTTAGGGATGATCTGAAAATAGTTGAGGATTCTATCTTAGGAGACTTCCTAAGGATACTTTCTGGGTTATCAACTATCTCAGGTGGATCAGGGTCAGGATGGGCTCTAGTGTGAATCCTTCTAGGAGCCACTATGCTATGTTTTTAGACCCAAATAAACAAGAAAAGTTCGACCAGATATAACAATCTTTAAGAGGTTAACTAATCTGTTTGAAAATCAATCCTGCAGTCTTATAACTGAGTTTGAAAGATGTTATGATGATAAGGGTTCTTCCCAGTGGAGTCTTAAGGTCTGTTTAGGATTGTGGAGTCGCCAGGTGGAAAATTTAGAGTGTTTTCAAAGAGGTACATTGTCCACCATAGTGCTTGTGAGACATCCCTTTTCAAGGATATCTCAAAACACAACAACTCTAACCAGAGATTGACTGGGAGGGAATTCACCAAATATGTCACCTCTAAAAGAGGATGAGATCCGGAGGCTACATGGCCCTTTCCAGACTCTGTCTAAGAGTATAAGATAAAACACATCCAATGGTAAGTGAAATGTAAGAGCAAGTGTTTTACTACCAATCTGAAATTATTTTTGATATTTTCTGAATTGTTTTTATTGGTGGTTTCTAAGAATGTCCTAACTTTTCTTCAAAACTTAGCTACGGTTGTGAGACAAAGGTAATCTACTCTTATGGCTAAGCTAGCCGATTTTCCAAGGTTAGATAAAAACTTATAAGAATCCTAGGGTTCACCTAGCTTGTCACTTCTTCAAACAAGTTTCATCATGATTACCATTTCTGTGGTAGTGCTTGAAAAGGCTGCTTTTTACTCACAATTTTTTCTTAAATCAAGGGTTTTCTGAGGTCTCTAAAAAGGTATTAAAAACACACAGTCCCCAGTGGAGTCGCCAGAAATGTTAGGTCTCTGTAATAAGCAAGATTGGCAAAAGTCCGATCACAGAGTTAACATCATTTCAACCAACTTTGGGATTCTAGGATCTAGCACTCCTGAATCCGGAGAGGGATCTCTCCAATATGTACAAAGATGGATTTGTATTTGAAGTTTGGGGTAATAATATTAGGCTAGTTATGAAGTCCAAGGGTTTGTTTGGTTTTTTGGATGGTTGAACATAGTTGCTGTCTGAGGCGGAAAGATCTATATGCAAATAGGTTCAAAAGTGAGAAGTTGCAAGCAAAAAGAGTAAGCTTTGATCAAGAAGAAAGATGATGGTAGGTTTTCAGTCCATTGGGCTATGGAGTCATAAGAGGATTTAATTGAAATAATCAGGTCCAAGAATGGTCTATGGGGCAAGTCATCTATGCCTAAGGATCTCTTTAAAGTTCTGATTTATGGAATGGAATGATATAATAAGAAAGGGAAATGACAGATGCAGAACAAAGAGCAGCCCAGGATCTGGTAAGTACTTTGAAACTAGCCAGCCTTTGACCAGGCACTTAAGAAAAACATAGAAGCAAACTAGGATCTGGTAAGTACTTTGAAACTATCCAGCCTTTGATACAATTCTGATAGAAAAACATATAAAAAACAAAAGGGAAACTCAAAGATAACACATAATGGTCTAAGATCTGATAAGTACTTTGAAACTAGTCAGCTTTTAACACATCCTAAGGGAAACAATCAAATAGTTGAGAAAATAAGAAAGGGACTCAGGGCTAACCTTAATTTCCTCAGTTCATCTTCACACAACATATATTGAAAGTAACATTCAAAAATAACATTCAGCTAATACAATAAGACGAGGGAATGCCAGCATCCCTGTACTTAAACTGAATTAAATCATTTTCAAATAACACAGTTGAAAGAAAACATTTAAATAAAGGTTTCTCAGCTAGAGAAGGTTACTGATATACAGTAGGTCCTTACCCCGTTTAAACTGTTCTTTATAGTGGAAAATGAAAAAAATTGAAAACAAAAACAAAATACAAGTTACAACGAGAATAACATCACCATCAGCATAGACCAGGATCCCATAAATCAGCTTGTATTGATGCTTCAAACCAGTTACAATCTTCAAATCCAGTGTTTTAATCCATCTCTCTTCATAACGTAACTTATCTGCTACAAGCAGAGCTCCAAGAGCCAGTGAAATCCTATCTACAATCAAGAGTCTTCAGCTCAGTTACAATTACAATGCTTCAGCAGTTACATTAACAACCAACCCCTCACTCATCTTCTACTGAAGTATTTATAGAAGGATGAGGAGGTGAGATCTGATCAAAGATCTCAAAATCAATTAATACAGGCATTAATGTCTTCTTGGCCTTTGAGGGGCTCAACGAAGAGCTATACAGGTGTTCCACTGTATTGAATGATTTACACTTATGAATTTAGCTCGGTGGGAGCTTCATTTGACTTTTGAGGATCTGTGTATCAATAGGGTTGCTCTGCCGACATTCTGTCATTAATTTCCTGGTAGAAATAACTCCTTTGGCTGTGTCGAGGCAAAATACTTGACTTTGATCAATAAATTCAATTCTTGATCGAATACTTTGAGGCACAGGTGGCGCTTTAGTTGCTGGGAAGAATCAATTTGCTTCCATCTATGGCGGTGAAGGTTTTCCTGATAAAACACTTTAGATTTTCCTTTAATCTGTGTTTTTAGATCCGGGGATTAGGCGTTTGATAATTGTCTTAGCCTTTATCCCCATAAATCTGTCCACTAATCTGTTGTTCTGGTTCATTTTTGTCTTCTACCACTGATACTCTTTCTCTGCGCTCCATTTAATGTTTTCAGGTTTAACCGGGGCATTCGTCACCAAGGCTCATGAAATATTGCTGGACCACGTGTATCTATACCCGGTGATCGACTTCCTTATGTATTCGAAGGCCGGAGGATCGTCATCCTCGGCCTACGAAAATTTCTTCATTTTAAGCAAAAAAACCTTAGAATCTGCAAAAAACAAACGAATGTTACAAAAATCCTGCGTTTATAGGGAAATCTACTTTGGGGACTGTGCGGAGGAGCGTGGGCTGTTGGATGGCATCATCCAGTGGCCATGATCAAATCTGGGTGATCGGTGGTGGAGGACGAATCTGAGCCGTCGATCACGCGGTGATCGACGGTCGGGATCGGGCAGCGGAGAGTCAGCGGGAAAATGTTGACTGGGCGATGGAATCGGGAAACTGAACATGAGCCGTCAATCTGCAGAGATCGACGGCGGAGATTGAATCTCGGTCGCGCGATGACTGTGTTAACGTGCGCGCATGTTGGTGAAAGGTCGAGCAGGTCAGAAGATCGATAGTCGTCGGATGGGAGGGCCCGGATCGGACGGTGGAGGTGGATTCCGCTGCGTGGTTATGGTACGAAGATTAAGGCGCGAAATGATTTGGTGGCGCGGCGGTTTTGAAATAGTGTCGAGGACACGCGTCGGCCAGCGTATGGAATCATTGGCCAACAGGAGAAAACCGGCCTTGCCCGAAAGGCGGTGCGGAATGGACACAGGCGATATTTAGAAATCAGCGCGGGGAAAGGGGGGGTCCACCGGGAGAACGCTCCGCTCCGTCCGATCTGCGGAGCAGATCGACGGCTGTGGTTAAAAACTAATTTGCACATGCGGATAAATCAAAACATTATAAAATCTGATTTTTGATGTTTTGTAAAGGTTTTTCTTCTTAATGTTTTGGGCAGAAAACTTAAAATGAAATGATAAGCGCCCTTTGGTTTCGCGCGCGGTTCTAGCGCTCGGGCTTATAGATGAAAAGGGTGAAGGGCTTAGCCCGCGGGGGCTAAAAACCTTAATACATAAAAATATGTATTTTCTATGGTTTTTCAATAATTCTCCAAAGGATTTTAAGGTTCCGACAAGGTTACAAAGTGGGTTTTTAACCTTAGGAAATGGATTTTATGAAGGGATAAAGGGAAAACATATGCTTTTGTGGGGTTTTTATGGAAAAAAGGAAAATGGAGAATGATGTAAGTTGGAAGAAAGGGAGGGGGAAAAAGGGGAATGCAGCAGTATTTGATTTGGATTTTTGTAGGATATCAGAGGTTCGAAGAAGGAAACAGCTGTGAAGATTTAACCAAAAACATGAGATTCATCAAAAAGACTTCAAGCACCAACAATTTCAGGACTGAATTTGTTTCTTGAAGGCTGCAAAGAATATTTAGCCACCAGCTGATATGACATAAAAACATGGGTGGCTAATAGAGCCATTGTATCGAATCCGCATCCCTCTGTCTATCATTTTCTCGAAATTTATTGAACAAAACCCTGTTGAATAAATCCCAACCACAGGCAGGGCCTGTGCAGAAGAACTGTGGCCGTGAACTCTGTTTAAATGGTATAATTCCCGCTTACGCTGAGATCCCTGACCTGAGTTAAGGAATCAAAAGGATAGCATAACCTCGGACTAACCTTGGTTAATCACTGTACAAAAACCGCGAGTGGATTTGCAAGGAGGATTGCCCATATCGCACCGCTTTTGGGTGAATAGGTGGTATTTTCTGAACGCGAGTGATTCCATAGATCTGTTGACACGTGGCAAAGTGGACCCCTGGGAAACCGCCGTTTAAACCGTGCCATCGCACGTTAAAGTTCGTACCAGGATGCTGAGCGATATTGCCGAGAGCTGTTGATCTGGGAGAGGGCCATCGGATGATGGTCGCTTGTTGTAGATGCGCGAACGATAAACGAGGTACGGTGCATGCATTGGATTGGTCTATTGATTGTAGAGGTGGGGACAGAGCCAAAGGGTTATTATAAGTTATTTGTTTAAAAATCGTGGAGTATTAAAATAAAGTGCGAAGGGTTAAACTTTGGTTATAAAGGTTCGGAGGTAAATACATATGTCGTGAGATGTAATTAAACATTCGAAGTTGTGATTATATTTATTTGTCAATTTCTTTGAAATTGATAAATAAAGTAAAAGAAGATTAAGGGGACCACATGGAGGCAAACCAAGTGTCTGAAGGGAGAATGCGGACAGAGCCACCACGACGGTTGACCATCTCTCAGTGGGGCTGACTTTCAGTTTTGTTGCGTCATTTGTGGTATCAGAGTTGTTTTTTTGAGTTTTTTTTGCAAAGATCTGACATGGAAATCCGAGTTGGTAGAGGGGCTGGCAGACGGAGACCTATTGCCAACGCTGAGGTGTTGGGGATGTTGCAGAGGGTCGAAACCAGAATGGATGCCATGGAGTGAAGACAGCCCAGAGATCCGGAAGACATCAGTGAACCTGAAACAGAAGAAGCTGAAGAAAATGTTGATATTCCTCCTGAAATGAGGCTCCTTAGAACTGTTCTAGAGTCTGCAGTTAAGCCCAGAATTGAAGTGTCAAGTTATGCAGGGGGACTGAATCCAGAAGAACTAGTGGATTGGATTAATGAATTGAACAAGTGCTTCGATTATGAAGAAATAAGCGAAGATAAAAAGGTCAAGTTTGCAGTGACAAAGCTGAAAGGACATGCTGCACTTTGGTGGGATGGAGTGCAGGCAGAGAGGAGGAGAGTTGGCAAGCAACCTATCAAGAGCTGGATCAGAATGATGGCCAAATTAAAAGGTAAATTCTTGCCTAGTGATTACCAGTTGACATTGTATAAGAAAATGCAGAACCCGAGGCAGAGGTTACTGATAGTGAAAGAATAAATAGAGGAATTCTACAGAGTAAGCATAAGGGTTGGGAAATTCCAAGACACACCAGAGAAAACTGCCAGATATGTGAATGGTCTCAAGCTGGAGATCCAAGATGAGATTGGTCTCCTGTCTCCTAAGACAGTGGAAGAGGCCTATCAGATGGCCTTGAAAGTAGAAGAGAAACTCCTGAGGAAACAATCTGCCAAGAAGAGAGGTACTTTCCGTGGGAAGGGAAGTCAAGGTGGTAGAGGAAAGCCTGCTACACCAAGGGATTGAGCTAACAGGAGCTCACCTCAGAATGCATCTACAGAGGAGGATGCAAGGGGCAGAAGGGGTTCTTACAGAGGAAAAGGAAGAGGAGGCAGAGACAGAGGCAGAGGTAGATATTTGAGGTGTTATAGATGTCAGCAAGTGGGACATAAGCACTATGAGTGTCCAGAGAATGTGGGTTCTGGTCCAAGGAATGATGTTGTTGCCCAGGCTGGAGAAGAGGTAGAAATTGAAGAAGAAATTCTTCCAGAGAGGGGAGAGTACTTGGTGGTAAATAAGGTGTTGTTGAAGCAAGCCAAAGAGGTCACTGAGCCTACACAAAGGAAGACTTTGTTTAGGAGCATATGCAAATTCCAAGGGAAATGCTGCCAGCTAGTCATTGATAGTGGCAGCACAGACAATCTGTTTTCCACTGAGGTAATAGAAAAATTGAAGTTGAAGACAAGGGAGCATCCAACTCCCTACAGGGTGTCCTGGCTGCATAAAGGGCACCAGCTGGTTGTGAAAGAGCAGTGTGAGATAGAGCTGCAAATGGGAAAATACAAAGATAAGGTCCTGTGTGATGTGATGCCCATGGATGTGTGTCATATACTACTGGGTAGACCTTGGAAGTTTGACAGAGCATCAGTGCATGATGGCAAGAAGAACACTTACAATTTCTTCAAAGATGGGGTACATCATACCTTGATGCCCATGGAAGAAGGAGAGCCATCCAGTAGAGTGATTGATCCAAAGACCTTGTTGCTGAGCGGGAAGGAATATCTACAGCAAATAGAAGAAGAAGAGGTAAGCTTTGCTTTAGTTTGCAAACCTAAAGTAGTTCTTACTTCTACAAAGATTTCTGATTTACCAATAGAGATACAAGAGATGTTAGACAATTAATGTGACATTGTTGTGGATGATTTACCTGATGAGCTGCCACCTGTGAGGAAGATCAGCCATCAGATAGATTTTATCCCTGGTTCAAATCTGCCAAATAAGGTAGCCTACAGAATGACTCCCAAGGAAAATGAGGAAATCAGGAGACAAGTACAGGAGTTGGTGGACAAGGCGCTGATTAGAGAAAGTTTGAGTCCATGTGCAGTACCAGCAGTATTGAGCCCAAAGAAAGATGGAGGCTGGAGGATGTGTACTGATTCTAGAGAAATCAATAAGATCACAATCAGGTACAGATTCCCTTTGCCCAGAATTGAGGATTAATGGACTGTTTGAGTGGTGCTAAATATTTCTCAAAGATAGATTTGAAGAGTGGATACCATCAAATTAGAATAAGAGAGGGTGATGAGTGGAAAACTGCCTTTAAAACAAATGAAGGACTGTATGAATGGATGGTAATGCCTTTTCTGTTTTCAAATGCACCTAGCACTTTTATGAGACTTATGAATAAAGTATTGAAAGAATTCATTGGTAAATTTGTGATAGTGTATTTGGATGATATATTAGTTTTCAGCAGAACTAAAGAAGAACATTTAAGACATCTTAATCATGTCTTAAAGAAGTTGCACCAAGAGAAACTGCTGATAAATTTAAAGAAATGATCATTCATGAAAGAAGAGTTGTTGTATTTGGGGTTTGTTGTTTCTGCAGAAGGATTGAAGATGGACCCAGAAAAGGTTAAGGCAATTGTGGAGTGGCCTTCACCCAGGAATGTTTTTGAGGTAAGAAGTTTCCATGGACTTGCCAGTTTTTACAGAAATTTTATAAGAAACTTCAGTAAGATTAATGCACCCATAATTGAGACAATAAAGAAGATCAAACATCCATTTAAGTGGATTGCTGAAGCAAAGAGAAACTTTCAAGTTTTGAAGCAAAAGATAACGGAGAAGCCTGTTTTGATTCTGCCTGATTTTACTAAACCATTTCAAGTAAAGTGTGATGCCAATGGAGAGGCCATTGGAGCTGTGTTGAGTCAGAATGATAGGCCTGTGGCATATTTCAGTGAAAATATGAATGACACCAGAAGAAATTATTCCTCTTATGAGAAGGAATTATATGCGATTGTTCAGGCACTGAAGAAGTGGAGACATTACTTGATGTCCAGGGAATTTTTATTGTATTCTGACAATCATGCTTTGCAGTATATTGTACAGTAGCCCAAGTTGAAACATAAGCATGCTAAATGGGTTGAGTATCTCCAAGGTTTTAATTTTTTTTTGAAACATATAAGTGGCCAAGCCAATAAAGTAGCTGATGCTTTGAGTAGGAGGCACATGCTCGTTCAAGAAACAAATTTTGAAGTTGCAAGATTTGATTTTCTCAAAGAATTGTATAAAATAGATCCAAATTTTAAAGAAGCATTTGAGGCATGTAGTAACCCTGTTTTAACATATTGAAGCCAGTGGCTGGATTATTTCTTGCAGGAGGAATTTTTATTCAGAAGGAACCAACTGTGTGTACCAAAATGTTCCATAAGAAAAAATTTGATCAAAGAGAAGCATAGTGGTGGACTTGCTGGACACTTTGGTACTGACAAGACTTATGAGCAGCTGAGTCACTTTTATTACTAACCTAAGATGACAGCAGAAGTGGATAATTTTGTGAAGAATTGCAAAATCTGTCAATATGCCAAAGGAAAGAGCCAGAACGCAGGATTGTACACTCCCTTGCCTATTCCAGACAGGCCTTGGGACATGGTGAGTATGGATTTTGCTCTAGGATTTCCCAAGACTCAGAGAGGGAATGATTCAGTCTTTGTTGTGGTGGATAGATTCTCCAAAATGGCACATTTTATTCCATGCTATAAAACTAGTGATGCCACCCATGTTGCTAACTTGTTCTTCAAAGAAGTTGTTAGATTGCATGGGTTACCCAAGAGTATTGTTTCAGACAGAGATACCAGATTTGTGGGTCATTTTTGGAGGACATTGTGGAAGAAACTTGGTACTAAACTGAGTTTCAGCTCAGTTTATCATCCTCAGACTAATGGACAAACTGAGGCAGTGAATAGGAGTCTGGGAAATTTGTTGAGAAGTCTTGCAGGAGAGCATCCCAAGCAGTGGGATCATATTTTGCCTCAGGCAGAATATGCATATAATGACTCACCAAACAGAAGCACAGGGCAGAGTCCATTTCATATTGTTTATGGAATGCACCCCAGAGGAATATCAGAGTTGAGAAATCTGGGAAAGGCAGAGCTAAGGAGTGCAGATGGTGAGGAATTTGCTTCAGAGATCCAGGCCATACATGAACAAGTGAAACAGCAACTACAAGGCAGCAGCATCAAATACAAAAATAGAGTAGACTTGAGCAGAAAAGAAGTTCATTTTGAGGTAGGAGATCAGGTTTTGTCACACTTGAGAAAGGAGAGATTCCCAAAGAAGCAGTACAACAAATTGAAGTTCAAAAATATTGGGCCATGCAAGATACTTAGGAAGTTTTCTGCAAATGATTATGAGATTGAATTACCTCCTGATGTTGGAATATCTCCCATTTTTAATGTTGCAGATTTGTACAAGTATGAGGATGATGGTGCAGAAGAAAGAGCAGCAGAAAAGGAACAGATTGATTGGAAAGAACAACTACCTCCAGCACAGCCATTGCAACCAGAGAAGATATTGGATAAAAGAGTGTTCAGAAGGACAAGAGGACAAGAGTACTTTCAGTACTTGATCAAATGGAAGGATAAGCCAGAGGAAGATGCCACTTGGATGAATGAAGAGATGTTGCACAAGATAGGCAGATCAGTGGAAGAGCTCATGGACAGGAGCCCATGAAGAAAATTGCCCTCGAGAGTCTGATGCAGGGGCATTAGACACTAGCCAGCAATGTAGGAGGGTTGTCCACTTGTTGTGGCTAGTGGGGGTCGGAAATATTTGAATTGTAACAGCTAGGTGTCAATACCTCAGTTGATTGTATTATTTAGATCAGTTATAGTTGTAGAAGTCGAATGGTTAGTCCATCTGTCATGTTTTTAGTTTTTGAATAATTGTAATTAGGCTCTTGAATTACCATAACGATCCTCAAAGAGGAACTGAAAGGACATATGTTGATGTATATAAATGTAATCCCTCGGATGTATAGTGGGGTAAGAAGAAGAAGAGAGAGAGATTTCTGCAATAACCTCTGTGTGTGAACAATTGTTTCTAGTTAAATGATTTCAAAGCTTATTTGCCATTGAATTGTCTCGAACTGCTAATTGTGAAGAATTATTTAACTATGAGGAGATTGTGTACTGAACATTTCGTTTCTCTGTCTTTGATTTCCCGTAAATTTTTTGGATAACCCTGTGAATTCACCCAACCGCAGGCGTGGCCTGTGTAGAGAACCCTGGGCGTGAACACTGTTCAATTATAAAATTCTCGCTTTATAAAGAGATAGAGTATTTCTTTCGAAACCGGAACCAGGGTTTAGACGTGAGTTAATGAACTAGAAGGACAGTACAACCTGCGTGAACCGTGGTTAATCATTGTACCAAAACCCACAAGTGGATTTGCAATGTGGATTTCCCATATCGCACCGCTTTTGGGTGAATAGGCGATATTTGCCGAACACGAGCGATTCCATAGACCTGTTGACGCGTGGCGAGGCGGACCCCTGAAAACCACCATTCAGAGCGCGCCATCGCGCGTTAACGTTCGTACCAGGAGGTCGAGCGATATGTGTACGAGCCATTGATTTGGGAGAGGGCCATCGGGCGGTGATCGCACGTTGGACTTGCCCGGAATTTAACCAAGGTGCACGGAGGATAGCCAGGTACGATACGAGGGGTTGATTAGGTGATTGGACGTAGAGGTGGGCCTGGAGCCAAGGGTTATTACACAGTTAATTATTCCAAATAGAGCGTTGGATTTATTTAAAGCGCGAAGGGCTAAACCTTGATTATAAGGTTCAGAGATATATATATGCCGGGAGATAGGATTAACGTTCGAAAGTTGTGAAAATATTTATTTGTCAATTTCTTTGAAATTGATAAATAATTTGAAAAGTAGAATAAGAGCCACGTGGGGTAAACCAAAGGGAATTGAGGGCAGAGCCACGTCACGGTTCACCATCTCTCCTTGGGGTTGACTTTCAGCGTTGTTGCATCAGACATCCTTCCTCCACTGCGCAATCCGAGCTGATAGAAATCCATGAATGAATGGAATCTTTCTTGCCTTGACTGCACAATCCTCATGGGCACATCCAATGTGTGTTTGGTTTCATGAGTGCACCCACTAATGTCACAACTGATAGTCAAATTGTCCCTTTCACCTACATCTCAACTGGGCTTCCACTGGATTTGACATGCATGTAGTTAACAATAGTAAATATTCAGTTGCATGTGAGACCACTGATTGTGAATTAATTAAATAATTAATTCACTGATCTCTCACTAGTGTATCTTCAGTTACAACTAGCACAACTGAGTTTAACTCACTTAACTGAGTTAAACTACTTTACAACTCACATAACTACACATCCAACTCGGTTACAACTTTGAATCACTCAGTTACAACTAAGTCCATTTGCATGTCCCACCAACCAACCTTTGAACTCAAATTTCCTATAGCTAACTGATTTTCCACTTCAGTGCCAAGTGATCATTGAGAATAGATTAATGTTTATTGTCCAACTATTATTAAGGGATAATAATAGTCGACATGAATCTATAAATAAACATGTGATCTATAAATAGAACTCTCAAATACATCTAAAAATAGAACATCATCTATAAATATAATTTTCTCACCATCTATAAATAGAGATCATCTATAAATAGAATTTTCTCATGCATTCTAAAAATAGAATTCCACCTATAAGGCTACATCCTAGTGTAGGTGCATAATTTTCACTAGGATCTTCTTGTTGAATCTCAATGCTCTAGCATCCTTTTGAGATCAAAACCGATGCCATTGGGTACGCCATGGGGGTTGTACTATTGCAGCCAAAGAAGCTGATATGTTACCATTCAGAGAAGTTCTCCCAGGCTGTCATCAAATACCCCACTTACAACAAGGAACTGTATGCCTTGGTCCAAAGTGTGAAAAAGTGGAAACACTACCTGATCTGCAAGGAAACCATTATCCATATGGATCACCAACCCTTGCAATACCTTCAAGCTACCACAAGCTACAACAGGCTCGTCATTTCAGGTGGATGGTTGTCTATAGTAGTTTCATCTAGTAAAAAAGTATAAGAAGGGCACTAGAAAAAAAGTAGCAGATATGTTATCTCGCCCTCCTATTGTTGCTTCTATTATTTTGCATAATGCTTCATTGTCTTTTGAAAGTTATGTTCAACAATATGCTAACGATGATGACTTTAAAGCAATATATGCAAAACTAACTCATGGATCACATGTGGACAACTATCATTTGCAGGGGAAGTTGTTGTATCACCTTGGAAAATTATGCATACCACAACAAAAAGGGTACATGTAATTCGAGAGGCTCACACCTCTCTTGTGTCAGGTCACTTTGGTGTCGAAAAAACCTTATGTCATTTACAAAGGTTTTTCTTTTGGCCTCATTTGAAAAACATTGTAACCTGATTTGTAAAGGGATGTGTGATGTGTTCTATTTCAAAGCCCTCTAATAGAAAACTCGGGCTCTACACACCACTCTCTATTTCGGGTCGTCCATGGGAAAGTGTGTCAATGGAATTTGTAGGAGGTTTGCCTATGTCTAAAAATGGGAATGAA
Organism: Pinus albicaulis; assembly: GCA_034641835.2. Lineage (NCBI taxonomy): Eukaryota > Viridiplantae > Streptophyta > Pinopsida > Pinales > Pinaceae > Pinus > Pinus albicaulis. The sequence continues at coordinate 40,002,079 of CM076583.1, forward strand.
TATTTGTGATATTAATGCCTTGTAAAAAGCAGGTCACTACTGAGCATACTGCTTATCTTTTCTTTTAGTTTGTTTGGGTCCACTTTGGGTTGCCCACATCGATTGTATCAAATCGAGACTCTCGCTTCCTTGGATATTTTTGGACCATCTTGTGGCAAATGATGGACACCAAGTTGAAGGGAAGTACGGCATTCCATCCACAAATCAACGGACAGACATAGGTCATCAACCGTACCGTGGTACACTTGTTGCGGGGCTATTGCAGCAAACATCCCAAGTTATGGGATAAGCATCTTCCATATGTGAAACACGCCTACAACTAAGAAGTGCATTCTTCTACGCAACATTCACAATTTGAGACATGTTTTGGTTACCTACCAAAGGACCCTTTTGACATGATCTATGGAAGGGATGAAAATTCCAATAGACGTGATGATAGGGACAAAGCACATTGGTTCATCCAATAGATACAGATCATTCACCAAGCAGTGTAGGAGAAGTTGGAAAAGAGCCAGGCTTGATATAAGGCCCGACATGATAAGCACTGAGTCAACCATCAATTCAAGTTGGTGACAAGGCGTGGTTCCATATCAACAAGGATCGAATGAAGGGGGGAGGCAAGAAATTGCGACCAATCCGGTATGGTCCATTTACCATATTGGAGAAGATTGGGAATAATGCTTTCCGACTTGATTTTCCTGTATACATGCAGATGTACTCGGTCGTGAATGTCGAAAATATAAAACTTTATGAACCACCATTTATTATGGACACCGAGAAGGTAGGATCAGTGCATATAGTGGATTACATTGCACCAGAATTCTTGATGAATTTCCAGAAGACATCATTCTTGATCGAAGAACCAGGACTTCGCGACAGGGAGATGTGGAATACCCCCATGTTGGTTTCAAAGGGATGCACCCAAGTAAAGCTAAATGGCTTGAAAAGGAGAAGGTGAGGGAGAAACTCCCTCACTTTCATGTTGATTGATAAGCCTTTTGGAGGTCCAAAAGCTCTTTAGTGGGGAGGAATGATCTAGGAGAATCATACAGGTCCAATCACAAGTGGCTTAAGTACAAAGGCTCAAAAATAGAAGTGTCAGAAATGTGGAAAACTTAGTGTCAAGTTGAATATCTCATATTTCGGATTCCAACGGCGCAGACGGTGCTCAATTTAGAGTTCGTATGGAGGAGTTAGAAGCATTCAAAGTTTATGGGTTGACTTGGTGATGTGGCAGCTTAAGGAGGCAAAAAATTTGCAGAAATCTAGCCACCGGATTTCGGCCCACTCCGACCAGATTTCGAGAAAAAATGTGGGTCCATTATATTGACTCCTTCGGTCAATTTCCAGAAAAATAAAAAATGCATGGTTGTTATTATAAAATAAAAAAAATTGATAAGGCGGATCATGACCCCCGCCCTACCCCAACCATACAACAAAATATAATTAAAAAAAGGGGGGTCGGCAGCCATGACCCGCCCCCCCCCCCCACAACTACGGTAACCATCAAACTATTATGGGTGGGGCCAAAAATTGTGACAGCATGACCCCAACCCACATTCCATATATGTATCCAAATGCCGGCAGGAGTTATGGGGCGAGCCACCCAATGCGGGTCCAACCCCTAACCTACCTTTAAAAAAATACGCCGATGAGTATTAAAAAAAGATTTTGCCTTTTTATGGAGGGGATGGGGTTTGGCCACCTGACCCCCTCCCTCACATTATAGATCACAACCAACTAGGCTAGTGGCTTGCTTGGGGATTTCGCCCAACCCTCAGTTATATAAACCTGCAATTCAGAAGTGCGCCCAGGAAGGCCAAGAGCGGCACGAAGTACAAGATAGAGTGTAACCTTGAGCGCCTTGCAAGAGGGGGACGGAACCATGAACTGAGCTCATTTCCAGAGGGTCGAGATTTTTCCGGCGTCAGAATTAGGAAAATTTTATAAGGATTCTGCACCTCTTGGCGTCACGAATCCAACGGTGTTGTTCATTTCTTCATCAGAGGTCTCCAATTTTTGAGCACTTTTATCTATGGAGGTATAATGGTGTAATTTTGCATTGATGCTTGTACTTTCATTTTATTTTCCACTTAATGAAATAGGGCCTCCCCACTGATTGAGTAGGGCCCAAAGACATAGTCCCTCCTGAACGAACTCAGATATAAATTTCGTGTCTTCTTTGCATGATTTTATGTGCTTCTCTCATCTAATGTTCATGCATTTTAAGTTTCATGTTTAAGATGAAATTTTACATGTAATTATTTAATACATCTCAAAGAAAAATATTTTGGATCATTTGATGAAGCCACTCTGCTTGTATCTCCCCCTTGATCTGAGTGGAGAATTTTGATGAACTTCCTTGTCTCTTTTTCCACCATGCTCCTAAATTCCTTAAAGTATTCAAAGGTATGAATCTTCTTTCTGAGAAAATATACCCAAGTAAATATTTTGTAATCATCAACAAATAATAAGAAATAATAGGCGCGTCCTAATGACCTTGTATGCATCGGCCCATATAAATCAGTGTTCACAAGTTCTAGTATATCTCTTTTATTTCTATCTAAGTTTACAGAAAACTCATCTCTGTGCATCTTCCCATGAGCACATGATTCACAATCAACATGAACATTATTTAAAGCAGGAAGACCATTGAGCATTCCTTATTTCTTAAGTAGCGGCAGTTCATTGAAATTAATATGACCAAATCTTTGATGCCATAAGTATTCCGTTGTCATTCCTGATGATGTCAATGCTTGGTGTGGCACACTTCTAACATTGAGCTTGTACAGACCTCCCACTCGAATCCTTGATACAATTGCCTTCATATGATCCAGTAGATCTTTAATAACACAATAATACTTTAAAAAATCTACCTTAATATTATAATCTGTTATCATAGAAACAAAGATCATATTCATTTTTATTCTGGGTACATACATTATATTTTGAATATGTCTCATATTTCCATCACGTAATACAAAAGGAACATTACCATACCCTCTGATTTAGTATCCTCTATCATCACCAAGGTAGATTTTAGCGCCACTGGTGGTTTCTTTAAAATTTTAAAACCAATTTATGTTACCTTTCATGTTAGTGGAAGCTCCTGAATCCATAAACCAATTATCCGCTTCATCATTCTCATCATAGAAAACATAATCAACCATAAACAGTCTGAGGTCCAGATTATGATCTTCATTAACAAAGTGCCATGCATGCTTCTTATGTCTATGTCAAGATTCATCAAACTTATTTTTATGGAAATTCCTAGAAATATGACCAACTCTACCACAATAGAAAAATTTGGTTCCTGAATTATTTCTATTTGAAAAAATACCTTGAGATGTCATACTTTGAGGTGGCTTTCTTTGTGGCATACCTCAGTCTTTCTGTCCTGCACTTGACTTTCCTTTGAAGGGATCTTTCTTTTCCATTAATGAAAGATCTAAACTTTTAGGTTTCAGAGTCATCTTCCTTTCTTCCTCTTACATCAGGATCCCAGTCAATTCTTCAAATTTGGGGGCTTTCTCTCTCACATTCAAGCCTGTGATGAACATTTGATAGCCATCAGTCATACCATTCATGGTAATTGTGACAAGATCAGTGTTTGACACTGCCTCCCCTATGTCACCCAACAATCTTTGAGGTCCTTGATGCAAGAGATGAACGCAAATATTGATTTATTCTCCTCCATTTTAATGGAGATAATCTTTCTTTTCAGGAAACATAGTTACCGATCAAATAGGTAATTGAACTGGTACCTACTTTTTTGAGGTAGAAAAAAAAGCACCCGATTTTGAAAAGTGGTGATGCAAAATCACCCTTTTTTTTTTTGCATATTTTTGACACTTTGATTTTTTTATTTATGAAGTATGAACATTTGGTTTAAAATGTTAGTGATTTTCATGTTAATTTTGAAAAGTGTTGATGCATCATCAACCATTTTTTTTAGAGTGGTGATTTTCATGCTAACTTTGAAAAGTGTTGATGCAGCATCAACTATTTTTTTTTAGAGTGGTAATTTTCATGTTGGTAATAAAACATAATTTAAAATAAGAAAAACATGGCAAAAAAAAACTCAAATATATAAAAAATATATAAAAATAATTAAAAAACCAATAAAAATGTAAAAATAAACAAAATTAACTTGTAAAAATAAAAAATTTAAATAAAAATAAATAAATAAAACAAAAAATTTCGAAAATTAAAAAAAAGGAGAAAAAAATTTAAAAAACACATAATTTAAAGGGAAAACAAAACAAAAATTGAACCAAAAATTTAAAAAAACATTAAAATATATATATATATATATATATATATATATATATATATATATATATATATATGAATTTAAAAACAATTAAAATAAAAATACAAAAATAAAAAATAATTAAAATTTAAAAATTTAAATTAAAAAAAAAAATTATTAAGAAAAAAAATAATAAAACATTAAATTGAAAATAAAGATAAAAATCTAAAAAACTTAAACCATTTTAAAAATTTAAAAATGAAAAAAAAGATAAAAGAAAAAACATTTTTCAAATTAAAATTTAAAAGAAATTAATAAATAAATTAAATATATTAAAAAAAAAAAAACCTAAAAATATTAAATTTAATAATAAAAAAAAACTTAAAAAATAGAATAAGATGTTAAATTAAATTTAAAAAAAAAAAACAAATTTGAAATATAATAAATAATTAAAAAAATTATTAAAAACAAAAAAAAAAATTATGAAAATTTCATAAATAAATAAAAATCGAATTAAAAAATATATATTTAATTGCACTGCCTAAGTGGCGGTCCTGGGTCGATTCCCGGAATCGACCAGGGGAGTTCAATTCCTGGAATCGACCTGGCGAGGTCGATTCTACGAATCGCCCTCCCCTGATCAATTCCAGGAATCGAGTTCGGGAGGTCGATTCCGGGAACCGATTTGGGGAGGCCGATTCTGGGAATCGACCTTAGGAGGTCAATTCCAAGAATTGAGTTCGGTAGGCCGATCCGGGAATCGACCTGAGGAGGCCGATTCTGGGAATCGACCTAAGGAGGCCGATTCTGGGAATCGACTTTGGGAGGTCAATTGTGGGAATCAACCTTGGGAGGTCGATTCCGGGAATCGACCTTGGAAGGTCGATTCCGGGAATCGACCTAGGGAGGTCGATTCCGGGAATCGACTTGGGAGGTCGATTGACCCGGGGAGGTCGATTCTGGGAATTGACCTAGGGAGGTCGATTCCTAGAATCGACCTCGATAGGTCGATCCCTAGAATCGACAGTCGATTCCTGGAATCGAGTTGGGAAGGTCGATTCCGGGAATCGACCTCCCGCCCAGGTGTCGGCGGGGGTCGGACGTTGGGCAAGCCAGGAGGCTAAAAGTAGCCCCCCGCCCGCCTAGTGGCCTGCCCCCGTCGCAACCTGAGCGACGGAATTAAATAATTTGTTTTTAGCTCATTTTGTTTATTTTTTTATTAAATTTTAATAATTTTTTTTGTTTTTAATATCATTTTTTAATTTTTATTGTTATTTATTGTCTTTCATATTTGTTTTTTTATTTTTATTTTTTTAATTTTAATTTAATTTTATTAAATTCAATATTACTTTTTCAGTTCAATTTAATAAAATTTAATAAATTTTGTTATTTTCATTTATTTATATAAATTTAATATTTTAGGTATTTTTCTTCTGTGATCCATAAATTGTGAGAAAAATCTTTTGTAAAAATCACATCCAAATAAATTTGGTCGACGCGTTTCGAACTAGCCAGTGTGGTTCATCATCAGGACTAGATGAAGAAATCTGATCAGGAAACCCAATTAAATAGATACGAAGATCTCCAACTAACCATTGTAAAATAATGGCTAGTTTGACTAAATCTAGGTCATAAAATCATGAAATCAATTTTTTTTTGAAAAATATAAAAAATAATTTCTTTTATTAAATGATTAAAGTTAATAATTTGAATATTATTTATTTTTTATTTTTTATTTTTTTTAAAGAATTTTTTTTTAATATTTAAAAAAAAAAATTGATTTTATGATTTTATGACTTAGATTTAGTCAAACTAGCCATTATTTTACAACGGCTAGTTGGAGCTCTTCGTATCTATTTAATTGGGTTTCCTGATCAGATTTCTTCATCTAGTCCTGATGATGAACCACACTAGCTGGTTCGAAACGCGTTGACCAAATTTATTTGGATGTAATTTTTACCGAAAGATTTTTCTCAAAATTTAATATTTTTTTTTTTTGTTTTTTGTCTAATTTTTTTTAATTACATAAAATTTAATATTTTTTATTTAAATTATTTTTTTTTTATTTTAAATTAATTTTATTTTTTAAATTAATTTTTTTTTATTTTTTTCATTTAATATTTTTTATTTATTTATTTTTTTCTATTTTCCATTTTTAATTGATTTTTAATTTTTTAAAACTTTTCGTTTTAGAAGTGTGTTATTATTTTGATTTTTTTTTTTTTTAACTTTTTTTTTTTTAATTTCATTTATTTATTCATTTATTTATTAAAATATAATTTTATTTTTTTAAATTTCATTTTTTGAATTAATATTTTATTTTTAATTTAATAAGATGTAGAGTATATTTTTTTTAATTTAATTTAATATATACATATAATTTATTTTTTATAATTTAAATTTAATTTATTTTTTAAAATTTATTTGTTTTAAAAATATATATTTATTTTATTTTATGGTTTCATTTTTAAATTTTAATTATTATTTTTTTAATTTAAATAATTTTTTTAAAACTTTTTTTATTTATTAAAATTTAATATATTTTTTAAATTAAATTTTTTTAATTCCCAATTTAAATTATTTTGTTTTTAATTTAATAAAAGTTTTATTTTTATTTTTAAAATTTAATTTATATATATTTTTATTTTATTTTGTTTTTTAAAATTTATTTGTTTTTTTAAATTAATTTTTTTTTTTTTTACTTTTAATATATTTTTAAATTTTAAGTTTTAAAATGTTTTTTTTTTTTTTTTTTATTAATATTTTTTGTTAATTTCTTTTTTAGTTTTTTTATGTAATGAAATTTGTTTTTTTTCTGTCAATTATTTTGAGATGTTTTTTTTCTTTTTTCCTTTTTTTAATTTTTGATATAATTTTTTATTATTCATAAATTTTTGTTTCAATATTTGTTTTTTCGCACAAAAACAAAATTGGCATTTACGTCTATTTTTATAATGTTGAAAATTTACCAAAAAAGAAAAAAAGAAAAGAAAAGAGGTTATTCCACAATACAACTTTCACCTTGTTCTCTCTCTTCTCCCAACCCTGAATTGTGGCAGCTGATCCGCTTATAGGTTTCAATTCATCCCCATTTACAATTGCCTATGCACTTTGCCCTTCAAGAAACGTCTGCAACTTGAATTTCCAATTAGAATAGTTGGATCCATCAACCTTATTGCTCTCATTCAAGTATGATCCTACCATTTGATTATTCATCTTGACACTTGAAAAAAATAATCTGACCTCCCGCAATTAAAAGAAACATGAATCTACCACCAAATCCAAAAAAGCGAAAAAACAAATGATTTCTTTCTCTTAATAAAAAAACACAACTCCTTCAAATGGATTAAAGAAGACAAACCCCTTCAGATGGGCATAAAATAAAACAAATCCCCCTTTTCAAATGCTACCAAACACCTTTCCTCTTTAGAAAAGTATTGTAATCCTTTAAAAAAGAGAATTCAAAGGATATACAATGCAGACAATGGGATACACCAACCTTACTTCGAATGGGAAGCTATAATTTCCAGTTTTAAGTTGCGCGTGCCGGGCTGCTATAAACCATTAACATTCTGCACCAAATGTATCAGTTGCCTTAATTTGGAGGAGATTTCAAAGAATCCAACCTTCACCTTCTATAGCACTGAAACTCTTCTTGTAAACGATGGTGCGTTCAGTGATCCGATAAAAACACTTGTATCACAACACAACAAGAGAGACGTCAACGCAAGAGAGCATCTGACTTATCACATTCGCTAAGTGAAACAACTTCATCGGACACAACACCCTCTGATTCCAAACGCAAACAGATAAAAAACACAACATATTCAAATACTGCAGATGCATCGGATCAGGGAAAAAAGCTAAAGCAAGATTTTAGTTGTAACAATAAATTTCGAACACTGGAGTTGTTTCCACTTCGTCTCGATAGAGGTGGACTTGAACAGCAGCCGAACGCTCGCAACAGTCGTAGGGAGTGACTGGCGTTATGGAATTTTTGGACCAAGGGGCACAGATTGGACCGCCGATGAGAGTTGAAGCTAGAAGTGCATTTAGAACACTAGCACGTCCAATCCCATTGAAGATCTGACTTCTTCACCACTGGCATAGCCCTGGGGTCAGAGCAAACTAAACCATGATCTGAGAAGATCCACACTTTTTGGATATATGGATTTGGCACCCTAAAAAATCTCTAGAGAACTTCTATTGTGTAGAGTTTACTCATAGAACTTGTGATTTCAATGAATTCTTGCCGGATTTTAAATAAATTAGATCTGAAAAACACTGCATATATGGATTCAGTACCCTGAAAAATCCTTAGGGCACTTTGATTGTGCAGAGTTTACCCATCAAACCTGTGATTTCAATGAATTCATGCAAGATTTTAGACAAATTAGATCCAAAAAATAAAAGAGTTGTCTTTAGTGCGACTTTTTGGAGTTAGGTGCCAGAATCCGGTGAAAATAATTGAGGTAAAATCTTGATTTTTGTTATTTAAACTGGTTTTTTCACTGTTTATATGGATTCAGAACCCTAAAAAACCCCTAGGGCACTTTGATTGTGCAAGGTTACCCATTAAACTTCTATTTTCACTAAATTCCTACCAGAATTTAGAGAAATTTGACTGGAAAAAACTACCCTAAAAGCCTTCAAAAAGTCGCATTATAGACTACTCAAAAAATAAATCAGAAACTTTTCAAAAAGTCTCATTAAAAACGACACGATTATATATTATGATTAGCATAACCATATTAATAAGTGTATATCAACTACATTTATTGTTATTTTTATTAATATTAGCATTAATAATTTTATTATTATTTATAAATTATATATTATCATTATTACTATTTAGTACTATTAATTAACCAATTAATAAAAAGTATAAATATTAATATTTAAAAATAATATAACTATTCAAATATTAAAAGTAAATAATTATAATATCAATAATAGTAATAATTTCTAATTATTAAATATTAACAGTCATAATTTTATTATTATTTAAAAATTAGGCTCCATGACTTATAATAGCAACATTGACCAAATTTAATACTATTTCACTACTATCCTTTCCAGTACCATTAGCAAGTTCTCTAATGAGACTTCGTTTAAGCATAATAATAGAACTTGCAATCCATGGTATGCCAAAGATTGTAGAATTTTCAAGAAAACGATCAGAGATGCTTGTAATGAAATCATTAAGCTCTAGAATATCAATATATACAAGACTCTCATCAAGAGGAAGAAGAGGTCATATATCTATAAAAGACATGATCATCTTCTCCACCTTTCTAAAGTCGTGCCCAGAAAAATTTGGTGAAATGTGCTTGTTCGTAAACCAAAGATAATCATTCTATCCCCTTAGAAAACTGGGACAACTATCTTAAGAAGTGGTATGACACTCCAGACACTATGAGAACCAACTTAAAGACTCCTATTAAGGAGGATGTATTCTCTTTGGAAGACGTTGAGTCTCGAATTAATAAGCTCGCTAATGGGAAAGCTAAAGATATTGAATGATTCCAAGCTAAGATCCTTAAGATGGGAAGATCTATCCTCATTCCTCATCTCCATGAGATTCTTAATTTGGTTGTAATGCATGGCTTCCCTCAGCTTTAGACGCAAAGCCTTATTGTACCTATATTTAAAAATGGGGACAACAGTGTTCCTTCTAACTACAAGACCATTATGAGTAGCCACATCCTGGGAAAGATTTATGGGCTCATTTTGGAAAAAAATCATAGCGTTTGTCTTGAAAGCTAGGGAAAAAGAGCTAAAGGACAAGCTGGTTTTAGGAGACATCACTCGTTTATCGACTATCTTGTCACTCTCAAAATCATTGCAGAGGAATGTCGCAACAGTAAAGTCGGTTTCTTCTGTTGTTTTGTGGACTTTAGAAATATTTTGACACTATTCCTCGAGATAAGCTTCAGGATAGACTTAAAGAGATCATGGTCCCTCCTAAGTTGAGGATTGGTGTGATCCATCTTTACGAGATTGGCACTCTCAAGCTTAAGACCAATGAATGGTGGTCTAAAGGCATTAAATGAAATATCGAAGTCAAGCAAGGGTGTCCACTATACCCTACCCTTTTTGTCATAGACATCGATAGACTAGAGGAGTGTCTGGAAACTCCGGGATGCAAGGGCATCGAGTTGTTGGTGTACTCATTACTCTTCTCCTTTATGCTGATGATATTGTTCTTCTTGCAAAAAGACATGCTGACCTAGACAAGAAGCTTCAAAATCTTCACGGCTACTGCTCCAAGATGGGTATGATTGTTAATATCGATAGGACTAAAGTCATGATCATTAAATCCAAAAAGATCATCCATGGTAATTTTGTTTATAATAACCAATGCTTAGTGTTAGGTTCCCATGATTTGATAGATTGGTGAGATCAAATGCACAAGGTAACATCAGACTAGCCTTTGGAGTCCTGGGACCTAGCCTTCCTGAACTCAGAGAGGGCTCTTTCTATTGTATGCAAAGGATGTGAACTTGTTTGCTTTTAGGGTTTGATTTTAGGCTAGTTGTTAAGTGTAGGGTTTGTTTGATTGTTTGGTTGGGTAGGATGGTCAAGAAGAATAGATGGAATGAGGAAATATTCAAGTCATTGGGCTATGGAGTCTATAAAAGTCATGGAAAGTTCAACGATGGATTAGGGAGCATCACAGGGAAAATCTAGCATGGTAAATGGATTTTCAAGGTTTATGGGTGTTGAAAATGCAGCAAGATGATGGAGCTTAGTGAAATGAAGTCGCCTTCACTAAGTGGGGCCGCAGGCAAATTCTGGTGCAAAGTCTATTTTTAGACATATGGAGCATGGTCCAGGGGTTGCAGTATGTTATTCTTGGAGTATTGGTCATGTTGGTAAAAATATATGGACCTCTATTTTTTGACCTATAGGTCGATAGGTCGAAGTCTATCTTTAGACTACCTATCCTAAAAATAGGGAAGTCAAATATTATTTACCCTTAATAATATTTGGACTCTAAACAACAGTTTACTGCACTTCAGTTCGAGCCTTGGAAGTGGCTCATGCATCTGACAGAGGAATTACGCTATTCCCAAGGGTTTGGTGAGCACATGCATGGTTGACTTCAGTTAGGACTTCAGTGGCAGAAGTTTGGTGGAGTTAATGAGACAGCTAGTGGAGTTGTGTTCGGTTTAACTTAGTTGAACTGGTTGAGATTGGTTTAACTTAGTTGAACTGGTTGAGATTAGTTTAACTAGCTAATCAACTAGTAATGAGTGGAGTGAATTAAATATTATTTAATTAATTAATTAGTAACTCATTATTCAACTCAAGAACATATCAGTTCACTACAGTGCATGGACAGTTCAATGGAGACCAGTGAAAGAGGTAGATGAAAGGGTGGAGTTAGCTATCAGTGGCGACATCAGTTGTGCATGAGATTTGCACCACACTTGGAGGAATTGCCCATGATGATTGCGATGTCAAGCCAAGGAGATTCGAACCTTGGATCTCTATATAGACAGGCCTAGATTGCACAATAGAGGCAAGGCAATTGGCGGTGAGTTTTGAACCAGTAACCTGTTCAAAACTGAGCTAGTTTGTGTGTAACTTCATGAGATAGTACTGAGTACTTGTGAGGAGTATTGTACTGATTTTGTTACATGATTTCTCCATTATAATATACATAATAGCTGCGGGGTTTTCAGCTATAAGCTTTCCCCATACATACTGTGTTAATGTGTATGATGATTTGATGTGCAATCGCTTGTTTTATTTCCGCATGTGTGATGATCTGAGTGGAAGAGATTATGTGTTGCATATAAATTCGAATTGTATGTGATCAGGATAGTCTCGGTGGATAATTAATTATTATTCAGCAAATTTCTACATGGTATCGGAGCTATTGAAGCAGAGATTGATCATCACAATGATTACAAACTTATTTCGGTAGACAGAGTCTGCATGCGGGCCAGGTAGCCTCCCGATTCATCTTTCTTCGGAAAGTGAAAGGTCTGGTAAATGCCCCTTGCAGTCGATCTCTGTGCTAGAAATAATTTGTTCTCACAGATCTAGAGCGGCTGAGCTTTGAGGTGGAATTCAAAATTTTGCAGCAGTTTTGTTTTCTTGGTGCCAGTGTTGAAAATGTCTTTCAACGGTTTGCGACTCGAATATGCTCTTGAAGGCAGTTTTAATTATGTTGCATGGAAGGATCGCATGGAGGTAGTATTAGAAGATAATGGTCTGAAGGATTTCGTAGATACGGATGTCCAAAAGCCCACTGATCCTGCTGAAGTCGAAGCATGGCAAAAGAAGATGGCGAAGTGTCGAAGGATCCTGTTGGAGGGCGTCAAGGATCATATTGTATCCAGCCTGCATGGAAAGGCTACTCCATATTTAATGTGGAAAGCTTTGACGGATCTATTCCAGAGTAAGAGTGACCAAAGGAAGCTGGCGCTCAAAGATAAGCTCATGAACATCAAGATGGAGAAGGGCGACAGTATCGCCAAATACCTCACGAAGTTCACTCAGTGCAGAGATGAGCTGGGAAGTGTGGGGGTGACTGTCGAAGACAAGGACATGGTCGACCTGGCTCTCCTTGGTCTTCCGAAGGCTTGGCACTCATATCAAGATAGTGTCAATGGTCGGGAGAAGCTGCCGGGATGGGAGCACCTTTGGGCGGATCTCATGCAGGAGGAGATAAGGAGGACTACTTGAGATGGATCTTCATCAAAGGGAGCTGATGAAGAAAACTGTGCTTTGGTTGCCAAAGCAAATAAGGGGAAGGGTAAGAAACTTCTCATTCTGGTGCAAAGGGTGAGAAGCAGGATATGGCAAAAGTGAAGTGTTTTCACTGCCATGATCACGGACATTATGCTACCAATTGTCCAAAGAAGAAGAAGAACAAGCAAGCGGGAAGATCTGCAGATGGAGAAGCTTTGGCTTCACAGTTCGAGCTTGACTTTTCACTGATTGCATGCTTGGTTTCAAGTGTGATGGGATCGTTGTGGTTCTTGGACAGCGGTGCGTCATTTCATATGACGGGAGATCGGGAGTTGTTCTCAGAACTGGAGGACAAGGATTTGGGTATGCACATCGAGATGGGCGATGACGGTAGATACAGTGCGACTGGTATCGGTACCGTATCCTTTCAGAGGGAGTCTGGTAAACCCTTTGTACTGAAGGATGTCATGCATGTACCCGGATTGAAGAAGAACCTGATTTCAGTAGCGATGTTGGAGGATAAGGGGTATGATGTGGTCTTCAGCGAAGGAAAAGCCTTCCTGCGCAGTAAGACTACCGGAGAGACCCGGAAGATAGGGGTTCGAACCAAGAACCTTTATCAGTTGCAGGTAGATGGCTGCGCAGCTATGGCATGCAAAGCGGGAGAAGTGGTGAGCCGGGATGATGAGGGCGAACTGTGGCACAGGAGATTGGGCCACCTTCACCATGGAGTTTTGAAGATTCTGCAGCAGATTTCTACTGGGCTTCCTAAGGGCACTCTTGCGCAGTCAGATCAGTGCAAGGGGTGTACTTTAGGGAAGTATGTGAAAGCCACCTTTCACGAGAAGGATAATCGTGCCACGACGATCCTTGAGAGAGTTCACACAGACGTGTGTGGTCCTTTCTCAGTTGCTTCGACAGCAAAGCACAGGTATTATGTGATCTTTGTTGATGATTTCTCTCGAAAGTGCTGGATCTTCTTCATGCAAAAGAAGAGCGATACATTCGCGAAGTTCTGTGAGTTTAAAGCACTGGTCGAGAAGGAGTCGGGGAAGAAGGTGATTGATCTAAGGAGTGATAACGGTGGTGAATTCATCTCGGCTGAATTCAAGGAGTTCTGCAGTGCAGAAGGGATTCGGAGAGAGCTCATCGCACCCCATAACCCACAGCAGAACGGGGTGGCTGAGCGGAAGAACAGAACGATCGTGGGTGCTGCACGGGCGATGTTGCATGATCAGGGCCTACCCCTTCACTTGTGGGCTGAGGCATGCAATACAACAGTGTATGTGCAGAACCGTTGTCCTCACAAGGTTCTTGGCATGAGTACACCGAAGGAGGCTTATTCTGGCAAGAGGCCTGATATTTCCCATTTGCGGATCTTTGGTTCTCCTGTCTACATGCATGTGACGAAGGATGTGAGAAGGAAGCTGGATCCAACTGCTGAGGTTGGAATATTTGTGGGGTACACTGATACACCTCACAACTACCGGGTGTATTTGTCAGACGGTCGCAATATTATTGTGCGACGGGATATAAAATTTCAGGAGGAGAAAGCCATGCAGTGTTCGCTTCAGAGGTAGCTACACTTGCATGCAGATGAGGAGTTGTTAGTTCCTAAGGAGGAGCTTCCGGATGTGGATCAGCCACAAGAGGAAGTTCAGGAGGTGGAAGAAACCACCCATGCAGCGCCAACCATCAGAGGGCACATGCGCACTACAGAAGCTGAGCGACTGGCTCGAGATGCAGAGAAGGTTGTAGGACCACCTACAGCACAACGCAAACAGAGGCAGTCACCGGATCGGTACGAGAGATACATGGCTCTTGTGAGTCAATGTGTTGTGACGGAGCCATCCTCTTTTGAGGAAGCTGTGGAGGAACCCGCATGGGTTGATGCCATGATCGAAGAACAGTGCATGGGAGATTGTCCCAAGACCAGTGGGGAAATCAGTGGTGGGTTCGCGATGGATCTACAAATTGAAGCAGGCAGCTGACGGGAGTGTGGAGAAGTACAAGGCGAGATTTTTCGCCCGTGGCTTCTCACATATCGAGGGGATCGACTATAAGGAGACCTTTGCACCTGTCGCAAGGTACTCTTCCATATGGATGATCCTTGCTCTCTCAGCGCAGATGGGGTGCACATTCATCAGATGGATGTGAAGACTGCGTTCCTTAATGGAGTTATTGAGGAAGAGGTGTACATAGAGCAGCCTGAAGGTTTCGAGATCTTCAGCAGTGAGTCGCATGTGTGCCGACTCAAGAGAGCACTGTACGGGCTGAAGCAAGCACCTCGTGCTTGGTACACTCGCATAGACAACTACTTCACCGGGCTTGGATTCTCCAAGAGTGAGGCGGATCCTAACCTGTACCAGATTGTGGTGGAGGGGAAGCCGTTGATCATCGTACTGTATGTAGATGATCTGATTTTGACTGGCGATGAGCAGTTGATACTTTCATGCAAGGAGGATCTTGCACGAGAGTTTGAGATGAAGGACTTGGGCATCCTTCATTATTTCCTGGGATTGGAGATTTTGCAGCGCAGCGGAGGACTGTTTGTTTCTCAGGGCAAGTATGCTCGGGAGATTCTGGAGAGGTTCAACATGCAAGGCTGCAAGCCTGTTGACACTCCTCTTCCTGGTGGTTGGAGGAAGGAGGATGCTACTTCAGCGGAGGTAGTGGATGCCACTGTCTATCGACAGTTGGTGGGGTCGCTTATGTATCTCGTCAATACACGACCCGATATATGCTATGCAGTTAACCAGCTTTCGCAAGCTATGGTTAAGCCTACCAAGCTCTTTTGGAAGGCAGGCAAGCATGTATTGCGCTATATTAGAGGCACATCGGGATATGGTCGATGGTACAGACAGGAGGATGGAGCGAAGCTTTCTGGCTTCACTGATGCAGATTGGGCAGGGAGCCCAACGGACCGAAAGAGCACATCTGGAGGAGTTTTCAGCATTGGGTCGACAACAGTTTCCTGGTACAGCAGGAAGCAGAGATCCGTGGCACTCAGTTCAGCAGAGGTCGAGTACATGGCAGCAAGCTTGGCTGCATGCGAGGCTATTTGGATGAGGAAGATCCTCGTTGGATTGTTCGGGTTGCATTTGGAGCCTACAGTGATTTACTGTGATAACCAGAGTTGCATTAAACTCTCGGCTAATCCAGTATTTCATGATAGATCCAAACACATCGACACCAGGTACCATCATATCAGAGATTGTGTTCAGCGGAGAATCATGATGCTTTCATATGTTCCCACGGAGGATCAGGATGCTGACATCCTGACGAAGGCGCTCACCATGAGCAAGTTCGAATTCCACAGAGGCAGGATAGGGATTGCAGATAATCCATATCTTACTGAGAGGGAGTGTTGAAAATGCAGCAAGATGATGGAGCTTAGTGAAATGAAGTTGCCTTCACTAAGTGGGCCCGCAGGCAAATTCTGGCGCAAAGTCTATTTTTAGACTATGTCTATTTTTAGACATATGGAGCATGGTCCGGGGATTGCAGTATGTTATTCTTGGAGTATTTGTCATGTTGGTAAAAATAGATGGACCTCTATTTTTTGGACCTATAGGTCGAAGTCTATTTTTAGACTGCCTCTCCTTAAAATAGGGAAGTCAAATATTATTTACCCTTAATAATATTTGGACTATAAACTTCAGTTTACTCTCTTGGAGCACTTCAGTTCGAGCCTTGAAAGTGGCTCATGCATCTGACAGAGGAATTACGCTATTCCTAAGGGTTTGGTGAGCTCATGCATGGTTGACTTCAGTTAGGACTTCAGTGGCAGAAGTTTGGTGGAGTTAATGAGACAACTAGTGGAGTTGTGTTCGGTTTAATTTAGTTGAACTGGTTGAGATTAGTTTAACTAGCTAATCAACTAGTTATGAGTGGAGTGAATTAAATATTATTTAATTAATTAATTAGTAACTCATTATTCAACTCAATAACACATCAGTTCACTACAGTGCATGAACAGTTCAGTGGAGACCAGTGAAAGAGGTAGATGAAAGGGTGGAGTTAGCTATCAGTGGCGACATCAGTTGTGCATGAGATTTGCACCACACTTGCAGGAATTGCCCATGATGATTGCGCTGTCAAGCCAAGGAGATTCGAACCTTGGATCTCTATATAGACAGGCCTAGATTGCGCAATAGAGGCAAGGCAATTAGTGGTGAGTTTTGAACCAGTAACCTGTTCAAAACCAAGCTAGTTTGTGTGTAACTTCATGAGATAGTATTGAGTACTTGTGAGGAGTATTGTACTGAGTTTGTTACATGATTTCTCCATTATAATATACACAATAGCTGCGGGGTTTTCAGCTATAAGCTTTCCCCATACATACCGTGTTAATGTGTATGATGATTTGATGTGCTATCGCTTGTTTTATTTCCGCATGTGTGATGATCTGAGTGGAAGAGATTATGTGTTGCATATAAATTCGAATTGTATGTGATCAGGATAGTCTCGATGGATAATTAATCATTATTCAGCAAATTTCTACAATGGGAAATGAGATGGACATCAAGTTTGTGAACTAAAGTAGGGCAAAGGGCAATTAAGAATCCTTTATCAAATACTTAAAACAAGAAGGGACTTCAACACTATTTAGCATAAAGAATTAATCAATAGACAGGGCGCACCAATAACTCTTTGAGTCCACTTAAGAAAATAATCATTTCAGACAAACATTCCAATGAAATACAGATGGCGAGAAACTCATTTAACTTCTAGTGATTTCACCTTCAAGGTTAGAAAACATTAAAGATACACATATAAATTTAATCAAATAAGAGGGAATGCCTAAACATTATTGATCATAGCTATGAAGATCTCCAAAACAATTATTCAAGCATGGACAAAGGGTATGATCGAAACATAGCCTCTTTGGCAGACCTAATTAATGGTACTTTGGAGAGAGACCTCAAGAACAATGTTTAGTGACATCAAATAAGTAGGGCTAGCCATAAATCATCTTTGATACCTACTGTATTAAACCATTCATGAAATAAACAAGATTAGGGGGTCTAGAGAGCAATTAAGAATTCTATAAAATGTCCTAGCAGAGGAAAACATAAAGGCAATGAAGAACAAACAGAGCTAAGGTGCCTTTCAAAAACATTTTTTAGTCTAAATCACTTTTTTATTGCAACACAGAAAGATGGAAACACAATGATAAATGAGAAAAAAATAACTAAATAGAAGCACTTCACCATTAACCAAGCTCAGGGATCCTGCAAGCAAGCCTCCTCCATCAACAAGAAAAACAAGGCATTCACAAGCTCCAAAACACCAATTTCTCTTCAACCTCCAAAAGACTATGTATTGCTCTAAAGAGTCATCAAATGCTAGCGTTTTACAATGAAGCCCTCATGTTCTATTTATCTAGAAAATGAGGGAAAAAACCCTAGATAGGGTTGGAAAATGTCGAAATCATCCATAAATGTCATTAATGCCCAAGAGACCATGCAAGGCCCAAGGCACAAAATATCTCATGAAATAAATGCCAAAATAACTCCTAGCACCTAATTTTAGAGTGATTTGCCTCAAAAAAAATTAAAACATAATTTTTCAATTAATGAGTGTGTTTTGTTGAACTTTGGCCAAAAACACACAGTGAGGTCTCTAAGTGCAGCGCCTTCACAGGCAGAAAATAGGTCCACTTGCAACCAAGTTTTGGTGACCTTCCCCATGTCAGATTTTTCTCTATGATGGCCTGTTGGAAAGACAGCTGAGTCTACTTTCCAAATATAACTTTTTTTTTCTTATTGAGCTCTTGTAACCTGTCCAAAATCCAAACTACCCAAAATTCTCTGAGCGCAGCGCTAAGCCTGAAAATGAGGCAAAAAGGTAGAAAATGAGGTGTTTTTTGACCTTTTTATGGGTCAAAAATGCTCCAAATGCTCTGAAATTTTGTAAGAAAAGTTTAATAGGCATGAGAAATCCAAAAATTTAAAGTTCTCCCTCTGAGGATATGTGAGGAAAAATCATAGCGCCAGGCGTGCTACGCTTATAGGCCTCCAAATTCACAAAAAAACCAAAATTTGTCAAAATTTCTTTAAAATTGGTGGATGTATCCTTCATGGGGTTTGGGAGACCTGTAGAGAAGCTTGTGCCAAGATTCGAAGGTTATATTGGCCCTTTTCCTCTTTTAGTGCTTGGATCTTGGTTTGGGCCTTTTTGAGTTTTGCCCTTGCAACTTGATTCCTCTGGGCATAATGTTTGGTCATCTTTCTTTGCAGATCAAGATCCTTATTTTCCCTTTCCAACTTGGCCTCCAAGTGTATGTTGGCTCTTTCCAACCAAGGATCCCGATCATGTGCTATCTCCATGGCCAACAGCTCATCTAGAGGGAGTTGTTCTGTTAAGGCTGATTCTTGCTCCCTTTGTTTTGCCAATGCCTTCTTCAACCCCATGGTTCTAGGTCTCTTCTTAGATTGTCCTTCTTCATCCTCACTCTCCCCATAGGTGCCCATGAACTCCTCTAGCTTTAACTGTGCCCTTTGGGATTCTTTTTGGGCCTTGATGGCTCTAGCCTCATAAATTGAAATTTGTGCTCTTAGCTGCATGTTATCGATCTCAAGGGCATCATTCACACTCTTGGGCCTATCCAAATGTGTTTGGAGGTCCTCAATTTGGGCATTTTTGTTTTGGATGAACAGTTTTGAGATCCTTGCTTCATTCTCCTCATCACTGTCCACCTGAATGATTTCAAACTCCCTCTTAACCTCGTGATCTTCTTATTCTTCCTTTACCTTTTGTTTACCTTTGTCTAGTGGCTGAGCTGAGGTGGATGGTATGGTCCCTTGCCTTTTAGAGGCAGCAAACACAAGCCTTTGCCCTCTCTGATATGTGAATGAAAGAGGTGTGATTGTGATATTGTTGGTGTCTTTATCATGGCTGTGATCCTTGCTGCTATCATCAAACTCTTCATTTTCATTATTAGTATCATCATGCTTCATCATTTTCCTCTTTGTTCTCAACATCATCACCACTCTCATCCTCTTCACTTATTTCTGCATTGTCATTTTGTTCTTCATTAAAGCTACTTACCTCTTCATTGCTATGATCTTCAATTTGACTATCAGCACCTTCATATCCTTCATTATTTTCATGATTGTCATTAGCCTCTTCTTCATTTTGTTTATCATTGAAGCTGCTTTCCTCTTCACTACTGTGGTCTTCATTTTCATTATCACCCTCTCCACTTGTTTCACTATCTTCATGATGGTCATGACTGTCATGACTGTTTTCCTCTTTATTGTCTTGTCCATCACTGTGGATTGCTTCTTGGGTGTCATTGCTGCCTTTAGCCTTTGCATTTTCCTCACCATTTTCATCTTCATCTTGGTTTCCCCCTTCATCACTAATCAATTAATTTTCATTGTCATCTCTTTCATTTTCTTCATTGTCATCTTCTTCCTCTATTTCCATGTTCTCTGCCTCCTGTTGGCTCAACTCATCATCACCCTCATCTTCACTTTTGACTGATTCACTGTCACCTTCACCCTCATTGTCACTGTCTTGCTCACTGCCACTTCCTTCTTGTTCTGATGCATCAGGAGAAGGTGAGGAAGGGAGGTTTTCTTGGGGAGAGGTTGCTTGTGTAGATGATGAGGCATGATCTGTAGGAGGTTATGGAGGAGTGGAGGGAGGAGGATGATATGATAAGGGTAAACTAGGTTGATGATGAGGTTGTGGGCTTGTGAATACTTCATGAGCTATGAACACCTCCGAAGGTATGCCTTTTTTCTCTAGATGATGTAGGACCACCATCTTCATCAAGGAGTGGTGGAACAAACTATGCATTTTTTGGGAATAGGTCCTCCTCCGGGCAACAGAAGACATCTTGTCAATACTTCTATATAAGTAGTAAGGAAAATGAAGCATTTTAACCCTAGTAAAATGCATGAGTAATATGATATGGTAGAAGTAGATTCTAGAGTACCTACCCTCACAGGTAAAGTATTTCATAATGATCCTCATCAAGGGTGCAAACCTCTGTTTTAGGTGTGAGAAAGGGAAAATAGCCTTGCAGCCTTCTCTGTACCTAGTCTTGAAAAATGGCTCATAATAGCTCATGTTTAATCTTGCTTTTTTGAACCATTTTTCACCAATAGCAAGTATGCCTGTAGCATTAGAGATGGCATCTACTGATAGTTCAAAATATACCCTTGCAAGGCTCACTTGTTTATTGTGTAAGTTGAGGACAAAAAACCTAGTGAGTTCAGGGTGACTATGCACTTGTTTGACTTTCTCACAAAACTGAAAACACCCGACATTCTGAAAGCATGTGAGAATCATGGGAGATGAAGTAATATCCACTGTGCTATGGGGTTCAAACCTATTTACCTTCCTTCCCTTGTGCTTTGGCCTCATAGGCACTTGGCCTCCTTCACTGCTAACACTGTCTTCTACTCCTGACATTGGTGATTAGAGTTGTTTTTGGACAAACTTGGGTTTGCTTGTGAAACTTAGGCAGGAGGAGTGAAACGAAAATGATGGTGAGGGAAGCTTTTGCAAATGAGTGAGATGGAGGAGGGTTTATGAATGAGGGCAATTGAGCTTGATGAGGGCTTAACTTGAACTGATGTGTAATTACCCTAATTCACCCCTCTTAACTGATAATTTTTCTTGGAGGTCAAAATAGAGGGTTGTCTGCCATGAAGACCTAGGGTTTGATTTTTTTTCTTTAATCATTGAAACACAAAACCACTTGAGGAGGAAGGAAAAAGTTCACCTACCAATTTAAACTTGCTTGTAGGTCTTTAAGGCAATGTGGAGGTGCTTTCCTTGAGCTTTTGGAAACTTTTTGCAACTTGGAGGATTTTTGGCATAAGCGTAGTGCCTGGCAGAATCTGGGTGAGTCGGGTCCTGTGTGTGTAGCGTCGGGCAAAAACTAGTCGAGTCGAGCCTCTACGCGCAGCGCCGGGCCTGTCGGGTCGGCCTTTGAGCGCAGTGCCGAGCCTCGGGATGTGTCGGATCTGCCTGGCCACAGCGCGTGTAGCTATACATGCAGCACAGTGAAAAAAATGCACTGTGGGAGCCTCTATTCGCGTTGCACTGGGTCTTGTGAACGCAACGCCAGCTCCTCAGCGTAGCACTGGTGACCTTGCCCAGAAACTGTCCAAAACTTAAAATTATCTCCTTGATTGTTTGTAGATTTTTTTAAATGCACAATGAGTCAAGTGATAAGTGAATTGACCTTTTACAGTCTTTAGGAAAACAAATTTATCTTTGCCAAACCCACTTTGTAACTTTTTTTTAACCTTTTTGTAATTTCACTGATATTCTTTTAATTCTCTGCAATGGGTGACTTAAAAACATAAAAATGGTGCCTTTTCCCTCCTGGTTATTTTATTTGTTGTTCTTTAGGTAGCTGACATGGTGAATTTTGATTTCCCTTGACCCATTAATGCTTTTATAACTTGTTTTGCAGATGGTTGTTTGAGTCATATGATTCACTGTGTTTTGGCTTGTCCATGCCTTCCAATCACTTTTCAGTCAATGAATGCCATGAAAACCTTGAAATAACTCTTTTCCTCTGATCCTTTGGGACATGCTTAAAACTTTTTAACAACCTTAAGCACTTGCAATGGTGGCAACCTCTTTAAAATCTCTCTATCCTTGCCTTGGATATCAAACTTCCCTTTTCTTAATGGGTGACTGAAAACCTGTTTTTCATCTTCCTCACTTGATCCTTAGGCATGCTAAGTCTATCTTTGGCAAGCATCACCGCTTTTTCTTCATAATCATGTATGCCATCTCCCTTTGGCCACTTCTGATTTGCAGGTGCCATGTCATGATCTTTTCCCTTCTAACATTGTTGGAGTTGGACACTTGTAGTCACATAACAATAATCTTATGATCATGTTGGCTTTTCATCTTGAAAGCTCAAACCTATGCTTTTATTCCTTTGACCATTTGAGGGAAATTGGCTACTCTTGAAAACTTGACCTCCCTCATACGGATACTCTTTGCATTCTTTCCCTTTGAGGTAGTGAATCCTTGTTACCTTGGCAAACCCTAGAAGTCACCTTCAACATCCTTTTAAAACTCTCTTCCTGTTGTCATCATGGAGGCTTCACACCTTCATTTCACCTACTTTGCCTATCTTTCCAAAACCTTAGGTTTTAGGGCTATTAGAGAAAAATCAATAGTGTTGTCTTCTAAGTTCTCTATAGCCCTTTGAACTTCATTCATTTCTACTCAGTTCACCTCACCTTTTTCCCTTCGTCATTTATGACTTCAATTTATGCTTGGTAGTGTTGGGGTGCCTCTGTTCTTGTGGTTTTGTGAATTGGCTCTTTGCTTGGCACATTGTTGGTCCAATAAGTCCTAGAAACCCTAATTTTCTTTGAACATAGGTTGCCTCCTCTTCCATTTTCTTTAGTGTATTTTCTAATGAGGGGCAGGCCTCTTACCTTACCAATTTTCCTGCTAATAGCCACCTTGACACTCCTGTAGAAATGTAAAAATGGACAACTGTCCTTTGCAGAATTTGTACTTGATAAGGAGGTCTTCTTTGAAGGTTTTCCTGATCTGATTCGGACAAACAGGTGCTGCCCTTCTTTCTCATTTGATTTAGCTTCTTAGCACATGGAAAAATAGTGAATTAGCAACACCAAAAATAATCATACAACCTATGAAACCCTTGTTACCTAGTGGGAGGCTCTTTAGACTTGTACTTTGACTGAAAGCTTAGCTTAGGGTCCTCAAGTATGAAAAATAGAGTTTTTGATACCATCAATTCTTGAGGCATTTGATGAACATGGGAAATGGTAGGCTGTTTGGAAATCCTAGGTGGAAGTGGAAGGGTTATGGGTAGGAAAAATAGAGTATTGAGGTTATGGGTGTAAAAATGGGACAGAGATGAGTGTCATGAGGCCTGAGGGCCCTCCTAGGAGTGATAGGCTAATCAAGGAATGGCAGAGTAATGAGATAGTGAAAAAATTATCCTAAGGATAATGAATGCAGTGAGATTTCTAAAACTCACAATATTCATGAATTTTGTTTCTTAGAAATCTAGGATAAGGATTTAGTCATCTACAAAATAGAAAAAATTACTGATGACTAACAGTGGCTCCACTTGGGGAGGGCAACTCCTTTTTAGGAGGTGTCTAGAACTTAAGATATCCAATCTCTGAGTTTTATGAAGACTAGTGCCTCATCCGTTGGGAAAATTTTCATTCTTTCATTTGCCGATGTTTCCTTTGAAGTTATGATCTCAAGAATCTTAAAAACATGATTACTTCAACCATCATCTCTACCTACCCAGCCTAATTTGACTAGAATTTTTTCTTCCTTGGGTGCACTTAAGCTGGCAAACCCTTAACATTATTTTATTTTGAAAACAAAAACAAACTATCTACTTCTAGCCTTATCACCTCCAAGAGTTCAAATTATGCTTGTGAACTCTTTTTATTCTCTACCTAGACTAACTAACTTTCAAGATTAAGCTGTATGACATTCTTCATTCTCTAATCTATTGACATGAAATTTAAATCATGGTTTGAACCAGGATTAAGCAATCTGATTCACCATGGGTTGTGGCATTGGGACAAGCTGCACACAGACATTATTTTTGTACAAACAAAACTAGAAAGTATGAGGGATGTGCTTCATCATTTGTTAATCATCCCTATCTTTCTCTTTGGTTCAGATTTGATCATGGAGAACCAGTATCTTTTCTTCCTAATCTAATCCTACTGACAAGTCAAGTTTACATGATTTTCCAAGTTCTCTTTCGCTAACCTATCAGCAATAAATTGAAAATATGTTCAACCATGATTAGGCTAGATGACTGAACAATACTTCTTTTGAACAATACTTATTTTGAACAAATAGTGGCATTTAGGCTTGCACACTTTCAGCATTACTATTTCTTGGGTATGGGGCTGTACCTCTTTTTCAAATCTGCCCTATTTTTCCTTCCTTCTATGTTTTTGTGTTTTTATTGATTTTCCTCATGCAATGTTATGTACAATGAATGAAAGTTTCAAACTAGGGATTTTGACAGAAATGGTACTTGAGCATCTTGTCATCAACAGGATCTCCAATCAACCCTTTTCCATTGAGCCTTTGTAAACAAAAAACATGGTTAACTCCATTTGAGTGCATGGTGTAAGGATTGTTCCAAAAAAATTCAAATAAAGCATGCTCTCCTTTGTATTTTCTTTTTGAGTCTTGCTTCCAAACCTTGTTTTTGTCAAAGATCCTTCTTAGGTGGAAAAGGTATTCCTCATTAGTTTCAAAACAGAAAATGATGTCATCAATGTATATCATAGTGAAGTAGCTGAAAACAGGAGCCATGACTCTTTGGAAAGTAGCTTCTACGCTCATTAACCCAGGAGACATTTGATCAAACATGTAGGTGCCCCAAGGCGCTTTGAAAATGGCTTTATGTTGATTAATTGGAAGTATTATCACCTGATGGTAACCTGAAATACTATCATGCAATGACATCTTGTTAGAAACTCCTACCTTTTGTAGAGTATGATTTATCTTGGGAAAAGGGGATTTGTACTTCATGGGGGTTTTTCCTAGGTACCTAAAGTCTATACACAGCCTGTATCCCTTTTATTTCTTTGTTAGTGACACAATTTGCTCAAAATTTTCATGGTCTTTCTTGAAAGGAGACCTTCTTTGAATAATCTCTGTGTCACAAAGCTTTAAGCTTTCATCACCATGTACAAAATCATCCTGAAACTCTTTGCATAGTCTTATGTATTTCTGTTTTATGTAAGGTGACAGAGTTTTGGATAACTTAATCATTTTGGGTTTTCTAGGCTACCTACATTGTATTCCCCTACGTTAGTCTCAGTAGGTACTACTTTAATCTCCTTAACACCATTCTTGGGATTCAACAACACTTCCAAAGTGGTAGAACTTTTTAGTGATGAATTATCTTTGTATGGGAAGACTTTAATTTTCTTTTGATCCAGTTCCTTAGAAGGTCTTGTTATATGAAATTTTCCCAGCATTTTAATGCTAACAAAAGGGAATGGTTCTATTTTCGATGTTTGTCCTTGATTCAAGAAATATTGTTCAGATTCTAAACTTAGTTTTAATTTTTCAATTTTACTTTCAAGTTGTAGAAAATTAAGTTCAGCTTTGCCATCATGTGGTTGTTGAGGGCTGCTAGAGTTTTGGTTGTTGAGTTCCTCATGTAGTGATTGGTTTGACTGTTGTAGTATGTCTAGATCTATCTCAACTTCACTTACCTTCACATCAATGTCCTCTACATTACATAAGATGAATGAATCGAGATCTGAATGGACGAAATATATAGGTGTGTTGTTTGGCCTTTCTTGACTGCTAACCATATACTTCATGTGTGATTCTCATTATAATCTCCTTGTTTGGTTAAAAATAGGGATGGTAGCATAGGACATGTCAAGTTGGAGGTTCCCCTGAAGCTTGGCTCCCCAAGTTCTAGATAAAATCATGCCATACTTGGGGGGAATTTCAGCCACTACTATGTTCATGACCAGGCCCTTAGCAGGAATTTGTGCCAGATTGACACATAAATATTTGATTAGGCCCAAACACTTGACTCTGCTTGAATCGAAAGAATATAGTTCTTTGTAAGGCTTGGTTATTTCTAGGCCTAATCTCCCCATCACTACCTTTTGCATGAGGTTTTGAGAGGCACCGGAGTCTAGTATGGCATTATGTAAGATTTTGTCATGTATGTTTAAGCTAACATAGAATGAGAGAATGGATTCTTCTTGGTATTTTCCTGCTACTTCAGGTCCAAAAAATAGCTCTGGTTTGTCATCAGTCAAGTGTAGAGTGTCGGTATCATTTCCCATGTTCAAAACTTTCAAAACTTGAGACCTATACAAGTCTTGGGTAATCAGTTAAGTGAGAGGTATGGTTATCTTGATTTTAGCAATCTCTCCTTCAAAACTGAAAGGTACTTGTGTTTTAGGCATATTTACATCAATTTTATCAGCCACAATCCTTTCTACAGTTTTAGTTTGCTGAATCTGATTTGGGACTTTGGACAACAGGGTTTTCTCAGGGCCACTAGCAGATGTACTAAGGCAGCTTGTGTCACCACTTGGCTGGCTAGTTTTGTCTTTGTTTGGATCAGTTTTCTTAGCCATGGTATTGGTATTGTCTGTTGTCCTCTTTGGAATATTTTCAGGTGTCTTCCTAACAACACTGTCTGTTTGGTTTCTCTTAAAGGTTTCTTGGTTCTTTTTGCTCCTAAGGTCATATTGCCTATGGACTTCCATTATGGCATTTTCAAATCCCAATTGGTAATCTTCAGATTCCTCATAGTTTGTTTCAGTTTGATCTGAGGAAAAGAAACCTTGTTCTTCTTCAGTGAGAAAAACATCACCCTCATTTTCAGAACCGATCAGGTTTACATGGTTTTCTTCAAGTTCTTCAGACTCTCTTCCCTCTTCATCTACATAATTGTCTTGGAAAGAGGGCATGATTTGTTTGTCATTGTCTCTTGGTCTGTTTTGGGGAGGGTCTCTTCTGAAGTTCGGATTCCTATTTTTGTTTTGGGGATTTGCTTGATTTTCCCTTGGAGGTGTTCTTTCACTCAAGTTTATTATTTCCATCATTCTTTCCATTACCCTCACTAGATTGTCAATCTTGGAATCAGATGAGGAGGTTGAGGCCATAGTTTCATCTTTGTAGGTGACTCTCTTTTCTGATCTCATCCTAGCCCTCTTTTCAATCAGGTTTGCCTCTACACTTATAGCTCCCTTTTGCATGTCTTCTAAAGTTAGGGGCTCTCTCTCTCTTAGTTGATAGGCCATGTCCGGATGTAAACCTTCTAGAAATGTTTCTAAAGCTAAGCCTCGTGGGGCTTTCATGTTAGGTGGGAGAGCATTGTACACACTATTGAACCTATTACAATAGTCTTGGACACTTTCCCCTACATTCCTCTTAAGGTTGTTATATTTTGAGAGTATTTGGAGAGGGTTCTTCTTAATTTCCCACTTGTTTATGAATGTCTGGTAGAGGGAAGGGAGGTCATGTATGCTATTAGGAGTCAAGATTTTGAACCATTTTTTGGCTTCTCCTCCTAAGCTTTGTGCAAATATCCTCATTTTAATGGTTTCCTCTTATATTTCCATATAATCAAAAGCATCATTTATCCTCTCTACATGTTGTTAGGCAGTGATGGATTCAGCTCCGGTAAAGTGCGGGATTTTGGATTGGTAATCATGTGGAAAAGGTAACAAAGGTTTTGGCAGTGTCAAGGGGGCATACCATGCTACCATGATGGGAGTGAATGGGATCCAAGAATGATTTACAAGAGGAGGGTTTGTGAGAGGGGGTGGGGGATGAAGTGGAGAGGTTTGAACAGTTGATGTTTGGATGGGGGTGGTAGAGGTACTTGGACCAGCAAAATGGTTTTGAGCAGACTTGGTATGAAAAGAGCTAAAGTGATGGAGAAGCTGAAAGTCAGGAGGAGTGGAAGGAGAGGCTTCTCTACTTGAACTGTGTTGCAAATCTAAGGGCTCAAGGTCAGTCTGGTCAATCCCACTTTCTGACTTGGTTCTGAAAAGGTATCTTGTATGGTGCAAGTCAAATTGGGAGTCTTGCAAGGATGTAAGATGTTCAGGGACAAATCTTGCTCTATGAATGGTCCTAACAGTAGTTAAGTTTCTAGTTTTAGAATTTTGCAACAAAATATTTTCTGGGTCATCAACTATGGTGGGAGGGTTTGGGTCCGGATGAGATTTGATACTGATCCTTTGTGAAGCCAAATTTCAAACTCAAAATGTAGAGAGGTTGAAATTTTTAGGACTATTTTCGGAAGTTGACCTCTCTTAGTGTTTTCTAAACTCACAGAGTGTGTGACTAGGACTCTAAACTTCTCAGGGCTATTTTGACACAATCCTAGGGAAGTCTAATGAGAACTAGTAAAGTAATAGGCCTACTAAAGGCTAGTGGAGTCACCAGGTGGATGTTTTTAGTTGTTTTGAGGATATGTGTGTATGGTCCACCACCAATCACTGACAAAAACCAATCTAGGGATTTTTTTAGGGTTTTTTGAGTTCCTTTATGTAGCCCTAAGGTTTCTATGAGTGTCCCACAACTGAGTCATCATTTTGCTAGGATGGTGAAACAAATGGATTCTACTCTTTGGCTAACAGTTTCAGTTCTCTATGATTTGATAAGGGTTTCTGAAGTTCTATGGAATGATTAGATTGTCACTAATTTTAGAAATCCTCTCACCTTGGTTGCCAATTATGTTAGGCTATGAGTTGGTGATAAATCAATAGATGTTGTGTAACAAGGGTTTTTGAAATCCTAATGAATACTTATATGGTTATTGACTCAGAAGTTCCCACCATGATCGCCATTGTGTTAGGTTCCTGTGATTTGATAGATTGGTGAGATAAAATGCACAAGGTAACATCAAACCAATCTTTGGAGTCCTAGGACCTAGCCTTCCTAGACTCAGAGAGGGCTCTCTCTATTGTATGCAAAGGATGTGAACTTGTTTGCTTTTGGGGTTTGATTTTAGGCTAGTTGTTAAGTGTAGGGTTTGTTTGGTTGTTTGGTTGGGTAGGATGGTCAAGTAGAATAGATGGAATGAGGAAATATTCAAGTCATTGGGCTATGGAGTCTATAAAATTCATGGAAAGTTCAACAATGGATCGAGGAGCATCACGGGGAAAATCTAGCATGGTCAATGGATTTTCAAGGTTTATGGGAAATGAGATGGACATCAAGTTTGTGAATTAAAGTAGGGAAAAAGGAAATAAAGAATCCTTTGTCAAATACTTAAAACAAAAAGGGACTCCAACACTATTTAGCATAAATAAGTAATCAATAGACAAGGCACACCAATAAATCTTTGATTCCACTTAAGAGAATAAGCATTTCAGACAAACATTCCAATGAAATATAGAAGGCGAGAAACTCATTTAACTTCTAGTGATTTCACCTTCAAGGTTAGAAAAAATTCAAGGAGATTGTGATGAAATTGGAAGCTTCATCTATAGGAGATACTAATGCAGGCATGCAACAGATTCAAAATCATTTGGTGAACTTGACCCTAGAAATACAAGATATCAAGAAAATTAAGGAAGTTAGAGAAGAAGTGTGGTGTACAAACTACAGATTGGAGGTCCATTCTAAGGAATAGTGCCCTATCTTCAGGGATTACATGGCTGGTGGAGCACCTAATCCCTCGAATGTAGGTTGTACCTTGTGGTGCTAAATATGTAAGGCTAGAGGCTAACATCACTCAGAAAGCCTTCTACTTATTGGAGAAATATGTGGAGACTCCAAGGAATCTATATTGCAAGTTATGTAAATTAGTAGGACATGATGAGAAGAATTATCGGGCTTACGACCTAATGATGAAGCGCAATGCTGACACTTATAGAATGCAAGCACAATGTAATATTCCTAAATTAGCATGCAGCTAATTGGAATATTAATTTTTCTCTTGTCATTTAGTTAGATCAATAAATGGGTAGGGAGACCCATAAATCTATTTTGTAGGAATAAAATCTCTTAATGTGAAAATCAATCATCTTCATATCTGGATAAAGCACCCTCATGTGTGAATAGGGGCTAATGCATGTGGACAAGGTCTAGTTTGACCAAATCAATAGCGCTGGTATGGAGGGAGTGGATCATTAATGAGAGACAAAATAGTGTGAATGGAAGGAAGTCTCCATGATAGTGGAAACCCTAATGAGTGGGACCCAAGTTGAGGAGGCTCACATTTTTTATAAGGAGGGAAAGGCAGCCATAGATGGCTATGTTATTGATTATTGATTTTATGATCAGCATGATTGTTTGTATTCTTTAGCTATTTAGTTGAGATTGTTGTGTTGTTTAACACTGGGTGTTCCCAAGCGGGAATCCCATATCCTTCCTTGAGAGGCCTCTTGGAGGAGCATTACATTTCATTTTCCACACTCAGTATTAAGGCTAAACTTCAGTGTTCAGCTATAGCACAGTTTCTGCAGAGTATTTTGTTGTGTTGCAGTGTGTTGCAGTGAAGGGCTGAGGAACCTACTTTCGAAGCTACTTTTTCAGAGGAGGAAGCATTATTCTCTTTGGGAGATTAGCAAGGGAGGTTATTGAGCTTTCTTTCACATCTCGGAACTAGGCCAACATATTCCCATCATCTACAGTGTAGTATCCCTCTTTGACTACGTTATTTCAGTGAGAAATTGTAGTGGGGGTTTCAGTGCTTGATTTGGAGGGTGATATCTTCAGTGTTAGGATCATCCTTTCACTTAAAGGATCTATTGGAGGAGATATATTCATTATATGTATCATATACAACCATATTCATCCAGTTACTCTATAGCAGCTGCTATTCATCCCTACGGCTGCATTCCAGAATTTTTTTATTTTGGGTATTTCTGGAAACCCTTTCTGGGTTGTCTTGGAAATGTGTTTGGGAGCCTAGATCTTCACTCCCAAGATTGTTTGAGCTATAGTTTAGCATATCCACCTTGTTATACCTTACTGAAGCAGTTCATGCCCAAAAACTATGTTGTCATGGCTCATGGCTCTTTTATGGCAATATTTCTCATGTATTAGCATATTTTCCTAATGGAGGCTTGTTCCCTATTTCCTGAGTGACTTGATCCTCAAGATATTGTGCTTCAATTTTTGTTGATATGATATGAAAATGGAACTATTTGTAATTCTATGCAAAGTATCCATTTCCATTTAATTTAGTGTGCAAAGTGTTCTCCATGTCTTGCAGGTTAAACAAAGTAGTTTTGGTAATGTTTTTGAGTTTTATGTGTGACGATTTGTTATTTAAATTTATTGTTAATATATCACAGTAGAAATACATAGCAATTAAACTTCACCATATCATAACACATCAAAATGATGAGGAAGTTCACCCCTCCTGGGCTACATCTGTCGGTCCAAGGCTCCCCAATGGAATGCCCTTGCTCTATTAATTTGCTCAAAATGGTTACATAGTGAAAAATATGTCTAAACAGGCAAAACAAGTTGTGAATTTGACTTCAAAAGACATAAATAAGCTAAAAATGGCTTTTGTTTCACCTCAAACAGTGAAGTACAACCCAATACAGTTTCATCTCCCTGATGGCCTTGATAGCTCTTTCCTCTTCCCTGAAGAAAAATTTGCTATAAAACACCTCTTTTCACTCTAAATCCTATTCCAAACTCTCCAGAATGCTCAAGAGACCCAAAATTGACTAAAATTTCATCTTTTTTGGTCGAAAATTGAGAAAGTTATGACCAAAACAAATTTTTGCCCAGTGGCACTAAAAAACCTCCTCCAAAACTGGAGGAACTCCAATTAAACTTGAAAAATATGGCCAAATTGCTAAAAAGGCAGGTTCCACAAACCGAAACCGTCAGATGGACTGCAGTTAAATTAATTGTTAGAGGTGAGTGGTCACATGTGGTTCGAACCGCTCAAACTGCCGATTAAACCGCGTCTTTATCCGTTTGCATTAACTGTGAGGACTTGGCCATATGGCCCTGAACCCGCCGCGGTCACATAACCGTAACCATTGGACTCCACTCCTAGACATGAGTACACGGGTCATATGGAATCGAGGCTAGATCTGAGGGCTAGCCCCCTTAACCTTCCGCCAGTTCATTTGTTTAAGCGCTAGGTTCTGAGGGGTTGGTCACGTTGCGACAGGGGCTTAGCCCTGAGGGCTAACCCATACTCTTTTCTCCGTCGTTCAACCCGAACCGACTTTACGTTCACATGTGCCTGACCCAAATACGTGCAAAGTGACTTGACCGAATAAACATGTAGACTTACCCAAGTGTGTTCAAAGGTGACCGGGACCCGAAATTACGTTCAGAGGCTTACCCATAGACTCGTGCAGGTCGGGTTAGGTCGGCCTTCAAACCCAAATTAATTTTTCATTTTGTGAAATTTAAATAATTAGGCCTGGGACCACGTGGCAGCCTCTGGGTAGGCCACGTGGCACTCATTGATAGGCCCAAAAATATGTATAAAAATTACTTTGCCAATAATAATTTTTTTTTGTAAAAATTGACAAAATCAATTAGTCAAAAAGTCATGTTTTGGAGGTCACTGGACGAATTCAAACCTTAGTAACTTTCACATACGAACTCGGTTTTGAGTCCCGTTCACGGTGCCAAAATCGCAGCAATGAGACCTTTCCAACTATAGATTGCAACTATTTCTGAGCACTTCCATTTTTGAGCATTTTTCTTAACTCAGACATGATCACCTGATCATGATATATCTAATAACATGGTTTTACATTTGTCTCATGTAATGGTGTATTAATATATTCACTGCTATTTCCATTATTGTGTACATATATTGCTGCTTTCCCATTTGGGAATATTACAGTGGTATCAGAGCATAATCTTGGCTCAGCCTATGAGTTTCAACCAATATGCTATAAGAAGAAGAAGAGAAGAAAATGAGATCTAAAATGATGGAAGGAATGAGATTTGTCTCATCACTTTTCAGATCTATGAAGAACCTCTCTGAGGAGGTCAAGTAGATGAAACAGGATAGATGCAATGAGACCTCAAAAGGGTTTCAAGTAGAGGAAGGTCCATGTACTTCCTATCAACAGAAGAAAGAACTGGTGTTCCAGAGAGCTCCAAAGCAATACACTATGCCCTTTTCTTTTGAGGAAGAAGAAAAAAGGCATGGAGATGGAGGACACTTAGATCATGAGATTCTAGGTGAATACTTTTCAGAATATAAGTCTCAACCTAGAGCTTTCAAGGAAAATCTAACTGTCCCACAGTTCATTCAGCTCAAAGAAGAAAGGAGACCTTGTAGCAATAGATTCTATTTACTACATTTCATGGGTCATCCACATGTACAACAAGAGATTGGGGAATGAAGTTGGATGCATTCTTCCTACTACATCCAGTGGTATAAAGAGAAGTTTTTGAGATTGTAGCACTGCACCTTGAAGGTGAAGAAAAAATTTGGTGGTTCAGCCATTTAAGTCATGCAAGAGTGACTGCATATGAAGATTTTACTCAAAGGTTGATCAAAAGGTTTGACCAGAAGAAATCAAAGGGGAAGAGGCCTTCACCACCACTTGTTGCAAGAGAAATTACATCAAGAGAAATAACCCTTGCATCTTTGCAAATTGGTCTTGATCTCTTGACATATAGAGTCCCATGCACTCTTTTGGAGATGCATGAGGAGGAGGAGAATTTTACAGTGCTGATGCAGCCATAGAGGAGTAGCCATCATCATTAGTAGTTAGGGAAGTCATCACGCTAGAGGAAGGAACCCTTGTAGCAATACAAGATGTTCCCAATCATAACCAAGGGATGCAAATGTTTCCACTTTCTATTATTTCGGCACATCTTATGGAGAGTTGTGGGAATATGCCATTGCATGACCCAGGGTCAAGAAACACTGTTGATTTGGAGTAGAAAACTATCACTACGCTGAGGAGCCTTTATTTGTTCAAGGAGGAGATGTACATTCA
Source organism: Pinus albicaulis (assembly GCA_034641835.2). Taxonomy (NCBI): domain Eukaryota; kingdom Viridiplantae; phylum Streptophyta; class Pinopsida; order Pinales; family Pinaceae; genus Pinus; species Pinus albicaulis. The sequence continues at coordinate 40,036,468 of CM076583.1, forward strand.
TCCTAGTGTGTCATTGTGGAGCTGCACACAACTTTTGGGGTCGAAGTGTAGATTTTTGGAGGATAGGATGAGCATTGTCCTAAACAATCCAATGCAGAACTATATGTTCAGCATTAAGCATGAGCATGAGACAACAAATGCACCATTATGGAGATCAGTAGAGTTGTCATTGAGTAGCAGTGATAAGTTGGGGGCCCAGCTATTATTAGAGCATTTTGATGACCATTATACTTGTCTGACATTGGATGGGAAGATGATTGATGAGATACATCTTATCTTTCATTATGGTGAGGGATATTTCTTGATGAGCATTGCACAACTCAATGAGAATACTTTTCCTTCAACATACTTGGATCCTTATGGATTCAACATGGTCATTGATGAGTGGTCTTCACTTAGAGATCTCCAAGAGATTTCATTTCAACATCCCATGAAATCCAAAGATAGAAATCTGATTTGGGAGGATGGTATTCTCCATTGGAGGAGTACCAAGATGGAGCATGGTAGGAGATACCCACATTTGGATGAATGGGTGTGGATGGTGAGAAAGATTTTGGTGAGCCACTTGCATATATATGACACAGAGCAGTAGGAGGCATGGCTGCGTTGGCTACTCTTGAAAGAGTTTGGCCATCATGTGACATATCCTTCTTCAAGGGGTATGTTGGTGGATGGAACTTGGCATGGAACTTGCATCATATGGCAGCAAGGAGTTCGGGTGTATTGGGGTAATGTGATATCTTTCATATCAACCATCATGTCATTGCTCCATAGTTTATATGGTGATGGTGTGGGGAGGCAACAAGGGTTGTTGTTGCTTTGGAAGTTCTTGGAAGAGTATGGGCTGATTTTTCCCATACTTTGCATGATGTTGTAGGAGTAGGTGATGGCACTATCATGGTGCAAAGGGGCTACTCCTTAGCCTTGGAGGATCAGGAGGTACTTCCACTTTGGAAGGAATCTCCCATATATAGCAGCATTATGGTATATGACTTTGACATTTGGCATGTCAAAGGATGGAGCTATGTGATGACAGGATCCTTATTACAAAGGCCAACAGCGTTGTCACTTGGGAGCTTGGGTTTGTTGATGGAGTGTTCCCAGGATCACTTCACATATGATGCACTTGATGGACAAGTAGGAGATGACAGTGATGGAGTAGTGGATGGAAACATCTATTACCATGGTATGGTCTTCTTGACTTGGATCTCAAAGTATAAGAAGAAGGTTTTGTATGCATCACCTGGTTCACTCCTCTTCATGAAGATATGTCATACCACTATGGAGGGCTCATCCATGGACCTTAGTATCAACCTACTCTCACTACATGGTAATAATTTTGCTTTCACACTTATTGATTATCTGACACAGTAGTTTCATTCTCACACCATTTCTGTACAGTGCATTTCTCCACAAGAGGGCAAGCCTCTATTTGGGCTTCATGGTCATTTTGGGACCAACATTAGTCATGGGGACAACCATCTCTTGCATGGCTTTGGGCAAGTTTTTTACTATTCCTTGTATGCTTAGTTGATAAACCATGCCATTTACTATTTACTAGTGGATGAGATGACATGCACAACTAGCAACTTGTTGGGTGACAGCTTGCCATATTATGTTTTGAAACAACAGTTACAAAAACTGCGTTGTGACCACTTGGGAACCTATTGGTACCTTCCAGCACTACATGAAACCTTCAGTATCTTTCTCATTTGGATGTCATATGGTGATTATGTCCTATTCATCATATATGGGGTGGTTTGGGCCTGCATGATTCATGACTCTAGAGAGAGGATCTTTGAAGATCCAGTTTTCTTCTTGCCTCTTGAAGGCAACATTACTGCAGCCCAAAATCAACATCTACTCTACACTTATCATCGGTGGAGAGAGAGACAACATGGGATAGGAAATTTGGTCTATCAATTTCAGCAATGCATCCCACCTTCTTTGCAGGAGCCTAAGGTGGCAGAGAATTTATATGAGTTACCATTTTGGAGGGTCACTCATTTTGTATCGATGATAGCTTGGGGATGGGCTCTTCACATGGGAATGAAGGTTCCCAATATATTTCAGATTTCATGTCTCAAGAAGGCCTCTAGATAGCATATTGTTGGCTCCATGGGTATTCCACTTTTTCATGATGATAGATATTTGGGATTGTCACCAAAAGCTAACTTGCATACTTGGGAGGAGCAACTTGGAGATTTATTGATGAGATAGCATCTTGTTCCTTGGAGAATCTTATCATACGAGGATGCTATAGGAGGAGGAAAGGAGGCTCTTCAGTTCTATCCTTGCAGTTGCTTAAGGACAAGCAACATTTGGGTGGGGAGAACTGTAATATTCCTAAATTAGGATGCAACTAATTGGAATATTAATTTTTCTCTTGTCATTTAGTTAGATGAATAAATGGGTAGGGAGACCCAAAAATCTCTTTTGTAGGAATAAAATATCTCTTAATGTGAAAAGGGATCATCTTCATAGCTGGATAAAGGACCCTCATTTGTGAACAAGCGTTAATGCATGTGGACAAGGTCCAGTTTGACCAAATCAACAACGCTGGTATGGAGGGAGTCGATCATTAATGAGAGACAACGTAGTGTGAATGGGAGGAAGTCTCCATGATAGTTGAAACCCTAATGAGTGGGACCCAAGGTGATAAGGATCACATTGTTTATAAGGAGGGAAAGACAGCCATAGATGGTTATGTTATTGATTATTGATTTTATGGTCTACATGATTGTTTGCATTCTTCAGCTGTTTAGTTGAGATTGTTGTGTTGTTTAGCACCGGGTGATCATGAGCGGGAATCCCATCTCCTTCCTTGAGAGGCCTCTTGGAGGAGAATTTCACTTCATTTTCCACACTTGGGCTTAAGGCCAACCTTCAATATTTAGCTACATCACAGTTTCTGCAGAGTATTTTTTTGTGTTGCAAGGTGTTGCAGTGGAGGAATGAGGAGCCCACTTCCGGAGCTAGTTTTTCAGAGGAGGAAGCATTCTTCTCTTTGGGATATCAACAAGGGAGGTTATTGAGATTTCTTTCACATATTGGCATCAGGCAAACATATTCCCATCATCTACAGTGCAATATCCCTCTTTGACTATTTTATTTCAGTGAGCAATTGCAGTGGGGGTTTCAGTGCTTGATTTGTAGGGTGATATCTTCAGTGTTAGGATCAACCTTTCACTTGAAGGATCTATTGGAAGAGATATATTAATTATATGTATCATCTACAACCATATTCATATAGTTATTCAGTAGCAGCTACTATTGAGCCCTAGGGCTGCAGTCTGACATTTTGGTATTTGGGGTATTTCTGGAAACCCTTTCCGGGTTGTCTTGGAAACGTGTTTGGGAGCCTAGATCTTCACTCCCAACATTGTTTGAGCTATAAATCAGCAAATGCACCTTGTTATACCTTGTTGTAGCAGTTCATGCCAAAAAACTGTGCTGTCATGGCTCATGGCTCTTGTATGGTAGTATTTCTCATGTATTATCATATTTTCCTAATGGAGGCTTGTTTCCCATTTCTTGAGTGACTTGATCCTCAAGATCTTGTGCTTAAATTTTTTCTGCTATATCTAATAAAATGATTGTACATTTGTCTCATGTAATGGTGTATTGATATTTTCACTGCTATTTCCATTATTTTGTTCAAATATTTTTGCTTTCCCATTTGGGAATATTACACACAAGAGCATGGACATTAGGATAATGGACATTGCGATGGTTGAGGAGGTTATCAAGGTATAGGTCAAGGAGGTGGAGCCAGTCGAGGACATGGAAAGAACATTTTCTATAACTGTGGCTAGCTAGGTCATTTTGCAAGAGACTGCCAAAATCCCACAATGACATGTAAGTACTATAAATAATTTGACCATGTAATTGAAGAATGTACAGTAATTATGGCGAAGATGAAAGAAAAATGGAATCATCAGCTGACACGGAATGTTTAAATGATGATTGATAAAAGGTGGACTAACAAACCTCGAGTTAAATTGTCACTATAAGTGGATCTGCAACTGGTAGTGCATGGGTTAGAAACAAGGCTGATGAAAAGAGGGAATATGAATGTGCATGGGTTAGAAACAATGCTGAGAAAGCTCTTATTTTTAATATTCAGAAAGAAAAAGAAGTATTTATGGAAGAAAAGTGAAGTTTTATGTATGCTAGAGCTTCGACCTCCAATTCACAACCAAAGCCTGAACAAAGAAGTAGTTGTGACATATAATCAACTTCGATGCAGAACAGAGCCCCGACACAGGATTGAGCTCCAACACAACACAAAGATACAACAAGACAAGTAAGTATTTTAAGGTCTTTTCTACAAACTTGTATGAAATTGTTAAGGGATCAAAAGGTTGTAGAAGGGCTGTAGGATTTGATATACTCTTGTGCATCAAAAGCAACACCACAAAGTGAGATGTGCACAGTCAATAATTTTCATCGACAGAGAAATGAGGCTCAGTGCGCAGATAGTGGAATATGAGATGAATCAAGTTATTCTGGGTCTAGGATTTGATGTTAATTTCTTGACGAAGAATACATGGGATTTTATGGGTAATTTGAAGCTACAATGGTCACCTATTTAGTTAAGGATGGAAAATCAGCAAAAGATCTTTCCTATGGGAAGACTACCAGGTGTCACAGTGGATATTAAAGGAGTTTGCACTAATGTTGACTTTGAAGTAATAGAAATTTTAAATTACAATAATCCCTATCCTACATTGCTTAGACTTGACCGGGAATTTGAAAATATGGCCATAATTAACCCGAAGAAGAGACATATGATATTTGAAGGAAATAATATGAGAGTGATTGTTCCCTTGGATCGATCGGAAGGAGCAAGGTATACATAAATAGTCATAGAATCATACTATGCAACAGACATAGACAGTATCTATCAAATGATAGTGAAGGAACAAGATTGGTTTAACCCTATTGTAGTGTTAGTCTTCAATATTTTTCACTTGTTAGTGATGACTAGTTCTGACAGTCGATTTTTCTAGCAGCCGATCCAAAAATTTGTCATATTTGCCAGCTGGGAAAACACCCATAAAACTTTTTCGCCCTCTTACTTTTCAGTCCGCCCATGACGAAATGAAACCACATTATCAAATCCTACCTTGCCTCAGCCATACTAGTTTGCCCATCAGCCTTAAAGAGACAATCCAAATCTATTCAAACACTCTCCCCTAAGTTAGGAAGTGGCGCTTTAAGACATTTCACCCTTGGAAAACTATCCAAGAGCCAAAAACCTCCATCTGCTATAGACCAGTCATAACAGACCTCCCACTCTGCCAGTAAAGTTGGTCCCAGCCCTAAGTCGCGCCACTAATACACCCTTAAGTCTCAACAATACATAGACCATAATCTCAAGTTGATTTTAGGTGTTTTACAGTGTTTGATGGGTATTTCAAGGGCAGGAAACATACCAGCATCTCAGAAGACAATTTTAGCACCACACGAGAAGACAACTGCCTCTAAATGTGATCCTGAGCCTGAGATATTTTCTACAGGGCCAAGAGTTACTCATCAAACTCTTGCGACCTCATTCACAGCCTGAAAGGACAGCAAAATAAAAAGCAACACTGTCAAGAGGCTGATGATATGTCATGGCTAAGAACCTCCTTCATATATAAGCAGAGGTTTAAAGCACCTCCTTCATCTATAAGAAGAGGGTGATAGCCAAAGGTTGGTTTTAAGATTTGCAACTGATTGTAAGACATATTTGTTTTGAACAATGAGACAGTGACAAGGGTTTTTCTAAAAGAAAAGTAATGATTGAAAACAGAGGTAAGAGCAGTAGTGTTCTTCACAATTTTTTTGTCTGTCATCATGTGTGAAAGAAACCCTTGTCAATATGTTCATCAAGAAGCCTTCATATGGCTGAGACAGAAGGTTGACAAAACATCAGATATTTTGCCAAGAGAAGAGCCATCCTTCATTCATTAGCAGTGGGCTAGGGCAGTGATTATTTCTAGGTTTTCTCACTGACTGATAGACAAAGTATAAACATAATAAGGGATAGTTGAAACAGAGAAGTATTGAAAAGACACCAAAAGGAAAGCAGGGGTACCACTGCAATCCAATTGGTCAAGCTTATCTCTCAACAAGGTTTCTGTCAAAAGACAGTCTGCAGCTCCAACAAAACAGAATTTGAAGAGTGGTTTATGAGGTGAGTCATTGCACAGGAAAAAGAACTAATGATGATTATGTTTTAAAGAATACTAGTCTCTCTACTCATAAAAGGTGTCTTTCAAATATGCTTATCATAGCTGACAAAGAAAATATAAGCTCATTTCCCAAGAGGTATTGCAGCTAGTATACAGGTTCATAAAGTACAAAAAGGATTTTTGGCATACTTTCAGATTCTGAAGAGGATTTCAAAACAGATATAGACATGTTCATTACAAAAGGTCAAATGTACCTTATCAATGCCTTTTGAGTAAGGGAAGAAGTGTTGAAGAAATTCCCTTTTTAAATGGGCAGAGGTGGAAAGGTCTGATTAAATGCAGCTGCATTTTGCAACCACAGTCAGAAAATAAGTTCAAAGGACACCTAACAGTTAAATCAGTTTACAGTGGTCATCATTGCCTTCAAAGCATCAAGACCAAATAATGTCAGATTGGGTTTTAAAAAAGAGTAAATCCACTTCCTTGCAGAATGGCAGAAGTGCTTCATAACTCGTTGGTGTTTTGTTGAGCAAGTGTTATATATTGAAAATAACACTAAAAGGGGTCAACAGTGGCAAAGTCTATCGTTTAAATAAAGAACAGTGAAAATATAGTGTAGGAAATTTGAAACTCCTACATAAAGTTTTTTACCTGAAGCAGAGTTCTCACTATGCTACTGTTTCAAAAGTCAAGCTTCACCTTTTTATTAAAAATTTGGTGCAAAAGGTAGTGAAAGGCTTTTTCAAAAAGTCTTCAAAACATCCACCAAGTGAACGTGGGAAGATCTCGGATTTTTCGCTTTCAAAGGGGTTAAGAACTGTTGTCGTTCCAATTTGTAAGTTCCCAAGCACAAGAAATGTTCCCCTCTTCTGTCCACAAGATCGAAGAACGAGTATTTGAGAAAAATTTACAAGTTTTCGGGTTTTTGTCTACGCGGTGCGCCTGTAGGTGTGCGCAGTGCGCTCAAACAGAACTTTTTCAAAGAAATACACAGGCGCGCAGCGCACCTGTAGGTTTGGGTCACGTCGACCCGACTGTTGTTTGCGCGGCGCTCTCTCATGCCAACGCGCCACGCACATTTAAAACACTCAAAAACCCTCAAACGAATATTGAAGCTGCTCAAACCCTCAGCCCATGTTTTCTATCAAATTTTCGAAGTATTCTAAGTGTCTCCATGGTATTTTAAAATTTCTAAATGTGTTAAAAAGCTGTGTTTTTCAAAAAGACTGAATGTTGGTGAAAAAATGAAGGTCTCGGCAGGAATTTCAAAAAGGTTTGTTAAAATTTATTGGACACAGTCTGTCACAGTGGAAGAGTGGTAGGAGTGATTCATTGGCTCCAAAGAACCTCGAGCTACTCCCAAAGACCGAGAAAAAGGCCATAACCTCTGTCAAAATTTGTAAATGGAGAAAGCAGTACTTAGGAGGATAGACAGTTTTTTTAAAAAACTCGAGTTTTGCTGTGTTTTATGATTGTTCAAAGGAAGCATGGTGAGGATGGGGCATATAAAGGAAAAGCATTGTTTTGGAAAGACCAGAGATTTCTGTGATAAAAGGCATCTCACACAGTGTTTGAAAACCAATTGTTGCCTTATCAAACAGTGAGTTGACAAGCTGAGAAAGAGTTTGGTTTGAAGAAGACATTTCAAGAATTTTTGAGGCAGTTTGGTTTTGTAGAAGCACATCTATAACAAGATGCCTCCCCAGACAGGATAGTAGGAGTGGATTGATGAAGAACATAGTGATAAAGAGCAGTGCCATGAAGAAATCAAAGCAGTGATAGATGATGAGGGCAAGCAAATAAATACATGGATCATGAAGGGCATTCTCCAAAGCATGTGCTAGCTGCCTCTCCCAGGAAAGGGGCCATGACTTCTTCACCAAAGCTAGAATGCCAAACAACAAAGAAGAAAACCAAGAAAGGCTCAAAACTGCCCAAAGAGGGCGCCCGGTGAGAAAAAGGGAGAAAGACACCTCTAGGCTTAGAATTTTGGCCTGAGCTTCTAGACATGTTTCTAAAAATCCTTGAGGGACTTGCTCACCAAAATTGAGAAAATTTTGACACAATCTTGTTTTTTGACATTTTTGGGTTTTTGGCCAAAACTCAAGGGCTTCGCCATTTCAGTTTGGGAGATCGTCATGGGATGAGAATGGTATCATTAGATGCCATAATTTTAGGGTCACATACTCAGAAATTTTCAGAACATTTGAAGATCATTTTCTTCCCCAAAATGGCGAAAAACACTCACTTTTTCAACATTCTGCCCCGTCTATCAGCAAGGTTTATTTTCTGGTTTTTTACACACAGGTGCAGTTTTGGAGGACTTCTAGGCATCAGATTGGGAAAATTTCAGTTGTTCTGGAAATTAGACACTCAAAGCTTTCCAACGAGCTATCATGAGTCTCGTTTTGACATCAGGAAGGCTGCCAAATGTTGCCAGCAAGTCAGGGGACCTTTTGCTGATATAAATTTTGAATATTTTTGTAATTTTTGAACCTTTAAAAATTGATTTTTCCAAATGTGCGTTTAGCTATTTTTGCACATGGAAAATGATGCAAAGTCAATTATTTTTCCTTTTTTAGCATTTTCTAGATATTTTATGAGATATTTTGTGCCTTGGGCTTTGCAAAGCCTCAAGGACAAGTTTAGATATTTTGATTAGGCCAATGGGAGAGCAAGTTGAACCATGAGGTTTTTCTCACTTGAGCCTATATATTCCAAAGGCTTTCATCTTAAAACAAGGCTAAACTTGAGAAGAGAAGCAATATGTGGTCATATAATCTTTGGAAGAAATACTTGTCTTATGCTTTTGGATTGCCTCTTGGATGCTCTTGGATGAATGAAGAAGGATTGTTGTTGGATTCCATGACTTGGTATAATGGTATAGTGTCTCTTGATTTGTTGTTGTCTTCTAGTTTACATTCATGAATACATGTTTCTTGCTTGCTATAGATCAGTAGAGAACAAATTTGAGACATGCCCATGGAGGCACCTCAAATTTCCTGTTTCTTCATAGCTTCTTTGTTTTCTTCTTCCTAAGTAACATTAAAGAATTCTTGACTGCTCTTTAATATTTAGGATATTGTTGCTTGTTTCATTCATGGTTTTATACATGCTAAGTATGAATTACGGTACGCCCTGCTTACCTATGGCTAGCTATAGTTCCATCCATGAAATTTCTCTTTGACTGATTAGATTATCATTTTGTTTGAACCAAGGAGGCCTAGTTTCGATCTAGCCCTTTGCCTAAAACTATGCAAATATTGTTGTTCAATGTGCCCAATAACTTGAAGTACTGTGTTTAGGCATTCCGGCATAGTAAGTTAAGTTGTTTGTCCATCTTAAGTGTTTTCCCCAAAGTCTGATAGCCATTTCCCAAAATTAGGAACTCTCAAAATCTCAGTCAAACTTAGAAGAGTAGAATCTGGTTGTCTCACCATCCTAGAAAAATGATGACTCAGCTGTAGGACACTCTTACAAACCTTAGGACAACATAAAAAACTCAGAAAAACCCCAAAAAAATCCCTTAGATTGGTTTTTGACAGTATTGGTGGTGGACCATACACATATACCTCAAAACAACTAAAAATCCACCTGGCGACTCCACTAGCCTCTAGTAGGCCTTACTACTTTACTAAAATCTAGGCTACTATCCGATTAAGCCACCTCATCGCCACACTAACATAATGGCAATCACGGTGGGACTCTGACTATTAAACAAACTTAGATTCCCTAGACCTTAAGCAGCCTTAAGAATACTATCTGATTGACTTATCCCACCGCTCACTAACATAATGGCGATCACGATGGGACCTTACGAGTTAGTGACAATCTAAGTACTCCTTAGTAACTCTCGAAGTCTCATTCAAACTTAGAAAACTTAAGTGTTGTCTGAAGAGTAGAAAATAGCTCCTTCACCATCTTAGCAAAATGATGAGTCAGTTATAGGAAAAATTTTCCAAACCTCAGGCACATAAAACTTAGAAAACCCCAAAAAACTCCCTTAGATTGGTTTTTGATAGTATTTGTGGTGGACCATACACATATTACGCAAAAAAACTAAAAATCCACCTGGCGACTCCACTAGCCTCCAGTAGGCCTTACTATTTTACTGAACTCTAGGTTACTATCCGATCAACCTATCCCATCGCTCATTAACATAGCGGGAGATGGTGGGACATTGAGTACATGATAGTCTAGAAAACTCTTATAAACTCTTTGGTCCTTTAGATACTTAAACAAGCAAGCAATCCATAAAATCATTTTGAGTAAACTCTTTTTGTTCTCGCCACCCTAGCAAAGTGCCGAAGAAAGTTTATAATACTTTAGACAAACCATAGGCTGCACATAAAAACTTAGAAAAACACCAAAAACATTCCCAGATTGGCTTTTCCCTTAGTTACTAGTGGTGGACCATAGCTACATATTTTCAAAACAATCAAGTTCCACCTGGCAACTCCACTAGCCTCCAGTAGGCATTTTTCCCCATTAGTCCTTATAAAGTCTCCTAGGAATGCATTAAGTAATCCCAATCATGTTGATGGAGGACAGCATGGTTCAATTCCTCCACCTGAGGACACAAAGGAGATATGCTCCGATGAGCAGAGAACATATCCCTGGATTCCCACATAAAATGCCTACAGACGTATATTGGGCTAAAAACCTACCTCTCTTTCAAGATGAAAATGTTGATGACCCATTTTTACACCTCATAAATTTTCATATACATGTATGGAAGTTAAAGGTTGAATGGCATGAGGACTGCCTCATGAAAATGTTCATGGGTACATTAGAAGGAAATGTAAGAGAATGGTATGAAGGCCTAGAACCTGGCACCTTGTTTTCTTTGAAGGATTTCCACAAAGTATTTTGTAAACGCTATATAGGGCATTGTCCATCTCTATCATTGACTGAAAATTGTTGTGATCACTTTGAAAACCTCATACAAAACCTTATAAGCATTGAAGAAAACTTAGGAAATTGGCATCCTGAGGATTTTTTAGAGGAGGTCCATAATTTTCTTACCCAAGCTAACCATCAAGATGACCAAGAAGAGTTGATCCTAGATGAAATCCATCAAAAAATAAGAGAGGAGCCACAAGAGCCATTTGAAAAGGTTGAAGCAAATAACAGTCCATCTGCCCTTCCCTGTAAAATACAAGAGGACATTCAGCCACAAGATCAACTTCCACAAAAAATGGAAAGAAATTGTTGCCCCATCCAAAGAAAACATAAAATACTTTCTCCTTTAACTGAATAGGAAATAGATCAAATTATAAACATGCAGACAGCCTCTGAAACTTGATTTAACCAAAACTTCGCTGATCTTTCTCCTGTAAATCCTGCATATCATAAGTCAGAAAATAGATTTTAATCAAGTTGAAGAAAAGTAATCTGATTTTCCAATGTACATGGCTGGTGACATTACTTATGTTAATGATTCTCCAATGTTTGATCAATATGTTGATGATTATGATTTCCAAACAGAAAATAACTTTGCAGAAGACTCAGTTTTTGATTGTCGAGAGGAAGCTCAGTTTCATAAACTTGAGAAAAGTGAGCAGCCATTACAGGTCATCTATGACACTGATGAGGAGAGCCTTGAGAGTTTAGAAGTAAGTGAAGAGTCTCGGACTCTTTGCTCTACTTCACTGCAGTCCATCAGAGATAACATTCACATAATTGGAAATCAACAGTTTTTCAGCTTTGATGATGAGGTTGAGGAGGATGATGAAATTCCCGAGCATGTTGTAAATAAGAAGCCTTTTCTAGAAATGGTTGAGGAAATCATTTTAGACATGGAATCTTCCTTTACTCCAGATTTGCAGCCACCAAGTTCCATTGAGTTACAAATTGCAGATGAAGAAATAGAGGTTGATAAACACATGGGAGTTGTCACACTATCCTTTCAAGATAATTTACAGTCAAAGTGTATCCCTACCCATCAACCTGATGACCTTCACACAGTTTTCAGCCCGCCCTATCAAAACACATCAGCTTGGAAATAAAACTACACTGCAATATATGATGAGTCTGGCATTTCAAGAGATCATGAGCAAGGGGAAGAGTTGCTTTACCAGGAGAGTCCTAGATATAGCCAAGTGGAAGAAAGAGTAGTCCTGAATGAAGCCTATATCTCAAATCCTCTAGATCAGGTATTATTCCAGGATCCATTTGTTGTTTTCCTTGAGAAATATGAAGGAGTAGTGGGTTCTATCATGAACAAGTTGCTACCAAGAATGAGAAAGAACTTAAGCACTACTGTCCGAAAACAAATCAAGTGGGAGTGGCCTTTTCATTACTTCAACATCATGAAAGGACTAAACCAGAATCAACCATGTAATCATCTACTTGACTGGCTATATTGGAAAAAAGAGTTCACCAAATGAATGTATGTTGTGTATAGTTTAGGCTAGGATAGATAGATAGCTGTGAAAAATAAGCTCAGCCTTGTGAGCATCTTTTCAGTTTTAGTTTGTTTGAAGAAAAAGTGAAAAAGCAGAAAATACAAAAAACAGTAAGAAGATAGAAAAGAGGGCAGTTGAAAAATAGGAAAAATCCCCATGTTCCAAAAAATAGTCCTTTGGAAAGCGCGCAAGTCTAAATGCCGCTACTTGTACTCAAATGTCTTGTTCAGCTATCTAGCCTAATCATAGTTGAACATGTTTAAATTTATTTGTTGATAAGTTAGTGAGTGAAAAAGGTGGTCAACATTGTGTAAGATTGACTTATCACAGAGAGTAGATTAGGAAAAGATACTGGTTCCACACGCCCAAAACAGAACCAAAGAGGGAAGCGGGGATGAAAAACAAATTGTGCATCTTAACCCTGTTTTTCCTAGTTTCCATTTTATGCAAAATAATATTTGTGTGCAGCTTGTCTTTTATGTCGCAAATGCATGACAAATCAAACTGTCTAATCCTGATTTGATCATCTTTTGAATTTCGTGTTTTAGATTAGAGAACAAAATCCTGTCAAACAGCTTAATCTTGACAGTTGATCTAGCGTAGGTAGAGTAATGAAGGAGTTCATCAGTTTAATCTGAACTCCCGACAGATATAAGTGTAGAATTAGATAGGTTCATTTTTCAAAAAGAAAAAATATATATTTTCAAAAGGCTGCTAGTTCAAATGCGCCAAAAAGAAGAAAAAATGTTAGGAAAGATAGTGGGATAGGTAGAAATATTATTGATGCTAATCATGCTGTCACTTTTCAGAAGCAGCATCAAATAAGGGTAAACTTTTGCGCCAATGGGTAAGGCACTGGTCTTCATAAGCCAAAGATCTGAAATTCTGGACACCTCCTGAAAAGAAGTTGCCCTCCCCAAATGGAGCCACTGTTAGTCATCAATTTTTTTCACTTGTTAGTGATGACTAGTTCTGACAGCCAAGTTTTCTAGCAGCTGATCCAAAAATTTGTCATATTTTCCATCTAGGAAAACACCCATAAAACTTTTTCGCCCACTTACTTTTCAGTCCGCCCATGACGAAATGAAACCTCATTATCAAATCCTACCTTGCCTTAGCCATACTAGTCTACCCATCAGCCCTAAAGAGACAATCCAAATCTATTCAAATAGTCTCCCCTAAGTTAGGAAGTGGCACTTTAAGACATTTCACCCTTGACAAACTATCCAAGAGCCAAAAACCTCCATCTACTATAGACCAGTCATAACAGACCTCCCACTCTGCTAGTAAAGTTGGTCCCAGCCCTAAGTCGTGCCACTAATACACCCTTAAGTCTTAGCAATACATAGACCATAATCTCAAGATGATTTTAGGTGTTTTACAGTGTTTGATGGGTCTTTCAAGGGCAGGAAACATACCAGCATCTCAGAAGACAATTTTAGCGCCACGTGAAAAGACAACTGCTTCTAAATGTGATCCTGAGCCTGAGATATTTTCTACAGGGCCAAGAGTTACTCATCAAACTCTTGCGACCTCATTCACAGCCTGAAAGGACAGCAAAAGAAAAAGCAACACTGTCAAGAGGCTGATGATATGTCATCGCTAAGAACCTCCTTCATCTATAAGCAGAGGGTTAAAGCACCTCCTTCATCTATAAGCAGAGGGAAATGGCCAAAGGTTGGTTTTAAGATTTGCAACTGATTGTAAGACAGATTTGTTTTGAACAATGAGACAGTGACTAGGGTTTTTCTAAAAGAAAAGTAATGATTGAAAACAGAGGTAAGAGCAGTAGTGTTCTTCACAATTTGTTTGCCTGTCATCATGTGTGAAAGAAACCCTTGTCAATATGTTCATCAGGCAGCCTTCATATGGCTGAGACAGAAGGTTGACAAAACATCAGATATTTTGCCAAGAGAAGAGCCCTCCTTCATTCATTAGCAGTGGGCCAGGGCAGTGATTATTTCTAGGTTTTCTCACTGACTGATAGACAAAGTATAAACATAATAAGGGATAGTTGAAACAGAGAAGTACTGAAAAGACACCAAAAGGAAAGCATGGGTCAAAAGACAGTCTGCAGCTCCAACAAAACAAAATTTGAAGAGTGGTTGATGAGGTGAGTCATTGCACAGGCAAAAGAACTAATGATGATTATGTTTTAAAGAATACTAGTCTCTCTACTCATAAAAGGTGTCTTTCAAATATGCTTATCATAGCTGACAAAGAAAATCTAAGCTCATTTCCCAAGAGGTATTGCAGCTAGTATACAGGTTCATAAAGTACAAAAAGGATTTTTGGCATACTTTCAGATTCTGAAGAGGATTTCAAAACAGATATAGACATGTTCATTACAAAAGGTCAAATGTACCTTATCAATGCCTTTTGAGTAAAGGAAGAAGTGTTGAAGAAATTCCCTTTTTAAATGGGCAGAGGTGGAAAGGTCTGATTAAATGCAGCTGCATTTTGCAACCACAGTCAGAAAATAAGTTCAATGGACACCTAACAGTTAAATCAGTTTACAGTGGTCATCATTGCCTTCAAAGCATCAAGAGAAAATAATGTCAGATTGGGTTTTAAAAAAGAGTAAATCCACTTCCTTGCAGAATGGCAGAAGTGCTTCATAACTCATTGGTGTTTTGATGAGCAAGTGTTATATGTTGAAAATAACACTAAAAGGGGTCAACAGTGGCAAAGTCTATCGTTTAAATAAAGAACAGTGAAAATGTAGTGTAGGAAATTTGAAACTCCTGCATAAAGTTTTTTACCTGAAGCAGAGTTCTCACTATGCTAATGTTTCAAAAGTCAAGCTTCACCTTTTTTTTAAAAATTTGGTGCAAAAGGTAGTGAAAGGATTTTTCAAAAAGTCTTCAAAACATCCACCAAGTGAACGTGAGAAGATCTTGGATTTTTCGCTTTCAAAGGGGTTAAGAACTGTTGTCGTTCCAATTTGTAAGTTCCCAAGCACAAGCAATGTTCCCCTCTTCTGTCCACAAGATCGAAGAACGAGTATTTGAGAAAAATTTACAAGTTTTCGGGTTTTTGTCTGCGCGGCGCGCTCAGACAGAACTTTTTCAAATAAATAGACAGGCGCGAGGCGCACCTGTAGGTTTGGGTCACGTCGACCCGACTGTTGTTTGCACGGCGCTCTCTCATGCCAACGCGCCGTGCACATTTCAAACACTCAAAAACCCTCAAACGAATCTCGAAGCTCCTCAAACCCTCAGCCCAAGCTTGCTATCAAAGTTTCGAAATATTCTAAGTGTCTCCATGGTATTTTCAAATTTCTAAAGGTGTTAAAAAGCTGTGTTTTTCAGAAAGATTGAATGTTGGTGAAAAAATGAAGGTCTCAGCAGGAATTTCAAAAAGGGTTTGTTAAAAGTTATTGGACACAGTCTGTCACATTGGAATAGTGGTAGGAGTGATTCATTGGCTCCAAAGAGCCTCGAGCTGCTTCCAAAGACCGAGAAAAAGGCCATAACCTCTGTCAGCATTTGTAAATGGAGAAAGCAGTACTTAGGAGGATAGACAGTTTGTTTAAAAAACTCGAGTTTTGCTGTGTTTTATGATTGTTCAAAGGAAACATGGTGAGGATGGGGCATACAAAGGAAAAGCATTGTTTTGGAAAGACCAGAGATTTCTGTGATAAAAGGCATCTCACACAGTGTTTGAAAACCAATTGTTGCCTTATCAAACAATGTGTTGACAAGCTGAGATAGAGTTTGGTGTGAAGAATACATTTCAAGAATTTTTGAGGCAATTTGGTTTTGTAGAAGCACATCTATAACAAGATGCCTCCCCAGACAGGATAGTAGGAGTGGATTAATGAAGAACATAGTGATAAAGAGCAACGCCATGAAGAAATCAAAGCAGTGATAGATGATGAGGGCAAGAAAATACAGAAATGGATCATGAAGGGCATTCTCCAAGGCATGTGCTAGCTGCCTCTCCCAGGCAAGGGGCCATGACTTCTTCACCAAAGCTAGAATGCCAAACAACAAAGAAGAAAACCAAGAAAGGCTCAAAACTGCCCAAAGACGGCGCCCGGTGAGAAAAAGGGAGAAAGACACCTCTAGGCTTAGAATTTTGGCCCGAGCTTTTAGAGTTGTTTCTAAAAAGCCTTGAGGGACTTGCTCACCAAAATTGAGCAAATTTTGACACAATCTTGTTTTTTGACATTTTTGGGTTTTTGGCCAAAACTCGGGGGCTTCTCCATTTCAGTTTGGGAGATCGTCATGGGATGAGAATGGTATAATTAGATGCCATAATTTCAGGGGTACATACTCAGAAATTTTCAGAACATTTGAAGATCATTTTCTTCCCCAAAATGGCGAAAAACACTCACTTTTTCAACATTCTGCCCCGTCTATCAGCAAGGTTTATTTTCTTGTTTTTTACACACAGGTGCAGTTTTGGAGGACTTCTATGCATCAGATTGGGAAAATTTCATTTTTTTCTGGAAATTAGACACTCAAAGCTTTCCAACGAGCTATCATGAGCCTCGTTTCGACATCAGGAAGGCTGCCAAATGTTGCCGGCAAGTCAGGGGACCTTTTGCTGATATAAATTTTGAATATTTTTGTAATTTTTGAACCTTTAAAAATTGCTTTTTCCAAATGTGCGTTTAGCTATTTTTGCACATGGAAAATGATGCAAAGTCAATTATTTTTCCTTTTTTAGCATTTTCTAGATATTTTATGAGATTTTGGTTTTCATATATCATGAAGGGTTTCCGCCGGCTTTCTTTAAAAACCAATCCCCGCCGTTGATCGTAAGCCGATCAAACGGCCCGCACAACATCGCATCGCAACATTTTCATTGAGTGCATTTAACATAATTCCCCCTTCAATCGTCGATTCCCGATTCACTCTCCGTCGTCGATCTGATCTGAAAATCGACGGTCGGTGCTCAATCGCATTGCAAGTTTCATCGGGCGCGTTTGTTTGTCCCCCCCCGATCGGCCATCCCTCTGATTCATTTCCCACCGTTGATATGATCCTCAGATCAACGGTCATCGCTCAATCACATCGCCCTCCCCGATCGCGCAATCGCATCGGAAATTTTCGCTACACCCTCCCTCTTTCCTCGACGATTGCGATCCTCCGATTGGATCTGGACCGTCCACGTGTCCAGATCGGACGGTCCCAGATCATTCCCGTATTATTTCATCGCCCTCCGCCTTCCACCAAAGGTTTTTCAAAACCAATCACCACCGTTGATCATTGCGCAATCGACGGTCCCATCTTATTCTTTCCTCTGCTCTCCTTTTAACCTTCTCTTGGCTGATCTCCACTGTTGGATGATGCTATCCAACGGCCACGCACCTCCCCACGCCCTCTGAAGCAGTTTTTTCCCAAAAAACGCAGGATTTTATTAATCTTTTTGTATTTTGCAGGTATTTAAAGGTTTATCCGTTATGTTGAAAGAAAGGCCGAAGGCCGGGAATGACGATTCCTGTGCCTTCAATTCATAAAATGAAAACCGTTCGCAGGGTTCAAGATCCACATGTTGTCGATGCTTCATGGGCATTGATGCCTTGAGAGCCCTGCGCGGCCTGCACATTAACAAGACACTGAGATTTTAAATCACAATTAAAAGAGTATCAATGTTGAAGACAGGACACAATAGAACAAAAGATTGAAGACAGATTTGCGGGGATCACGGCTAAGATTGATTATCAAAATCCTAATTCCCCAAATTGAAAACAGAATTAAAGATAAATCAAAAGATCCATCAGACAGAAAGGCCTCCACCGCCACATCTAAGGCAAATTGATTCCTCTCAGCTACCACAAAGCCACCTGTGCCTCAAAGCATTCAAACAAAGGCCGAAGTTATTAATCAAACGAAGATATTTTCCTCAACGCAGTCGAATAGTTAATTCTGCTGAAAGAATTTAATGCAAAAAATATCAGCAGAGTTATTATGTCCTGAACAGAGCCTTGAAAGTCAACAAAATCTCCCACCAAGCTTAAATCTTAAATGTAAATCCATTAATACAGTGAAACACCTGTAAACTTCTTCATCAAGCCCCTCAAAGGCCGAGAAGTCATCACTCTGTATTAATTAACCTGAGAGATCTTTTATCAGATCTCACCTCCTCATTCTTCTATAAATACTGCTGTAGAAGATGAGAAATTGTTGGTTGGTTGGTTGGTTGGTTGATCACTAGTTGTAATTTTGAAACTCCCTGAAATAATACATAGTTTGTTGAAGTTGAGGAAGAAACTGAACTCTTGGAAGCCTTGATGATGTTGTTTCATGCTTGTTCCTGAGAAGGCTCTATTGGATCCATGAGCTTGGCTATTAGTGAAGTATTCTGAACTGTTTAATGTTCTCTCCTGTTTTTATTTTGTTCCATAATTTCTTACTACAGTAGGTTGAAAGTTTTAGGCTAAGAAATGACTCTTGGAAGCACCTTAGACCTGTTCATCCTTCACTGTTTCATGTTTTCTTCTGCTGAGGTATTTTAGACTCTTTAATCTCTCTCTTTAGTCCTCATGCTTGTTTATTTCTATAATAGTTCGAATAAGTTGGTTTCAGCATGATTTATGGTTCTCCCTGCTTGTCTGCTGCCACTTAAAGGTTGTTATTGAAGTCTCTGTTTGAAGTATATTTGTTTATAGTAGGCCAAGGAGGTATGTTCCAATCATGCCCTTTGTCCTTGCTTAAACAATTGTCTTAAAAGGTCTTTTATAGTTGTGATTGTAGATGTGTTAGGTGTTCCCTCTTCTATGACTGCAATTATCAGTGAAATCTTTTATGTTTTCTAAGTCATTTGAAATAAAATCTTTGAGGAAATAGGGTGTTCCCAGAATCTTAGATTTCATTTTAAAGTTTTTTTGAGGGCATTATTTGCTTAAAGAATGTTTGTAGAATTTATGGTTAGCCCTGTCTATAAAATATCTCTTTATTGTTCTAGTTATGTTTTCAAGTTCCCTTTGTTGAGAATTCAATTTCTCTTTCCAAATAATTGATGTCCATCTCATTCCAAAACCAAAGGATCATGCGGCCAAGTTAGATTTGCCCTCTAATATCCCATATCCATTTATGAGTGTGTCATGACCTCTTTTTTACTCCATTACCCAATGAATCCGACATTTCCTCTTTCTATCTATCCTTCCTAGACCTTTCATATTCTGTTGTATCAATTCAACCAAACAAACACCTGCACTTAATAACTAGTCTAAAATCAATACTCTAAGCACACAAGATAAACCTTTTCAAAACAAATAATTGAGAGATCCCTCTCTGAGAACAGGAGGACTAGATCCTGTAACTCTAAAGATTGGTTCTGATGTTGCCTTGTCTTTTGATTTGCCAAACTATCAAAACACGGGAGACCAACATAATGGCGATCATGGTGGGACACTGAGTAAAATCTTCAAAATTAAACACTCATTGTCTAGTATAACATAAGTAACCTTCTTCAAGCACTACCAAGCATAACGGTAATCATGATAGGACTTATTTTGAATTAGTGACAAACTAAGTAACCCTTAGGATTCTCTTAGAACCTTATCAAACCTTGAAGGAATTAATTACCAAGCCATAAGAGTGAACTCTGTATGTTTTGAAACCCTAGCTAAGTGTTAATTCAGATTTAGGACACTCCCATAACCTACAAGATCAAGAAACTTAGAAAAACCCAAAAAAAATTCAGTTTGGCTTCATAATAAACTTGGTGGTGGACCATAAAACCTTTTACCTCCAAAAGAGCTAAAAATTTCTACTTGGTGACTCCACAATCCTAAAAACAGACCTTAAGACTCCACTGGGGAGTTTTGAGTCTTTTTCATTTTAAATACTGCTAAGACTCAGAGTACCCATGATCTCTTTAGATTGGTATATGGTGGTGGACCATTAAACATTTTACCTCCTTAGGAGTTAAAAATCGTCCACCTGGCGACTCCATGCTCCACAACTCTCAGAAGACCAAATGACTCCACTGGGAGAATACCCTGAACTGATTGACTATACATAGTGACCTCTTTCTTGATTTACAAACATGATTCCAAGAATACAACGAAGATATGCCCCAATGAGTAGAGATCATATCCCTGGGTTTCCACATAAGATGTCCCAGGTGAATTGGGATGACAACCTGCCTGTTTTTCAAGGTGAAAATTTTGATGACCCTTTATTACATCTCATCAAATTTCATATACATGTATATAGGTTGAAAGTTGAATGGCATGAAGACTTCCTAATGAAAATGTTCATGTTAACATTAGAAGGAAAAGCTAGGGATTGGTATGAATGCTTAAGATCTAGTAGTTTGTTTTCTTTAAGAGACCTTGAATATGTGTTCTATGAGAACTATAAAGAAAACACTACATCATTACCATGGGGTGCAATATATTATGATCCATCACAAAACATCACCCAACACATTATAGATAATGATGAAGCTTTGGAAGAGATGCATCTTGAAGATCTTTTAACAGCCATTCATGAGTTTAATATCCTATGGAAAAATTTTAAGAACATAGATGAATCAGTTGAGGAGGAGATGATCCAAGAAATAAAGAACATTCCTCAAGATATCCCTGAAAACTCAAATATTGATTCATCATCCCTTATAGCTGAGGCTCAAGAAGACATCTAGCCTCGAAATCAGTCTTCACAAGAGACAGAGAACTGTTGTACTCCTGTTCAAAGGAACATAGAAACATCTTCCCCTTTGACAGAAAAAGAGATAGATCAGACTATTTATAAACAGTCACTCTCTGAAACTTTCTGCAAAACAAACACTCTTGCCCATTCACATAGAGAACTTTGTTGTACAGATTTAGAAAGTTCTTTTGTAGATCAGAATGAAGAAGGACCTGCTGATAACCCAGTATGTTTGATTGGTAGTATTACTTATATTCGTGATTCTCCTAAATTTGATCTATCTAGTGATGATGCTTCCCAAACAAAGATTAATTTTGCAGGATCATCATTACCAGATTTATGGGAGGAAGATCAGTTCCTTCAAAGAAGTAATGAGCAAGTGCAGACTATTTATGATACTAATGATGAAAGTTTTCAAAGCCTAGAAATGAGTCAAGATTCATTCGATCTTTGCTCTGCTTCATTTCAAAGCATCAGTAATAATTTCCATGTGATTGGGACTCAACAGACTTTTGACTCAAAGGATGAGGAGGAAAGAAACAAAGAAATTTTTGAGCAGGTTGAAATCAAGGAGCCTTCTCTTGAAAAGGAGGAAGCAATTGAACATACCCCTGCTCAAGAATATAATAACCTCCTCATAGAGTACAGTCCACTAAACCAGAGCTTACAAGGGCTACAAGAGGACAACACTGCCAAATATGATGAGTCCTCCAGTTCAGATGATGATGAAGAAGTGGGAGAGAAACAAATAGAACACTGTCCTACTGAGGATATACCATCTTCTCAAGAAGAATCTTCTTCCTTTTCTGTTAAGAATGATGAAGCTTCCAAGCAACTTTCTGAATATATGCTCCTCAAAGCTGAAGTCTTGGAAGTAGACAATCTACCAGACATGGAGGACCAAAAAGAAGAGAACCTTCATCTTTTCTTTGTTGATCCTTTGGAAGAGTGTGTGGAGATCCCGACTGGCTCAAATTATCAAGCATTAATCCTTTGCAAGAGCCAGAGACATGAAAAGTTGTCACCTTCTGAGATAGTTTTTATTTTGAAGATTAATCTTCAAAATATACTATGGATACCCCTGACAAGAAGCCAGAGTTTCTTCTTCTTTATGACATTACTCAAGTGGCTACATTGGCACTTTTGTATCATATGAAGATGTAAATATTCCAAGTTAGAATAGGTTAGATAGGAATGTCAATAAAGCTCAACCTTTGAGCATTTAGTTATATGTTATTTTCTTCCTTTTAGAAAATCAAAAATACAAAAACAATAGAAAGAGAAAAGAGGGCAGATTGTAAAAAACAAGAAAGGTACAGCCCCATACCAAAAAAGAAAAATAAATTCTGAAAGTGTGCAAGCTTAAATGCCACTCCTGCAAAACACACTTCTAGTTAGTCAAACAGCCTAATCTTGACTAATTAGCTTTTAAATTTACTGTTGATAGGGTAGTGAATTCGATTTTCCAAACTGTTTAATATTGGCTTATCAGTAGGTAGATTAGGATAGAAATTAAAGGTTCAAACATGCTCAAAATCTGAGCCTAAGTTTCCAAAAAGAGATGACTCAAATCTGTTTTAATTTCTGAGTCAAAAACAAAGGAATAACTGGTTCTAATCAGCTAAAAATCTGAACCAGTTGACAAAGGAAAGACAGCTCAAATAAGAGGAAAAAAGCAGAGCTGTTAAAAAGATGAAGGAAGTGCTTTAAAGATTCAGATCCTAAACCTTCCATTTTGTTTTAAATTTTCTACAAAATAATATCTATGTGCAGCTTGTTTTTATGCCATAGATCACAGCAAGCCAAACAGCCTAATCTTGACTTGACTGTTTTTTAAATTTCTGTTGTAGAAAATAGTGAATAAAATCTGTTGGACAGTTTAATCCCAACAGATGGTAGATTAGGTAGAGAATCATATGGGCTCAACTGTTTAATCTGAGTCCATGGAGAAATAAGGAGTAGACATAGATTAGATTTCATGCTTTCAAAAATAATAAAATATTGTAAAAGAGTTTTCCAATCCAAGTGCACTCTAAATGAAGAAAAAATGTTAGATCTGTAGGGTTGGGTAGGTAGAGAGCTTGTTGATAAAATATCCATTGTTTTTATGGCTGCTAAATATGTTTTCAAAGAAGATCATCCCAGCAAAGGAAGAGCAGCCCAATGGATGAGGCACATGTTAGCCTCCCAGAGAATGCAAGTCTGAAGTTCTTGATGCCTTCAAGAAGGCACCATCCCCAAGTGGAGCCACTGTTAGCCACCTATAAAATTTGTTATAGCAAAAGGTGGCTAAACTTTTGGAGCCTTCAAGGAACAAATTTTATTACTAAAAATTGTTGGCTCTTGAAGACTCTTGAAGGCCTCATGCCTCTGTCAAAATCTTCATTGTTGTTTCCATTATATACTCAGAAATTCTGCTGATTTCATGAGAAGAAACTGCTGCAAAAATCATCATTTTTTCCCTTCCTCCACTCAGAACTAACCTTCATTTTGCTCCCCTTTTTCTCCATAAAACTCCTCTATTTTCATGTTTCCTCTTCTTCTATTCATGAAAATCATTTTCCATGGTTTAAAAAACATTTTTAAACTATTCTGAAACCCCCAAATCCATTGAAAACTCTGAAAAAATTCATAAAAAACAAGTTTTTATTACTAAGGACTTAAGCCCCCTTGGGCTAAGTCTTAAAACCACTTCCCCCACATGCCCATGCCCTACAAACCAGGCGCTATGCCCATCAGGCGCTTATCGCATCAGAAGTAATCCACAATGGGTTGATTGAAAGATCGCATCAAAAGTTCCAATGCGATTGAGTCCCTTTATTATAACTCCGCCCCCTCCGCTTTTCATTCCATATAACCTTCACCCGGGACCAAGTGATAAGAGTCCGAAGGCGCTAATTGCATCGCAATTTTCAAATGTTAGATTGAAAAGCCCAAGCCCGAGGCTCCGATTGCGATTGGCCCTTTTTTATATAACGCCTTGGGCATATTATATTCCATACAACCAAGTCCCCGCAGTCGGGCGCCAGACCATACCATAAATTATATCCCGCCCCCGAAAGTATTAACACTTTGTATTATATTGAAACTTTGGGTTTTCATATATCATGAAGGGTTTCTGCCGGTTCGCTTTAAAAGGCAATCCCCGTCATTGATCGTAAGCCGATCAAATGGCCCGCGCAACATCGCATCGCAACATTTTCATTGAGCGCATTTAACATAATGCCCCCTCCGATCGCCGATTCCTGATTCACTCTCTGCCGTCGATCTGATCTGCAGATCAACGGTCGACGCTCAATCGCATCGCAAGCTTCATCGGGCACGTTTGTTTGTCCCCCTCGATCGGCCATCCCTCTGATTCATTCCCTACCGTTGATCTGATCCTCAGATCAACAGTCATCGCTCAATCACATCACCCTCCCCGATCGCGCAATCGCATCGACAATTTTCGTTACACCCTCCCTCTTTCCCCGCCGATTGCGATCCTCCAATTGGATCTGGACTGTCCACGTGTCCAGATCGGATGGTCCCAAATCATTCCCGTATTATTTCATTGCCCTCTGCCTCCCACCAAAGGGTTTTCAAAACCAATCACCACCGTTGATCATTGCGCGATCGACGGTCCCATCTTATTCTTCCCTCTGCTCTCCTTTTAACCTTCTCTAGGTTGATCTCCACTATTGGATGATGCCATCCAACGGCCACGCTCCTCCCCACACCCTCTAAAGCAGTTTTTTCCTAAAAAACCTAGGATTTTATTAATCTTCTCGTATTTTGCAGGTATTTAAAGTTTTATCCGTTATGTTGAAAGAAAGGCCGAAGGCCGGGAATGACGATTCCTGTGCCTTCGATTCATAAAAGGAAAACCGTTCGCAGGGTTCAAGATCCACGTGTCGTCGATGCTTCATGGGCATTGATGCCTTGAGAGCCCTACGCAGCCTGCACATTAACAAGACACTGAGATTTTAAATCACAATTAAAAGAGTATCAATGTTGAAGACAGGACACAGCAGAACAGAAGATTGAAGATAGATTTGCGGGGATCACGGCTAAGATTGATTATCAAAAGCCTAATTCCCCAAATTAAAAACAAAATTAAAGATAAATCGAAATATCTATTAGATAGAAAGGCCTCCACCACCACATCTGAGGCAAATTGATTCCTCTTAGCTACCACAAAGCCACCTGTGCCTCAAAGCATTCAAACAGAGGCCGAAGTTATTAATCAAACGAAGATATTTGCCTCAACGCAGCCGAATAGTTAATTCTGCTGAAAGAATTTAATGCAAAAAATATCAGCAGAGTTATTACGTCCTGAACGGAGCCTTGAAAGTCAAAAAAAGCTCCCACCGAGCTTAAATCTTAAATGTAAATCCATTAATATAGTGAAACGCCTATAAACTTCTTCATCGAGCCCTTCAAAGGCCGAGAAGTCATCACTCTGTATTAATTAACCTGAGAGATCTTTTATCAGATCTCACCTCCTCATTCTTCTATAAATACTGCTGTAGAAGATGAGAAATTGTTGGTTGGTTGGTTGGTTGGTTGATCACTAGTTGTAATTTTGAAACTCTCTGAAATAATACATAGTTTGTTGAAGTTGAAGAAGAAACTTAAGTCTTGGAAGCCTTGATGATGTTGTTGCATGCTTGTTCTTGAGAAGGCTCTATCATTGGATCCATGAGCTTGGATGTTGGTGAAGTATTCTGAATTGTTTAATGTTCTCTCCTGTTTTCATTTTGTTCCATAATTTCTTACTACAATAGGTTGAAAGTTTTAGGCTAAGAAATGACTCCTAGAAGCACCTTAGACCTGTTCATCCTTCACTATTTCATGTTTTCTTCTGCTGAGGTATTTTAGACTCTTTAATCTCTCTCTTTATTCCTCATGCTTGTTTATTTATATAATAGTTTGAATAAGTTGGTTTCAGCATGATTTATGGTTCTCCCTGCTTGTCTGCTGCCACTTAAAGGCTGTTATTGAAGTCTCCCTTTGAAGTATCTTTGTTTATAGTAAGCCAAGGAGGTTTGTTCCGATCATGCCCTTTGTCCTTGCTTAAACAGTTGTCTTAAAGGTCTTTTATAGTTGTGATCATAGATGTGTTAGGTGTTCCCTCTTCTATGACTGCAATTATTAGTGAATCTTTTATGTTTTCTAAGTCATTTGAAATAAAATCTTTGAGGAAATAGGGTGTTCCCCGAATCTTAGATTTCATTTTGAAAGTTGTCTTGAGGTCATTATTTGCTTAAAGAATGTTTGTAGAATTTATGGTTAGCCCTGTCTATCAAATATCTCTTTATTGTTCAAGTTATGTTTTCAAGTTCCCTTTGTTGAGAATTCAATTTCTCTTTCCAAATCATTGATGTCCATCTCATTCCAAAACCAAAGGATCCTACGGCCAAGTTAGATTTGCCCTCTGATATCCCATATCCATTTATGAGTGTCATGACCTCTTTTTGACTCCATTACCCAATGAATCTGACATTTCCTCTTTCTATCTATCCTTCCTAGACCTTTCATATTCTGCTGTATCAATTCAACCAAACAAACAAACAAACACCTACACTTAATAACTAGTCTAAAATCAATACTCTAAGCACACAAGATAAACCTTTGCAAAACAAATAATTGAGAGATCCCTCTCTGAGAACAGGAGGACTAGATCCTGTAACTCTAAAGATTGGTTCTGATGTTGCCTTGTCTTTTGATTTTCCAAACTATCAAAACACGGGAGACCAACACCATGACATTTGCACTTAAGAAATGCAAGATGGGCATAATGATGTCTTATTTACTTGCTATGAAGTGGAGAAAAAAAAATTTGAATGTTTGGAGGACCCGTACGAAGTTTGGAAGCTTGCAAGTGAAATTTGGCAGGTGTGCAACGCCTTTGGTGTGTGCACAGGGCCTATCTGTTAGGTGAGCAACGCCTTGTTCCAGGTGCAAAGCGCCTCCCAGAATTTCGACCTTTCACCTTTCAATTTCGATTTTTTGAGCTGTGTAAGTGATTCCTTGATGGCATAGAGAGAAAATGAATGTCTTTTTATCTTTTGATGGGCTTTATGCTTGATGGATTGGATGTTTTTAGCTTTGGGACCCACTTTTCCTATGTTCAAATTCACCTTTAAACTTCACAATTAAACCCTTTCACTTTGATTTCTTTCCTTTGACAATTGATCGTTTTGATGGACTATGAACTCTTTGCACTGTTATTTTCTTTTTTGGCATGTGGAACTCTGAGTTGGCAGCTTGGGAACCTTGTACTTATTACATATTAAATGACATAAAATTACAAAATAAAATAGAAGTTACATATTTTTGGAATAAAAAGTAAATTCTAGGATGAAAAACACAACTTTGGAATCGAAATTACATCTTTGAAAATCATATTTACATGGTAAAGAGATGTTATTTTGTTCACTCTCTTACTTTGATGACTTTATGCAATGGAAATGATGTGTTTATTGGACCTTGAAAAAAAAACCCTAGAAACCTAATGAAACCTTGAAAAAACCCTAAAGACCTAATGAGACTTTGAAAGAGTGGTTTTCATGATGACATTAGCTTTAACGATTATACATTCAGCAAGGTATGAAATTGAGCCAGCGAGTAATGGAAATTTTGAAAAAGTGATTTTTTTTTACTTCGGGCTACCATCAGTTTGTAAATTTTTGCATGACCTAGTGGAATGAATAAAATTTTCTAAGTGGGACTCCTAAAATGATATGAAAAGAGGATTTTGATCACTAATGGCAGGATGCAAATACTGACACTAACATATTGAAAAATCTTGGAAAGGGGCTCCGAAAAATCAAGTGGAGGTAATCGCTCTGGCAGGGGGTTGGTTCATGGTAAGGTTCAACAAAGGGGATAATCTAGAATAGGTCCTCAAGAGGAACTGGCACTTTGGTATATCCTCCATTTTATTTAAAGAATTGACTCCATTTTTTGATTCCCAGAGGGAGAGACTGGAGGAGATTCTTTCTTGGGTTAGGCTACCACCCCTTTTGTCCCAGTTGTGGAAGGAGGATGTTTTCCTAGAAATAGGTAATGATCTGCGAATATTCCTTGAAGCTGATATGAATTTCCTGGAATGAAAGAGAATAATTGTGGCTCGAATTTTGGTCAATATAGACCCAAGGGAGGGCTTGGAAGAAAAAATAAATTTGCATATTCAGGGTTATATGCACTCACAAATGACAGATTACGAGGATTTTCCATTCTGATGACACCAATGCCACAAGCATTTTAAATTTGGCATGTGACTATCAGTTGGGCTTCAATAGGCGAAGGAGACAGAGGGGAAAGCCCGGGAATGAAGAGAAGGGGTTTTTTGAAGAGATTATTTAGGCTCAGGTAGTGGGGAATGGGGATAAACATGAACACGAGCCGATTTTGATGAAGGTTGAAGTAGATCGGGCCCACCCTCAAGGAGTACAAGGAAATTATGATCAAGGTTAACTTCTGGAGGCGCAATATGAAGTGGAAGTCATCGGCCCAACTCATTGGTCTATGGGTATTGTTTTTACTCCCCTATCCTCTTTATGTAATTATATCCTTACTTTTTTAGATGTTATTCATAAGCTTTGTCTTTCTAGGCCTCAGGTGTCTGTTGTATCACCTGTTAGGTCCCTATATTACTAGTATAGTCCCTTATTGTTGTTAGTGTAACCCCCTTATTGTTATTATTGTACCCTTGTAACCCCCATTTTGTTATTATTGTGCCCTTAAATTATTGTTGTTAGGTCGGCTAGGATTACATTGTGGCCCACTAGGATTACATTATGGCCCCATGGACTCCTATATATAGAAAGGAGGTTTTGTAAATTGTATCATCCAAGAACTGTTCATTTATGTAATGTATTGGAGGTTTCCCCCTCGAAGTGGCTTATTTCTAAGGCGTTCATATCTCTTTTCTTCTATTTTTGGAGCTGGTTACACAACATTTGGTATCAGAGCTTGGGATTCTAGGGTTTCGCTGCTCCAAACAGGTCATCGTGGAATTTTCGCTATAACTTTTTTTCTACGAAGTTTTAGAAGCTGAAATTTTTAGGGTGCGAAGCTGAAATCCTGAGGAAGATTGTCTAAAAATTTCAGAGCTTGGTTCGCAATATTTTCGGAGATATCATCTGTGGAAGTTAGGTCTTTTTTCAAGCTCCTAAACAGGTCATCGTGGCATTTTCGCTATAAAAAATTTTCTACGAAGGTTCAGAATCTGAAATTCGTATGGTGCGAAGCTGAAATCCTGAGGAAATTCGTCAAAAAATTTCAGAGCTTGGTTCGCAATATTTTTGGAGATATGATTTGTGGAAGGTAGTGCTTTTTCAGGCTCCTGAATTGCATCTCAAAGAGGTGATCGTGGGAAAAGTTCAATAACTCTCTCTCTGGGCAGTGGATTTGAGTGCCGTAAAAAGTGGTCGCAAGTACACGGACTGTAGTTTCTTGGCTATCAATTTCAGAGACAAAGGACGAAACAATGACACGTGGCAAGTCCTACAAGTGTGCTCTACTGAACCAGTCCAGAATTAGGTCATTGTGGGAGATTGGACACAACTTTGTCTTGGGGAATCCAAATTAGATCAGACTTGTGGCATTTGAAATAAGCTTCAGAGGGCTACTACAGAGTGTAATTTCAGATATTTAAGATTTTCAATTACAGAGATAATTCAATTTCAATATCGAGCTCCTCAAAGCAAGTAAAAGGTATCAATATTGGATTCTAAAATGGCGCCTAAAAAGAATTCAACACCCATTAAGCCTTCATAAGGCTCTACCATGACTCATGAAGATGAAGAATTGCAACATGATCTATCAAAATTACAAGATCAAGTGCAACAAATTTCACTCTCGCAAAAAGCAGCAAAAAATGAAATGGAAGTTTTGAAGAAAGGCATGGAAGTGAAGATGGACGGTTTGAAGAAAGGCATGGAAGCTAAGATGGATGGCGTGGAAGTGAAGATGGAAGGTTTGAAGAAAGGCGTGGAAGCTAAGATGGATGGCATGGAGGCTGGAATGGAATCTAAGATGGATGACATGGAAGCTAAGATCGATGAGAAAATGGAAAACATGAAGAATTTTCTAAAAGCAGACATGGAAGGTTTGACAAAGTTGATACAAGAAAGGTTTCCTAATGGTGAAAAGATAGTAGAAGAACCTCATGATGAGAAAAAAATAAATGTTAATTGTGATTTCATAAACTATAATGTTGGCGGGAAGAACCACCATATTCCAAAGATGGATATGAGGAAGTTTGATGGAAAGGATCCTGTAACATGGATACTACAGATGGAGCAATATTTTGATCTCCATAACGTACAAAACACACACAAGGTACGCATTGCAACTTTACATTTAGAACAAAATACATTTGTATGGTATCAATGGCTTTGCTCCCGTAAAAAAATTGTCACTTGGTCAATTTTTACGGAGGAAATGATAGCACATTATGAGGATACAAAGAGCAACACCTTCTTTAGCCAATTGATAAATCTCAAACAAAAGGGTTTAGTGGGGCAGCACAATGAGGACTTCCAAAAATTGAATATAAGGGTAACTGATATTCCAGAGGAACACAGGATTGATCTCTTCATAGGCACTTTAAAGGATAACATCCAACATGAAGTTCGCGTTTTGGAACTCGATTCATTGGAGAAGGCATTCAGGTTGGCAAGAAAAGTTGAATGTAAAATTATGGCGACAAGGAAGCCTACCACTCAATTCTATAAAGAAGGAAGTGTTGCTACGCCTAGATTTCCACAACCTACAAGGTTGACACCACAACAATTGGAAGAAAAAAGAGCAAAAGGGCTTTGCTACAGTTGTGATAGCAAACACACTAAAGGTCATAAGTGTGCTGAGAAGAAATTATTTTACATAGATTGTGAAGAGGAAGAAGAAAATGAACAAGAAGAGGATATACACCAGGAACCAGCCCCAGAAGAGGAAGAAATGAATCCAACCATATCATCTAATGCACTGGAAGGAATTACCACTCCTCAAACTCTCAAGATAAAAGGACAAATCAAGAAGAGAAAGGTAATAGTGTTGATTGATTCAGGTAGCACCCATAATTTTATTCATTGTAAGGTAGCCAAGGAATTAAATTGTTTCCTATACCCAGCACCAGAATGTCAAGTGATGGTTGCAAATGGAGGAACTATAAATTGCTCTGGAAAATGCCATAATATCAAGCTAACCATGGGGGAATATGTATTGAATAATCCAATGCTTTCCATTCCTATGGGAGGTGCTGATGTTGTACTAGGAGTACAATGGTTACAATATTTGGGGACGGTAGCTTTTAATTTTCAAGAACTTTTCTTGAATTTTTTTTCAGAAGGAAAGGAAGTCGAATTACGGGGTATTGAAGGGAAGCTGAGAAGGATAATAAGCTCTAATGTCATGACAAAGCTTCTAAAGAAAGAACAACGAGGCGTAATTGCACAATTATGCTCACTAGAAGTTCCAACATCAAAATCATCTATTTCTGCAGATCTCCAACAAGTCTTGGACAATCATTCCAGGGTGTTTGAAACTCCCAAAGGACTCCCACCTATTCGTGATCATGATCATGCTATTCATTTGATTCCAGGAAGTGTTCCTCCAAACATCACGCCTTATAGATATCCTTACTTCCAAAAGAGCGAAATTGAACGTATGATTGCAGAAATGTTAGAGGCGGG
Organism: Pinus albicaulis; assembly: GCA_034641835.2. Taxonomy (NCBI): domain Eukaryota; kingdom Viridiplantae; phylum Streptophyta; class Pinopsida; order Pinales; family Pinaceae; genus Pinus; species Pinus albicaulis. The sequence continues at coordinate 40,068,345 of CM076583.1, forward strand.
TATAATTCAACCTAGTCAAAGTTCTTTCTCTGCTCCTTTAGTATTGGTACACAAGAAGGATGGATCATGGCGAATGTGTCCGGATTATAGGGAGCTCAATAAGCTCACCATTAAAGATAAATTTCCCATTCCTGTGATTGATGAATTATTGGATGAATTACATGAGCAATTTATTTTACCAAGTTGGATCTTCATTCAGGATATCATCAAATTAGAATGAAGACTGAAGATATTCCAAAAACATCATTTCAAACTCATGAGGGTCATTATGAATTTTTGGTCATGCCTTTTGGCCTTATCAATGCACCTTCTACATTTCAAGGGTTGATGAATTCCATTTTCAAACCCTTTCTTAGAAAATTTGTGCTAGTATTTTTTGATGATATACTAATCTACAACAGGTCTTGGAAGGATCATGTTCAACATGTTGACAGGGTGCTCAAACTATTGCAGGAGAAACAATTATATGCAAAAACATCCAAATGTTTCTTTGGAGTACAAGAGGTGGAATAACTGGGTCATATTGTATCTCACGAGGGTGTTAAGGTAGACCCTAACAAAATTAAAGCCATTAAGGAATGGAAAGTCCCCACAACCATAAAGCAGTTGCGAGGATTTCTCGGGTTAACAGGGTATTATCATAAGTTTGTTAAGAATTATGGGAGAATAGCAGCACCTCTAACAACATTATTGAAGAAAGATGCATTTTCATGGACTCCTGAAGCAACTAAGGCCTTTGAACGTCTTAAAGAGGCAATGTGCCTAGCACCGGTCTTAGCTACACCAGACTTAACAAAAACCTTTATTGTGGAATGTGATGCCTCAGGAAATGGAATTGGTGCAGTTTTAATGCAGGAAGGAAGACCCATTGCTTTTGAAAGTCGTCCAATCAAAGGAAAGTATTTACAAAAACCTATTTATGAGAAGAAAATGTTAGCAATACTGCATGCACTAAAGAAATGGTGAACTTACCTAATGGGAAGACACTTCAAGGTAAAAACTAATCATGATAGTCTTAAACACTTTTTGGAACAAATACTATCTTCAGAAGAGCAGCAAAAATGGGTCACAAAGATGTTGGGTTATTGTTGAGTCTCAAAAATGTTCTCCATATTCATACATATTTCCATTATGTCATAACCATTTAGCTCTTATTTCATAGCCATTTGACCTAAAACTCTACATCAAATAACCATTTACATAAATATATGGGTTAGGATCCTTGTTTTCCAAAGTTATTTATTTTATGTATTTTAAGTGAATTTATGATTAGAAACTAGAAAATTAACATAGTTTCATATATCTATATATGTGTTATGAGTTTTGTGACATGTGTAGGTCAAAAGGAGACTTCTAGAAGACCCCTATGTGGCACTCTAAAGCCAAATTCGAATTTGGTTGGAGAAGATTATGGGATCAAGAGGATATGTGTCTCACTTCCTTGTTGTATTGAAACTCTAAGAGGATATGTGTTTCATTCCTCAAGTTGTGTTAAAACTCTAGAAAGACATGTGTCTTATCATTTCCTATTTTGATTGTAACTCTAGAGATGGAGGGAGAGATTCATGGACTCCCATTAATGAGATGTTTCCTCATATTTTGTATAAATAGGAGAAGCTTTCTCCTATCATAGGTAATGAGAAAGTAATGAGAAAGTAATGAAGAAATAGATTTTGTAACTAAGTTTCAAGATGGAATGGGATGTAGATTTGTGAGTTCTTTTTAATAGAGAAATTCAGTTCTTTGATGGTGTTTTGATTACAACTTTAAGAAGCTGAAGGACTTCACCAAATTGGTAGCAGAGGGCCCCTGCTATCCAAGGAGGATTTTACATGTTTTCTAGATAAGTTGCTTTCAATTCTGTTTTGTCATATTTCCTTACTTAGATTGCTTTATGAAATCATAGCTTTTAGCATAATTTTTCATGGCAGCCCGGGCATTTGCATATCTTTTGACTAATGACATGGAATCAATATTGTTCTGCTGCTAATTTATTTTTCTTAGTTTTTGTTTAATTCCAGTACTGCTTTGTTTATTTCAGTCTTGCACATTTGCTTCAGTGGTTAGATTTAGATATATTAAATTGCTCATGTCATTTTCAGTTACCTCCGAAAGCCACAACTGGACTGATGGTGAGGGATTGTATTATGAAATGTGTAGTTTGATATTAGTTTCCTTTCTGCAAATTTAGATATATTAAACTACTCATAACATCTTCAGTTGCCTTCGAAAGCCACAGCTGGACTGATGGTGAGGGATTGTATTATGAAATGTGTAGTTTGGTATTAGTTTCCTTTCTGCAAATTTAGATATATTAAACTGCTCATAACATCTTCAGTTGCCTCCGAAAACCACAGCTGGACTGATGGTGAGGGATTGTATTATGAAATGTGTAGTTTGATATTAGTTTCCTTTCTGCAAATTAGATATATTAAATTTCTCATAACATCTTCAGTTGCCTCCGAAAGCCACAGCTGGACTGATGGTGAGGGATTGAATTATGGATGTGTAGTTTGATATTAGTTTCCTTTCTGCAAGTTAGAAATATTAAATTGTGCATGGCATCTTCAGTTACCTCCGAAAGCCACAGCTGGACTGATGGTGAGGGATTGAATTATGAATGTGTGGTTTGATATTAGTTTACTTTCTGCAAGTTAGATATCAGTTACTCAAGTTTTTTATGGTTACTTCCGAAAATCATAGCTGGACTAATGATGAGGGATCAGAAGACAAGTTGATGTAATTTGATTTAGATTTACTTTATTGCAACTTTTGGATTTCTTTCAGCATAGTTTCTTTTGTGTTTAGACAGCAGCAAGAATAGATTGGTTTCATGCTCACTAGTTCATTGTTTTGATTTATTAGATTAAAGGCATTTTTTCAGCTTCAGTAAATACATTTTTCTATTTCCTTTCAAGTTTTGTCATTGTATGTTTCAAATCTTCAGCTTCAAGCTGGGTAAATCATTATAAAGGACATCATTGCCTTGAATATCCATAACCATACTTGTCTTTTAGAATTTCATAAAAATCCAAAAACGACAAAAAGTAAGAGATAGGTTATCTTGCACATATAGTGCGCCACACTTCGTCAGCTTACGAATCCCTCGTTGATAATTTATGTTAGCAATAGACACCAATAACCAAACAATGGCACTTTGAAATAATCTACAAAAAGGAAAAGCTTAATGTTGTTGCAGATGCACTCTCAAGAAAGAATGAAGAGGTGGAAGCATTGCTTTGTGCCATTTCTATTATCCAACCAGATTGGATAACTGAAGCAAGAGATGAATGGAAGAAGGACAAATATGTATGGACACTCATCCAAAAGTTGCAGCAAGATCCTAGTACATCTGATACATTTAGTTGGAAAAATGATTCCTTATGGTACAAAGATCGCTTATATCTTTGTAAGAATTCCCAACTAAAACAAAATATTCTTCTGGAATTGCACACTTCTCCTTTAGGAGGACACTCAGGATTTTTAAAAACTTACCACAGGGTGAAGAAAGAATTTTTTTGGGATGGCCTTAAATCTGATATTAAAAAGTTTGTGGCGGAATGTTTGGTTTGCCAGCAGAATAAAGTGGAAACAATTAAGACCCCGGGATTTCTACAACCTTTATCCATTCCAAGTCAACGTTGGGAGGAGATTTCAATGGATTTTATCACAGGTTTACCTAAGTCCGAAGGAAAGAATGTCATCATGGTAGTAGTTGATAGACTTACCAAGTATGCACACTTTTGTGCATTATCTCATCCATTTAAAGCAAGTACAGTTGCTACTACATTTGTGGATAGAATTCAAAAGCTACATGGAATCCCAAGGGTTATTGTGAGCGACAGAGATCCCATTTTACGGGAAATTTTTGGACGGAGTTATTTTCTTGTTTGGGTACTCAATTAGCTCATAGCTCATCTTATCATCCTCAATCTGATGGTCAAACTGAGATAGTAAATAAATGTTTGGAAGGATATCTTCGTTGTTTTGTATCTGATAAACAAACACAATGGGTCAAGTGGTTACCTCTCTCTGAATGGTGGTATAACACTTCCTTCCATACTGCAGCAAAAATGACCCCATTTATGGCACTTTATGGATATCATCCACCATCCATCACATCATCTTTAAGAGAAAATTTGAAGGTTCAAGCAATGGAAGATCACATCGAGCATCAGCAAGAAGTTCTCCAACTCTTAAAGGATAACCTGAATTTGGCACAAAATCGAATGAAACAACAGGCAGATCAACATCGCAGCGTGAGAAGTTTTGATATAGGAGATTGGGTATTTTTACGGCTACAACCATATAAACAAATGTCCCTCAAGCAAGCTAAGAAGGATAATAAATTATCGCCAAAGTACTATGGTCCTTACAAGGTGTTGCAAAAGATTGGTACTATGGCATACAAATTGGAGCTTCCTGCCTCTTCGCGAGTACATCCAGTTTTCCATGTTTCATGCTTAAAGAAGGTTATAGGAGAAAATCTTCCAGTTCAAACAATATTGCCAGAACTTGATGAGGAAGAAAAAATCATATTGGAACCAGAAGCGGTCATGGAAACAAGAACTCGACAACTACGGAATCGATCAATTTCAGAGTATCTCATCAAGTGGAAGAACTTACCCACTGAAGATTCTACATGGGAGGATGAGAATTTTATACAGAAGCACCCGGAGCTACTCAAGTGTTGAGGACAACACTTTTTTTTTAAGGAGAGGGGCATGTTAGGTCCCTATATCACTAGTATAGCCCCTTATTATTGTTAGTGTAAACCCCTTATTGTTATTAGTGTACCCTTGTAACCCCCATTTTGTTATTATTGTGCCCTTAAATTATTATTGTTAGGTCGGCTAGGATTACATTGTGGCCCACTAGGATTACATTATGGCCCCATGGACTCCTATATATAGAAAGGAGATTTTGTAAATTGTATCATCCAAGAATTGTTCATTTATGTAATGTATTGGAGGTTTCCCCCTCGAAGTGGCTCATTTCTAAGGCGTTGATATCTCTTTTCTTCTCTTTTTGGAGCCGGTTACACAACATCACCTAGTTACAATATTTCATTAACATTGGACAATATCATTACCTCAATTCCAGTTCTCAGTATGGCTTTGTCGTCCCCGCCCGGGCCTAGATATTCTCATGTCCCTCTCCCTTACTCTCTAAATCCCCATTTCAATCTTTCCGAGTGATAAAATAGCCCTTCCTTTATCACTTATCAGATGCTTGGGGTGAATCTAGGATCCTCTGCAACCTTGTAAAACTAGAGGAAGGAAGTCAAATATTTCAAAAGGCTAGCTGGAAGCTAGGCTGGACATAGTTGATGGGAGACAACTCTCCCTGAAAGGGGCTCTTAGAGCAATGCAATCCCCTGAGGTGGTTTCCAAATGTTAGCCCTCTCCTTCAATTACAGAGGGTTCGCTAGCACTTGCAAGAAGCTAGCTCTAAAATAATTGATTAAAAAATATTTTCCTAATGTAATTATGTTACAAGAAACCATGGGAAATAAAGAGATTGTGTTGGAGTCTCTGTGTAAAGCGTTACCGATTGGTATTTTGTGTCTTCTGATGCCATGGGTAGATATGGTGGGCTTGCTCTAGGGTACAATAATCGCAACATCAAGATTCTTAATTCTTCGCGCTCAGAGCTGGTGTTGGGGGCTGAGATCTACCCTTTGAACTATGTAGGAATGTTTCCTTCCACAACATTTATGTATCATGCCATGATAGGGTTACTTTACGGAACTCTTTATTTGCAAAATATTTTAAGAAGGAACCTAATTTGGTGGTGGGAGGGGACTTAAATTTTTCTTTGGGCATGACAGAGACCGAGGGGCCGTTGGCTCAATTCGACCCCATGAATGATTATTTCTTGAACAAATTGATTTTGGTAAAATTGATTGATGTTAATTTGATAAAATCCAGCCCAACTTGAAGGAATATGGGAATGGGTGAAGATAGGATAGCGAAGAGATTAGACTGGTTCTTGATGATGGAATACCTCTTAAACCATATTTCATCCTTCAGACAATGGGTCAAAAGAGGAAGGGATTCTAACCATTTTTTTATTCCTCTTGAATGGAAAGGGAGTAATAGGAATCGCAGTTATCCCTTAAAATTCAATCTCGGGTGGCTCAAAGAAAAACGTTATAATGATTTGGTTAAAACCAACAGGAGGCCCATGACCTTTGAACACGATATGTCCCCAGCCAAGGCCTTTATGGATAATCTCAAAAGGTTGAAGCAGATAACACTCACATGGTCAAAGGAAAAAAGAGATAGGGAGGAAGTAGAGCTAAAACAAATTGAGTCCCTAGTTTTCTTGGAGAGCCCATAGGGGGATGGGTATGAGACTGAGGAGAAAAAGGGAAGGATAAAACAACTAGAACTATAAAAAAGAAAGATCTTAAATGATTAAGAAGAGCATCGGAGACTTAAAAAGTAGATCTATTTGGTTAGCAGTTAGGGACGAAAATTCAAATTTTTTCCAGAATTTTGCTAAAAAAGGAAGAACATTTCATAATTTGGGATAGATCACTTTAAGGTTCTATTCAAATGTTATGAGGAAGAAAATATAGACGAATTTATACAGATGGCCCAACTATTCTCCATATATGTAGAAGAGGAGGAAAATGAAATGCTCATGAGTCTAGTCTTGAAAGGAGAACTTGAGGAAGTTCTAAAAAAAATGCAGAAGGAAAAGAGTCCAGGACCGGATAGGTTGATGGTTTATTTATTTCAACACTTGTTTGAGCTCGTTGGGGATGATCTGACTAGGGTGGTGGAGGAATCCAAAGGCATGGGTTATGTTTATGAGCCTTTCAAATTGACCTTCTTATCTCTTATCCCTAAAATAAATGACCCTAAATATTTTGAGGATTTCAGACCCATTTCTCTCTGCAATTGTCTTTATAAAATCATAGCAAATATCATTACCATCTGCCTAAAGCCAATCCTCTCAATGAATATTTATGAAGAACAATTTGGCTTTCTGGATGGCAGACAGATTCATGAGGCCATTGGGGTTGCCCAGGAGGTTATGCATAGCATCAAAAGGAGAAAAAAAAAAGTCTTATTGTTAAAATTGATCTATCAAAGGCCTATGATAGAATAAGTTGGTTATACCTCCATCTATTGTTAATTCATATAGGCTTTGGTATTGACTTAATTAGGTGGGTCATGGGATGTATCACAAATGTCAATTTTGCAGTCCTTATCAATGGTACAGCTTCCCCTTTATTACATAGTCAAAGAGGACTCGGAAAGGGATGTCCTCTCTCACCTATTTTGATTTTAATTGTCACGAAAGGGCTTGAGTTATTTGATGTTAGCGTCCAAGCATCGTGAAGAACTAAACAAATTGAAGTGGCCACCAACCTTTTCATTAACCATCTTCTATTCATAGATGAAATTCTCCTATTTGGTGATGCCTCTAGAGAGGATATTCATAAGCTGAAATTATTCTTTAACCTTTTCCTTAAAGAAACGGGGATGTATATAAATGATCGAAAATCCTCTATTGCACATGAGGGGTTCTCGGAGGTTGAAATCAATAGGGTAGTGGCGGTCCTCCATTTTGAAGCTAAATGGTTTTCAAACAACTTTAAGTATACAGGTTTCCATATCAAACCTGAATACTATAGGAAGCATGATTTGGATTTGTTTTTGGCCATAATCGAAAATCGTATTAAGCATTAGAGCTTCAAGTGGATCTCAAGGGTCGGTAGACTAGTATTGATCAAATCAGTCTTAATTTATATTCATGTCTATTGGAGTGCGCTCACCTAGGTTTCTAAAGGAATACTTTCGCAGATCAGGAAGTTATGTGGCTGCTTTATTTGGGCTAGTTAAAAGGTGGAGGTTGTTCATTCATGGGTAGCATGGGCCAAAATTGCACTACCAAAATCGTGGGGGGATGGGGCATCAAGGAACTTCCTATTTTTGCCTCATCTCTGGTAGAAAAATCATGGTCGCACTTGTTCAAAAAAGGAAATCTCTGGAAAACAGTGATAAAAAGGAAATATATAGACCCTGAACCTATAGATTATTGGATGTGCAAGACTAATAAGAATATTTTATTTGCATCAGTAATTTGGAAGGCCACAGTGGACTCTTTATGAACAATTGAATATGGATTAGCATGACATGAAGGGAATGGAGAAAATATCATGGTAGGGGTGGACCAGTGGGTGGGATGCAGTGAGGTTTTTGCATTGCCAAGAGAGATGACCGAATACCTTAACAGTCAAGGTATCATTTATCTCAACCAAATTACTGATGAGGACTCCTCGTCATTATGGCACCAAGGCTGGTTTTCGATGGAAGACCTCCATCTCCAGCTCCAATGGGATGGGACTTGGCATGAATACATGAGATATTTTCAAAGATACAATGTCAGATTAAGGGACCGACCCGATGCCCTCTAATGAGTTCATGAACCCTTTGGAAAGCATGCCCCTAAATATGGTTACAAACATCATATTGAACAATAGATAAAGGGGAGGCAGGAGTGGTGGTGGAAACCACTTTGGAAACTAGAATGCCCGGCAAAGGCGAGATCGTGCTTTTGTTGTTTTCTCACGAAAAAAGTTCCCACATGGGACAATATTCAGAAAATGAATCAGAGTGGGCCAAGTTGGTGTATTTTATGCAAAAACTCTGAAGAATCAATGTGCCATGTTTTCTTACTATGCCCCTTCTGTTAGAGTCCTATAAATATAGGATTCATAATTTTTGAATTGAATTTGATAGTCTTGTAAATATGTACATGCCTTGCTTTCTGCAATTTTTTTCCCATATTTAGAAAAAATAAAAAAATCAAAAATCAAAAAGAGGGTAAAAGTCCTAAAAGAAAGATCAAAGGACTTAAAGAATATATACCCCAAAAGAAAAAGATGAAAATAAAACATGAAAGTGTGCAAGTCCAAATGCCACTACTTTTTATTTTTTGCAAATGATTATGGAAGAGTGTCAATAAATGCCATAATCCATGATGAGTTAAACTGTTTAAACTTGACTTGTTATTTTTTCAATTTCCATGTTCTAGATAGTGAATAAATATTTGTCAGACAATTTAATATTGACAAATCAATAGATAGGTAGAGAATAATGAGGATCTCATCAGTTTAATTTGAGCCCTCGGATGAAATAAGGTAGAATTAGATAGTTTATGCTTTCAAAAGAATAAATGTTTCAAGGTTGCAAGCTTAAATGCACCTGCCAAAAGGAAGAAAAAATGTTAGATTAATGTTGGGTAGGTAGAAAGAAGTGGGAAAAAGCATGTAATATTCATCACCGGGTAAAAATTACTAATTTCCCATCCCCTATAGTAATTCTACATTCTAGATTTTTAGTCAAAGAGGCTCAGAGCATTTCTTTGACTTCTGTTGGGACCGGACTAAAGGCTCAATGATTGATTAGTTGAACATGTTGAATTCCTATATTTATCCCTCATTCATGCATTTAACTCATCTTCATAAGTAAAGACTCATTCTTACTTAATGAAACATAAAACCCCATTTAATTAACTTCCTTCATTTAGAAAACATACAAAACCCTCAAAAATACTTTATCCTAAGTAAATTGATGAAATGATGAAATGAAAAGCTTTGCTTTATTTATTCACTTTACTTAATCATTTTGTGTATTTTTGTGTATTCCTTTCACCTTGTCATATTAACTTCTAACTTAATTTATTAATTCCCTAAACTACACCTTATCCTATTTTTATAAATCCCTATATCTAAATATCCCCAAAAACCCACTATTATAAATATTTTGGACCAAAGTTATTATTCACATGTTGAAATAAAACACAAATAATGTGCCCTTTGGTCTAAAACTAACTTTAAGTAAATACCCCACCCCCTATGGTTATAGAACCTTCAGTGGTTTAAAACTATATAATAAAATAAATCCCGCGCCCATACATATGTTCAAAACTAAACATTTTCCCCCGCACACCACATTTTTATCCTAAGTTTTAAACCAAATAAAGTTTTTTTTATAAGGTTCAAAAGACAAAAACCCCACGCCTTTGCAACCACACATATCAAGCCTTCCCCACAATACTAACCCTTCCCCTCATAAACTTCTAACCCAAAGTCTATTGAAATAAACTAAGGTTTATTTAATAAAATCAAAACCCTTGCCCCATATATATAAACCCCGCATCCATATTCATTAAACAATATATAAGTTATAACCTTATATAAATGTTTTTTACCCATATGCGCATACATAAGTTCCCCGGTCCCACCATTTTATTTCATCGTAGTTTCCCATTCAATCCTGACCCTTCGCATTCATCCCTCAGATCCAACGACATATATACGATATCGCGTTGAAAAAGTGACCGATCACCCGAACTCCAAATGCACGCGAAATGGGTGGTTTCGCGATACCTTTCCCCTCCACGTGGCCTACATTCATTTGATCGTGTGCGTTTTGAATAAAACAGCTTACCACTTGAACCTTGCGCGATAACCATTGTTTGGTTTTGTGTTTAAATTCTGAAACTGCCTCCATCCTGATGCGACATAAATTTAATGCTAATTAAATGTGACCAATATGTATGGTTAAAATGTTGGGTGTGGAGCCTGACTATCTTGTTTACTTTGTATCACAGCATTGGACCCCTATACCTTAAAAGGGGCGGCAACGCCACCCGTAATTAATCGCTGCCGTGGGGGGTCCAGGGGGGGCGGCAGTACTTTTCGAAGCCCCCCCCCCCCCTGGCGGGGGTTTCGGTGGCAGCGCCCCTGAAGCTAAAAACAGATGTAAAATTGCCTTGTAAAATTATAGTAATTTCTAGTCAATCTGGGCCATTCATTAGGCAAATTATTTGACGGTAGAAGTTATGTTTAGTTTGGGGTTTTTTCCCTAGAAGGCAACCCCTCGCTTTTATGAGGGTATTGTATTACGGTTGTGTATGGTATGTGTATTCTCGGAGCGAGAAACAGAGAGGGAGACTGTGAGAAAGAACACAGGATATTACAGCGGATCTGCTATAGGTTTTGTTTTTTTTTTTTAATTTTGCTAGATAATAGAAAGGAAGGACTGGTTGTTCGGGGTGGACATAGCCCAAACTGGGTGAACCACGTATATCTGTGTCTCTCTGGTTTTATGTGTTTTTTGTGTGCTTGTATTTTCCACATATTTTATGTGTTGCATTGCTCCATAATATATAATTTTCTAACATAAAACCTTTGAACAACATTCATTATTTCCTTATTGCGTGTTCTAACCCTCTGCACTGCCTCCCGACTGTCAAAAAAGCTCTGTATAAATCCTTTTAAGCCCCTGGTTGCCATTGTTATGCCCAAAACCTTTGAAGTTTCTAAAATATACCTGTGAAGACCGTTGAGGAGTTGTGCATCGCTCCAGATAAACTGCTGAAGCCAACATTTCTACCAAGAATCGTGAAACCATTTATCCTCTGCGTGCCTTTTCAATCAAATTTTATCAATTTTCAGAGTTTAAGAATCCATTTTAAAGATCTAAAAGGATAAAAAACCCTGAAGATACCCTGAATCCCTATTTATCTATCAAGAAACGCAGAAAAACCAAAAGAGAATATCCTTGACCAAATTTGCTAATTATCCCTCTGTTAAATAAAATTACTCCTGCAAACAATCTAATATTGCAGAAGTAGCCCAAAATTGCCTAAAAAACAGAGTTAAACCTCCACAAACAAATCTCATTCTACAGGTCTTTCAAAAAACGTTCAATCACCTCCCCGCAGACCTGGATTTCATTAACAAATTTTGTGATTTTTTCATGTTGTTATCAGAATATGGATTTGGACCAACATTTTCAATACTAGTTGACAAAATTGTTTGCTCCAAATTCTCAGATTTTAATTCAAAAGCTTCATTCAACAAACAGTATGTATACAAAGAAAGAATAAAATCAAGTCAGAGAGAGATCAAAATGATGAAATGTGCACAGTGAATGGTAAAATTGAAATCAAAATTCACAATGATAGTGAAAACAAAACATTCAAAGAGCATTAGAGTTAAAGTGTATCAGGTAAAAGTTAGAGTGAAAGTTAAAACAAAGTTACAGAGCAGTCAAGGTAAAAAATTAAAAGTAAAAATAGAGTCAGTAATGGTAAAAAGAGATTAAAATACTTTCACCAATAATGAAGTTTATTCAAAGTGAAAGTAAAACAGTTAAAAGAACAAAAAAGGTGAAAAGATGAAAACATAACAAGAAGGAACATTTTTGCAGAAATTTCATGTTTAAGTCATTGTTTTGCAGAAACTATTGTGACCAATCCAAGATGAATTTTAAAAAACTGAAGGAGGTTTATGTTCTTATGGTTTCCAAATACAAAAACCGCTCTCACTTTTCTAACATCCATTATGGATTGGGAAATATTAAACAATATTGGAAAGCACCTTTTGCAGAAAATTTTTATTAAGTAATCATTTTGCAGAGAATATTGTGGCCAATCCGAAATACATATTATAAACCTAAAGGAGTTTTTTGTTCCTAATATAGCCATCTACAAAAACCTATCTCACTTTGTGCACATCTATTACAGAATGAAAGATACATGCGCATATTTACAGCCTATTTTTTAGACTCTGTAAAACTCTATTTTACACATATTTTTGCAGAGCCTATTGTGAATAGCTGGAGCATAATTTTAGGGAACTGAAAGAGGTTTATCTCAAAAAAATATTTATCTACAATAACCTCTTTCACTTTTTTAATATCTATTTCGGATTAATAAATACAAAGGTATCATTGGACCCCAAGTTTCCAGAATTGCTGAAGCAAAATGCACAAAGAAAGGAAACAGTTAGTGACTTGGATGCCTCATCATCAACTAAGAGTTGAGATCAAATTCGAATTCTCTTCTTAGTCATCATATGTCCATGAGTATAGTTCCAAATAGGTTCATTATTTTTTAGTGTCCTTTTATTAAGTTCTATTTATGTAAAACAGTTTGAGATATTTTGTAAACCAATCTTAATATTTTTCAAGATATTTTAGTTTAGAATTTGTATAAATACTTCACTCTTTGAAGTATTTTGTGGTGGAATAAAATTTCTAAGAACATTATAGACATTTTTGCTGGTACGTTGGAGGCTCACATGTGTTGATTTCAAAGTAGCAGTCTATAAAATTTCCAATTGGACTTCATAATTCAGGATTCATGTGATAATTTGACGAGTAAAGTACATCTATCTTCTCATTGTTTACTTTCTAAGTTCCATTCATTTCATATATGTTGTTCAATATTAATGATTAAGTAGGAGTATTACTTCATGACTAGTGTTAGAACTCCCTATCTTAACTACTTAATCATTTAAATTTTTTCTTGTTGATTTCCGGATTTAGGAATTCTTAATTGCTCCTAGTCCCGTTTGACCCCTGCCTCCTTCCTTTTTTTCCGGATCAAAGGATCCTTCATTGCCCTTTATCCCGAAAGCAAGCCATCTCATCAAAACAATCTATCCAAATCTTTGAGGTTTATCTACCTTGCCATGAATACAGTAGCATCCTCTTGGCCTTACCTTCTAGTTCTGCTTGCTCGATTTTGACTCCATAGCCCAATGGACTAGTAGATCCCTCTTTAATTTGTCTTCAAGTAATCTTATTTTCCACCAAACATTTCAAAACCAAAACCAAATTGAACTATCATAACTATCCTAAAATATTAAACAGAAAAAAAGTTAAATCATAAAGAGAGAGCCCTCTCTGAAATTTAGGAAGGCTAGATCCTAGATTTCCAAAGTAGGTTTATGGTTACCTCGGACTATTTCTCTTGAACCTGGAGAAATTACTGGGTGATAACACCTTCATTAAAAACATTTGGGTGACTACACTGAGAAAGTTGGGGATAAGTCAGGTTTTGCATGGACTGTCTATAATGGAAGCTTGGAAAAATTGGTGGAATTGTGATCCAAATGAAATGATGAGAAATATCCCTCCTAATATCACCTGGGGGATCTGGTTGGATAGGAACAAGGGCATCTTCCAGGACTCTTCCTCAACACCCTCTATTATAATGGTTGAGTGTGCTTCTATTTACTCATTATTCCCTATTCCATCTACATATAAGACACCTTAGATCATCATAGAGGAAAAAATAAATTATCTCATCCCATGGGCATATTTTGATGGTGCGTCATATGCACAGAACATATGTGGGGTAGGACCAGTAATACATCTAAATGGTCATTTTTATCAAAAATATTCAGCAGTTCTGGGTGCGGGATCAAAAAAATTTTCAGAACTACAATCTTTGAAGCTTTTACTTTGCTGGATTTGGGAAATAAGGATTGGTTCAGTGCAAATTTTCAGTGATTCCTTAAATGTCATTAATGTGTTTAATGAAGTACAAAGATGTCAAATTCACATTCTGATTCCACTTATTGAAGAAATTTTACATATAGTTTTTTTTTTTAATAACATATATGCTTTCCACATATACAAGGAGCAAAACATTGAGGCAAATAACCTTTCTAAAGAGGAACTACAACAAGAGTTGGGCACATGGTGAATTACTGAGACAAAAGAGGGGAGGATCTGTGTGTCGGATCAATCACCATATTTTAGATGATATTTGTTTTTTCTCTCTTTTAGCGCAGGGGTCTAGAGGCTTTACTCTGTTTTTATATTTACATTATACATATCTATCAGCTGGTTGGTTTTTAAATACATGATATCACTGAACCCTCGTTAAGGGGGATTTTTTTGGATACTATGGTTATTTAAATGTATAAACATTATATATATTTTGGGTTGTTTTCTTCTATCTATGGGGAGGTTCAACTATGTTATTTTGTTTATTTTGGCTCCTTTTTTGGACATGTCTTTTGAGAAATACTTATGTTGTGTTCACTCATGTCTTTGAACTGTGCCTCTTTTCTTTTATGAAAACCATAGCTTTCACAGGAATGTTATAAGCATCTTCAACTATAACTTTTTATTATCTTAATAAAAGGTTTGATTTTTCTTTGGAAATAAATAAATAAATAAAATTATAAACTGAACGGATTAATATTATAAACCCAAGGGTTTAATATTAAAAAATCAAGGGATTAAAAAACCCAATGAATTTATATTATAAACCCAAGGGATTTATATTAGACCCTATGATTAATATTATAAACCAAAAGGCACTAATAAACCCAAGGGATTTATATCAAACCTAGGATTAATATTATAAACCCAAAGCACTAATAAACCCAAGGGATTAATACTAAAAGGCCAAGGGAATATTATTAAACCCAAGGGATTAGTATTGTAAACCTCAAACAAACATGATTGATCATGGTTTCCCATGCTTGATATTATTATCAGCCCAAAATATTAATAAAACCAAAGGTTTAATATTAAAAGCTCAAGGGATTAATAAACCCAAGGAATTTATATTATAAACCTAGTGGATTATAAACCCATGGGATTTTTATTAGACCCTGTGATTACTATTATAAACCCAAAGAACTCATAAACCCAAGGGATTTATATCAAACCCTAGGATTAATATTATAAACCCAAAGCACTAATAAACCCAAGGGATTAATACTAAAAAAACAAGGGAATAATATTAAACCCAAGAGAGCTTTTGAGGCTAAAAAGTAAAGGGTGGCAACATGGTCCATTGATTGCTAGATGATTACCGGCGGTCAACTCTTGGACGGGCTCTCTGGTTCTAGGGTTTCAGCGTTCCTTCGCCTGTTCTCTCCTCATGCCGGCGCGTCTGCTACTCTTCTCCTGAGGCTGCATTCTCTTTGAGCTACCCTTCTAACCGCTCTGAATGTCATCCCCCTTCGGAGGGGTGGGTAATACCCCCCCTCCACCAAACTCTGTCTCTGCGGCGATGCCAGACTTTCCAGGAAACTCTACGCCTAGGCTGCAGACAGATTCTGACCGAACCCCCACTATAGACAATACAAGTGACGCAAAGACCAGTTCTGATCTCCCTGGGATTGAGAGCACTGAATAGACTGCTTCTGAGGCACAGCAAAAAGTCTCCTCTGCCACATGCATCCCTAAAGCTACAGATCGGGTCAAAACCGACCTTCCTAGTCACCATATCAATGGACACATTCATTATATGAAAGATCACGCCCTCATCGGTAAGTTCATCGGTCTCTGACCAACTAAGAAGGCTTTGCAAGGGTGGATAATGTCCAAATGGAAGCCCAAGGGACAAGTTACCCTGCAGCTTGGCCCCAAAGGATTTTTCACTGCTATTTTCCACTACCTCGAGGACAAGAACTGTATCTTTGAAGGAGGCCCTTACTTCTTCAACTCAGCAGGTCTGTACCTATGTGATTGGATTGAAATATTTCATCCAGACAAGGAATATTTCCGTTGGGCACCAGTGTGGATACGCATGTACTCCCTGCCTCTGGAATACTGGGACGAAGAGACTTTGCGGGACATTGGCAATGGATTGGGGGAGTTTATAAAGGTTTCCGAGGAAACAAAACTTTGACGCTACACTTCCTATGCTAGAATATGCATCCACATGCACCTTGCTAAGCCTCTTACAGACTCGGTAAGTTTATTCCAAGATGACTTTGAATGGATTCAGACTATTGACTATGAGCATGTTCCATTCCGCCGCAGAAATTTTCATGAGCATGGCCACTTGTTTAGAGATTTCCCTCTGAACCAGAAGCCCAATCCCTCCCCCCCTGACGCTGGAAAAGATGCAGAAGGCTTCACCAAGGTTTCTTCCAGGAAGAAGCATTCCAAGAAATCACCCATCATCTCTACCGCCCCCAACCTTTCTAATACTAGCAATAGTTTTGAAGTTCTTGCCTCCCACGATCCTTCAGGGGCTCACCAGGCTCAGCCCTCTGTCTCTAGCCCCTTACCGGAATCTCCTGCCTTAGCTCTCAAAACCCATCTTGCTAATGTATCTTCTAAATTCACTCAGGCCTCCACTTTCGCTGATGTCCAAATCAAACCCTCCATTCCTGACACTACGCTCATGGACATGGAATGCTCCCAAGCTTCTGTCCCCCCTTCAGGTCCGGAAGACGTAGATCCAAATGCCCCCACCTTCATGGATGAAGAACCTGAAAGCGTTGACATAGGGGAGCTCGACATCCTGGCTCTAGAGGAAGCTTGCCATCAGAAAGAATACAGCAACATTAAACCCCATCAAATAGACAATTTGGAAGTGGTCCTCTCTCGCGCACAGCAAAGGAATTCACTGGGTATTCAAGCAGGGGGCCCATGGGACGGAAGGAAAATTATGAAAGAAACAAAAAAAAGAGGACGAAAGACAGATTTGCAGAGAACTATTATTATAGGTGAAATACTTGTGGAATCAGGAAGATTTCCCAAGTTGAAAAAGTTCTACAAAGCTCTTTCGCATAGTTCGTCATGAAGCTTATCTCCTGGAATGTGAGAGGGCTCAATAGCCCCTCAAAGCACAAAATGATTAAAAATATGATTCAGCAATACAAACCTTCGATTTTTTATCTTCAGGAGATGAAATGTAATAGAAAAATGCTAGAACACATTGTAGCCAAAGTTTGGGCAAATTGTCACTTAGTAACAGTGGACGCTTCGGGCGCCTCAGGAGGGCTGGAAATCATTTGGGATCCTCAAATCCTCTCTCTATATGATATCCATGCTTCACACTATTTTATTCAATCGACTTTCCATCTGATAGGTACCAACATACATGGTCATCTAACCAATGTATATTTCCCGCAAGAAATCCAAAATAAATTAGATCTGCTCAGCACTTTAATAGATTTGAACTCCTTGAGGAGTTTCCCACTTTGGTTCTGTGGGGGGGATTTCAACATGACTACCGCTCTGGAGGAAAGATCAGGCGGAAGGCACAGGTTAGATGGGGATAGCTTAGGTTTCAAAACTTCATTTCAAACAATCAGCTCGTGGATCTTCAGCCTTCCAATGGCATGTTCACATGGACCAATAAGCGCAGAGGGCCGCAGCGCATTGCTTCTCGACTGGATAGATTTCTTATGTCGGACAACGCTATTCATTTAGGGGGGACTTCCATTCTTCCATTCTTCCCCTTGTTGGCTCGAATCATTGGCCCATCCTCCTTCAATGGACCCGTCTGGGCTCACACTGCAACAGGCCTTTTTGATTCGAATCGTTCTAGTTCTCCCACGCTGGTTTTAAAGACATTGTCATCAAATCTTGGCATTCCTTTGTTCCAGCGGCGGGCTCAAAAATGTTTCAATTCCAACAAAAGCTTAGGAATCTCAAGCACATGCTCAAACACTGGAATAAATCTCAGTTTGGAAACATCTTCGATAACCAGAAGGATCTAGAGCTTCAAATGAGCCTTCTACAACATAAAATCATCACTGAGGGAAAAACAGAGGACCATGACAGTAAAGAAGTTGATCTCCTCACAAAAACTTACAAGAGCAGGCAACAGGAAGAGACCTTCTGGCGACAGAAATATAGAGTCAAATGGTTTCAAGAAGGGGAGAAAAACACAAATTTTTTCCACAGATCCACTATTCAGAGAAGGATGCATAATAACATTGCTTTTCTTAACAGCAATCAAGGAACTCGTTTAGAGGTGCATGAGGACATTGAAGAAGAGCTCAGGGGGTATTTCAAAAATATTTTGCAGGAACCGGAAGGTAATCGAGATCAAGCTATTTTCTATGTCACGCAGCATATTCCTAAAATCATAACAGAGGATCAAAATGCGATGTTACTCCAGCCTGTCACCCTTCATGAGGTTGAGCAAGCCATTACTGAACTCAAGGATGGGAAAGCGCCAGGCCCGGATGGATTCACGGCCAACTTCTTCCATGCATTCTGGGATCTTATTAAGTTGGAAGTTTGGGCTTTAGTGGAAGAATCTCGTTCTATGCATTGGATCCTTCCTTCACTAAACTCAAATTTCCTTGCTCTCATCCCCAAGGAGGAGCATTCAAGTACCTCGGACAAATACAGGCCCATAGCACTCTGCAATGTCATATACAAGTTGATCTCCAAAGTCATTGCGAACAGGCTTAATCCACTCCTTCCTTTACTTATCTCACCAGAGCAAACAGGATATGTGGAAGGTCGTCAAATCTTGGATGGCATAATCCTATCGCATGAAGTAATTCGTTCTCTAAAAATCCTAAAGAAACCAGGTATGCTTCTCAAACTAGACTTATCTAAAGCTTTTGACAAACTAAGTTGGAGTTATATCAAACAAATCCTTCTGGCTTTTGGTTTTAATGCTCCTTAGACGCGGTGGGTAATGAGCCTTCTGTCTTCGCCCAGTTATTCAACCCTTGTTAATGGCTCTCCCTCATTACTGTTTCGGTCTTCTAGGGGCATCTGTCAAGGGGACCCCTTATCCCCCTTCCTTTTCGTGCTTATGGCTGAAGGCCTTAGTTGACTTATTCATCGTGCAACCTCCTCTGGTTCAATTAAAGGGATCTCTCTACATGACAACTCCCCTATTACTCACCAACAATTCGTTGATGATAACTTGCTCTTTGGCCATCCATCTGTTCAAGAAGCCTGGGCCTTCAAATCTCTGCTTAACACCTTCTCAGAGGCTTTTGGAACCACCATCAACTCTGATATCCCACATTTTCTTTTTCAACACCCCTTCTATTTCTCAACGCAATATTGCCAGAATTCTGGGCTTCACGATTGATGTTCTTCCCTCCAAGTATCTTGGGGCTCCCCTGGTCGACTCGGCTATAAAGCATGCCTCTTGGAGAGGCCTTCTGGATAAACTAGAAGCCATGCTCTCCTCTTGGACATACCGCTCTCTTAATATGGCCAGCAGAATCATTTTAATCAAATCGGTTCTCCAAGAAATGTTGCTTTACCTCTTCTCCATCATGGCTGCTCCAAAATGGGTGCTAAAGAAAATTCACAACTTACAGAGGAATTTTCTTTGGGGTTCTTCGGGCCTCAATAGAAAATGGGCCCTTGTTAAATGGACAGAAGTTTGTACTCCTAAAAATGTATGGGGATTGGGTTTGCGAGATCTGCTTCATAGCAACCAAACCATGGGAGCCCGTATTTGGTGGAGCTGGATCTCTAAACCAAACATCCCTTGGGCTCGTCTTTGGCAGGTCAAGTACGCTCCAGGAAGATCCCAGGAGGATCTCATTCGCATCAGCTCAGATGCCCCTGGCTCATTGGTCTGGAATGCAGTAAAACAACATGGTGCCTTCATCCAAGCTCACAGTTTTTGGGAAATCCATTCAAAAGACAAAGCTAGATTTTGGGAAGATTCTTGGCAACAAATGTTGAAACTATCTTCATTATTTCATAAACCTCTGTGGCAAAACCTTCTTCGGAACGTCATCCCCAATCAAGTCAATAAGTTCTGGCAACACCATTCCTCCCATGGTCATCAGGTTTGGAAACCAACTCTCACCTGGCAAGAGGACTGGCAGGGGGAGACTTATGGTGACATTGAATAGGAGCTAAGCTTAAGAAGAATCAAAGTCTCGGCCCAAGCAGATAGACTAAGGTGGGGTTATACTCCAAGGGGAAACTTTTCTACCCAAGAAGCCTACATATTACTCTATTTCCCTCAACAGAATCAGCAGGATCGCACATGGACTCAAGTCTGGCTCCCTAAAACCTGGCCTAAAATCTCCACTTTCCTATGGCTTCTCAGCAAAGGAAAAATACTCACGTGGGACAATCTCCTGAAAAGAGGATTTATTGGCCCTTCAAGGTGCCCCAATTGTAAACCTCAGGCAGAATCCATTCAGCACCTCCTTGATTCTTTTTCTTTAGTTACTCATCTCTGGGATCAATTCACCTTCTACTTCAGAAGAACTGGGAGACAGATCGGTGATATCAATAATACCATCAAATTTTGGCCTTCGCATCCTTTCCAAAGTCAATTTCTTAATACCCTCTGGAACTTGTTCCCGGGTTTCATTTATTGGGCCACTTGGAAGGAGCGTAATCATAGGACATTCAAGGATACAGCCACGCCGATTGACATCATTTGGTCCAATCTCAAGCGCAATCTTCAAGAAACTTTAGCACTTGTTCACTGGCAAGATTCGGACATGCCTTCTTCACCAAATGAATGCCTCATTTTGAAAAGATGGAACCTCGATCTCAATCACCCTGAAAGAAAATCTGAGAACTCCTTGAAGCACTCTGAGTCGCCTATCTTATGGTCTCCACCTATGCCTCAGGCTTACAAAATGAATTTTGACGGCGTGGCTAAAGGAAATCCGGGACCTGCTGGCTACGGAGGCATTTTCAGGAATCATGAAGGAACTTTAACACACATATTCTTCGGCTCTCTTGGTCGCGACTCTAACAATGCAGCTGAACTCGAAGGCCTTTGGCAGGGGTTATGCATTGCGGAGAAAGAGAACTTCTTCCCTTTGGAAGTTGAAGGGGACTCTCAGATCCTTATTGAGGCCACAATTCGACTCCATTCTAGTTCTTCAGCTTCCAAAGTGGCCTCAAGTTGGAGGTTGCAGAGCAGATTGGAACTTATTGAAATTTGGCTCAAGATGCCTAAAGCTATCTCCTTTAAGCATATCAGACGCACAGCCAAAAAAGTTGCTGATCGATTGGCTAATCAAGGTGCCACTCAGATAACTCCTTTCTACAAAGTCTCTCTTCACAACTCCTATGATGAACAACTCATTCAGGACTGCACTTCCTTGGTGCAATAGGATCTCCAAGCCTCGAATGCGGGTGTTCCAAATGTTTGATAGGTGGCAACGGTTTTGCGTTGGCGCATGGGATTTTACCACCACCACCCTCCCTCTCGTCCTCTAGACCATTAATTTCATTAACGTTAAGCCGCCCAAGGCATTAACGCAGCACAGTTGCCCAGGTTTGCATCTGTTCCACAGGGATATGGCGTCTTCAGGAAGTTTCAAGCCGGCATTGTTGCCTCTCTCTCTTGTTGCTCCTCGGTGGTCTCTGAGCCTAGCTCCAGGACCATTACTAGATGCAGATGCTCACTTTCTTGTCGTTTAAACCTCATTCCAGGTCTGCACGTCTCGCAGAGCTCCCATTGCTCGCAGCGTTTCAGTTTTCACTCTATTTCTCTCCCAGAGACGTTCAGCTCTTCTCGGCCCTTTGTGCTTAGTTGTGGTTTTCCAGTCCAGTCCCAGCCTTCCGCTTCCTGCTCTGTCACACTTAATATTTCACGCCTGATTCCAATTCCTTGGTTACGCCAAAGGATGAGGTGCCGACGTGGCTCAAGCCGTGGCGGTCCTCCCCGCCACCCATCCTCCACCTCTCCGAGCTCCTCTTCTCCTCCTTCTGACTCCCCGCGGGTTTGTTACCCTGAGACTCGAAGTGGGCGTGGCTCTCTTGTTGGGCGTGGGATTTCTTAGCCTACAAGAGGCATCTCCAGTCTCATCCCGGGTCAGCAGCATAAGGCACAGTTATTTTTCCCCTGTTTGCTTAATATGCCTACTGTTACAACCACCATAACTATATATTTCAAAGAAGAGTCTCCTGAATTGACTACAGATCTCACGAGTTCTCAACTGGCCCAATTGGCGGCTGATAGGCCCTGCTCTCCCTCCATAGGAGGTCAGAAACGGAAGAGGTTGAAGGCAGCTCCTCGCAGGACCTCAAAATTGCTTCTGATTCGGGCGACATCAAGCGAGGTTGTTTTGCTACTCCTGTTGACCAGCCGGGTAAGGAAGATACCAAGCATGGCGGTTCCAGTGCTAAAACTGATCTGCAGGTCGAGGATGACCCTTACGCCTTCGCCTGTCATGTGGTCGAGTCTCCCCCCTCCTCTCAAGGTAATTAATGGTCAATCTTCATTTTAGATCGTTTTTGGATGATCGTCGAGCCAGGTTCAGCTCTGGTTTTTGCTCGCTGTCTCAGTTTAGTTTTCATCAGTTCTGCAGCTTTTCTAAATGCCGGTTTCCCCTCAGTGGGCGGAAGATTTTTTTGTATGAGAATGCTTATGTTTGTATAACCGGTTCTAGTCATTGTGGGTTGTTAAACTGCTGGAG
Organism: Pinus albicaulis; assembly: GCA_034641835.2. Lineage (NCBI taxonomy): Eukaryota > Viridiplantae > Streptophyta > Pinopsida > Pinales > Pinaceae > Pinus > Pinus albicaulis. The sequence continues at coordinate 40,091,290 of CM076583.1, forward strand.
TTTCAAGGCCGGTTTCCCCTATGAGGGTGACACTCTTTTGCTGAATTGCCTAATTGAGCTTCATGGTTGTCTCTGTATTTTGGTACTGTGGGTTGAAAATTTGTTAGAGCGTCATGGATGTACTAGAATTCCCACTTCTCGGGCCAGAACTTCTGAGGCCCTGGCCTCCATGTAATGTATTTTTTGTATACTAATAGATTAAGCTTATTCAAAAAAAAAAAAATAAATAAATAAATATTAAACCCAAGAGATTAATATTGTAAACCTATGGTATATAAACCCTAAGATAAATAATATAAACCATTAAACAAACATGGCTGACGATGGTTGATATTATTATAAATCCAAAGGATTAATAAACCCAAGGGTTTAATATTAAAAACTCAAGGGATTAATAAACCCAAAGAATTTATATTAAACCCTAGGATTAATATTATAAACCCAAAGCACTAATGAACCAAAGGGATTTATATCAAACCCTAAGATTAATATTATAAACCCAAAGCACTAATAAACCCAAGGCATTAATACTAAAAAACCAAGAGAATAATATTAGACCCAAGGGATTAATATTGTAAACCTATGGTATATAAGCCCTAAGCTAAATAACATAAACCCTTAAACAAACATGGTTGACCATGGTTTCCCATATTTGATTTTCATATTGAGACAATATTTGTCACAATGTGTCATTTCACCATGGTTGACCATGATTTGTCATGGTTGAACATTGTTGCTTTTCATATTGCTTTTCATATTGAAACAATATTTGTCACAATGCGATGTTGCACCATGGTTGATTTTCATATTGAGACAATATTTGTCACAATGTGACCATGGTTTTTAAGTATACAACTTCTTTTTTTTGCAAAGTAAATACTTAAAAATATTTGAACTTTCAATCTTACAATTTAAAGAATACTTCATAACATTGCAATAGCCAATTAAACTATCCACATAAGCCAGTAAACATACAACTTTTAGATAAAAGAATAATGTTAATTAAAGATACCAAATATCAAATTTAAATTATTCTTCAAATTTTTCAATTATTGTAATTACACTCATCAAATTATATAAATTATCTATACAAACTTTTTTATTGTTAATATATATAATATTTTAATATTTAAAAAACAATAAAACAAAACAAACCTAAGAATTTGCATATTATAATTTTGGAGGAAGGAGGGACTTGATTTCATCAATAAACTTTTGAACTCCTTTTAAAAATCAAAATGAACTTGATAAGTAGCCCTCTAGCCCACTCGTCTCATGGAACAATTTTTGAAATTCTTCGTGGAAAATATTTGAAAATTAATCTTGATTTGTTCAAAAATTTATTTTGAGATTAGTTTAAATAATAATTAATTTTGAAATATGTTCAAATTTATTTTTGGAGCTATAGAGGAGCTAGGGTTTTGAAAAAACTGATTTTATGACAACGTTGGATTCAAGGACGGGAACAGAGTCTCTGTGACAAGTCTGAGCGGCAGCATGGTGGCATCGTCAGGGAGAGTGAGATTCCCTCCTACCGGAATGTAACGGTAGGAGAGTACAGTGGTAAGCAGACATGATCGCAAGGCGGGGCTAGCCCTAACTCAAGACCTGTGTTGGGTGCCTAATGGAAGGCAAAGACAAGAGGCCAATGCCTTCCAACAGCCACAAAGAAGCCTCGCTTTTTCATTCCAGCAAAAAAACTATACCAGCATCGAAGCTATATGAAGGATCATGCCTTAATTTCAAAAGTTATAGGCATTTGGCCAACCGAGAAGGATTTAATCAAATGGATCCAGTTAAATGGCAACCAAAGGGCCACATAGATCTTAAATTTGGGGCCAGGGGATTTTTTACAGTGATCTTTACTAACCTCGTGGATAAAGAAAGAATTTTTGAAGCAAGGGTCGTATTTCTACTATAATGATGGGTTACTTCTGAGGCAATGGGAAAAATGTTATAACCCTGATCAAAAACAATTTCCATCAGCACCAATAAGGGTGAGGTTCTTTTCATTTCCAATCAACTTCTGGGACCTAGAAATACTAGAAGGCATTGGCAACTCTCTTGGTAGATTTGTGAAGATAGCAGAAACCACCCGTCGAGTAAGGTATACTTCATTTTCCCGCATTTGTGTTTATATGAATATAACCGAGCCTCTTCCAAAATCGATAGAATTGGAATATGAAGGAGAAGTTTGGCAGCAGCTTCTTGATAATGAACACATACCATTTTGATGTAGACGATGCCATGAATATGGCCACTTATTTAAAACATGCCCTCTTAACAACCCGAATCAGATGGAAGGGAAGCAATGGGATGGGGGAGGAGGATCCACGGAGAAGGACAATGGGTTTAAGAAAATTTCTAGCATAAGGAAGAATAGTAAAATGCATGCAAACTAAAACATTAACCCATCTAAGCAAAATAACAATTAGAACAGGTACGAAATACTGCAAGAAACAGGAGAAGGCTTGAAAGAAGTTGAATAGTCCCTGGAAGAAGGTCAAGGAAACACAAGCCAAAAAGCCATGAAGGCTAAAAGAAAGGCTTAAGCAGAACTGACAGAAAAAGAATACCAATCTCAAATGGTGGAACAATCAGCGATGGAAGTGGATACAATGAAGGATGATTTAAGCACGAAAGAGGTGGTACTAAAAAAATTGTTGCAAGAATGGAGAAATCTGAATGATAGATTCATACCCGAAGACCAAAAGACGATATACAAAGAAACTTTTCAACAATATATAACTTCCCAAGAGAGAATACAAGCAGAAATGGAAGACACGCTCAATACAAAAAAAGGAAACAATCATGAACCTAACACTCAACCTAAATGAGGAAAAAAGAGGGGTAGAAAAAATTTGCAGGAATCTATTCAAATGGTTGGCGAAATGTTAGTAAATTTGGGGAGGGTAATGCCTCTTTTAGCGGTATTCCAACAACTACATAATGTTTCCTAATAAAATTTATCTCCTGGAACGTGAGGGGCCTTAATAGTAGGGGTAAGTAGTGATATTTACAAGAAATATTGAAGACAGAGATACCGCAAGTGGTACTCCTTCAGGAAACTAAAGTCTTGGGGCAACGATTAGAAGAAATCATGAAATTTTTGAAACCTAAATATGAAGCAGTGGCCATAGATTCGAGAGGAAGTGTAGGCGACATAGCTATTCTCTGGAATCTAGCAGAGATCATGGTAGAAGGATGGATAAGGCTACCTCGCATCATAATAGGGCGCTTTAGTCAAATCAGGACGAGTGATTGGATTCTTGTTTCCTTTCTTTCCACGACTAGCCCCACGCGTTGTACGTTGCATCGGGGGCAGCAAGGGGGTCACAAGGGGGGAGGTAGCCCCCACTGTTGGGGTCCGGGGCAGCGCCCTGACAAAAACAATTTTGGTGTGCGGACCCACTCATAGGCGGATACACCCATGTTTTGTGCATGAGTTTGCACATGGTTTTGGGGTACGATGGTTTTCAGCCCCTGGTATTTTGTAGATCCAGTCAAGGGAACTACGGTTATGTTCTAATCCAGGGTTAATGGATTGGGGTTTATGTATGCTTCTACATGTATATATATGTGTTGTAACACTAAAAGGAATATAATGAAAAATCAAGCTGGTCGTCCCAATTTGGGATCCAGGGGAAAATCTCTGTGTTTATCTGTTTTATGTTTTATGCTCTCGCTATTGTTTATTTTCCGTTATAAGATTCGTGTGTAGATAATTTCTGTTCAGGGTTAAAACACATTTGGTATCGAGTTGTTTCGACTTCACAAGGACGCCTTTGTTGTTTAGGTTTGCTCCTGCCTCGAGGTAGACCCCTGCTCAAAGGGGAGATCCTTGGATCGATTTCGTTATGAAAGAAGATGAAGTAGCCATGGAAAGATAGAGACTAGAAATTCTAATGGTCGCAGTTTTCGAGCTGTGGAAGCTCAAGATGGAGGATCTGTTGGTGGATAAAGACTGCGGATCGTGGTAGATCCAGGTACTAAACCAACAGCAATGTCAGATGAAGACTGGAAGAAACTGGATCGGAAGGCTAAGAGCACAATACGGTTGTGTGTCTCAGATTCAGTATTTTTGAATGTATCTAGGGAAGCTACGACAAAGAATTTGTGGGAAAAACTTGGGACTTTGTACCAATCTAAGTCTTTGGTGAATAATTTGTTCCTACAAAAAAATTTGTATAACCTGAGGATGAAGGATGGAGACTCGGTAACAGAGCATCTGAACGCCTTCAATACTGTGGTAAGTCAGCTATCATCTGTTGATATTAAAATCTCAGATGAAGATAAGTGCATCAGTTTGTTGTGTTCTCTACTAGACTCGTGGGATAGTCTGGTTATTGCAATAGGTAGCAATACAACTAGCTTGAATTTTGATGACATTGTCTCAGCCTTACTGTCGGAGGAAATGAGATGGAGAAATATGGAGGGCCAGAATGGAGATGCCTTATCTGTATGAGGAAGGTCACAAAACAAAAACAAGAATAAGGTTTCAAGTGGGAGATCCAAATCTAGAGGTAGATCTAAATCTCCTGGAAAGTTTGTAAAGGTATGCTGGAAATGCGAAAAGGAAGGGCACTACAAAAAGGATTGCAGATCTAAAGCTCCTGAGAAAGGAAAGGGATCTGATGATGCTCCTTCTGCAGAGGCAAAGACCACCTCAAATGAAGGTGGGGATGTGTATTTAGCTTCTTCTTCAAATACACATGTAGATCATGAGTCATGGTTGATTGACTCAAATGCATCCTTTCACTTCACTCCCCATAGGGAGTGGTTCTGCGAGTATGAGAAATATGATGGTGATGTCTTCCTAGGGGATGATAGGAAGGCCAAAATCATCGGACGTGGAAAGGTCAAGTTGAAGCTACAAGGTGGAAGGATTAGAACACTTCCTGGTGTTCTGCATATTCCTGCATTGGCCAGAAATCTGATTTCTGTAAGCAAGATGGATGATGCAGGTGTAAAAAAAGTGTTCGAGAAATATGCCTGCAAGATGGTTTGGGGAGCACTAATATTAATGTGGAGAGTTCAGACTGGCACTCTGTACAAGCTACAAGGTAGCACTGCTATTGATGGGTGTAACAGTTCTATGGTTCCTGAAAGTGGAGCGGAAAGCCTAGCTGTCTCTGGAGAAAAGACCATGCTATGGCATCAAAGGCTTGGACATATTGGAGAGAAGGGCCTTCGGATACTGCATAGAGAGGGTATGGTAGAAGGTATGTCTAATTGTTCTCTGGATTTCGATTTCTGTGAACATTGTGTATATGGGAAGCAGAATCGGGTGAGTTTTCCTTCTGGTGCTAAGAGGGCAAACAAGATATTAGAACTTGTGCACAATGATGTGTTTGGACCTGTGTCAGTTCCATCACTGGGAAAGTCTATGTACTATGTTTCATTTATAGATGACTTCTCAAGGAATACATGGATATATTTCTTGAGGAAGAAATCTGAAGTCTTTGACAAATTTAAAGAATTTAAGGCTCTGGTGGAAAACCAGACAGAGAAGAAGATAAAGGCATTGAGGAAAGATAATGGTGGGGAGTTCTGCAAGAAGGAATTTGAAGAGTTCTGTAAGAAGTGTGGTATAGCACGGCAGAAGACTACTCCATATACACCTCAGCAAAATGGAGTTGCAGAAAGAATGAATAGAACACTGATGGAAAAGGCAAGAAGCATGCTCAGTGGTACCGGGTTAGGACAAGAATTCTGGGCAGAGGCAGTGGAGACTGCATGTTACTTAGTTAACAGATCACCTTCATCAGCGTTGGAGGATAAGACTCCACATGAGGTATGGACCGGTAAGAAACCCTCTCTTTCACATCTAAGGGTATTTGGATGTGATGCATATGTACATGTTCCAAAGGAGAAAAGGACCAAGTTGGATAATAAATCTGAAAGGTGCATCTTTATTGGGTATAAGGATGGTTTAAAGGTTTACAAGCTTTGGAACCCAGAAACAAGGAAGGTTGTGTACAGCCGAGATGTGGTGTTTAGAGAAGTGAAAGATGTTGTTAAACATGAAGTCCTACCAAAGGAACCCGAGAAGATAGAGTTTGAGCTAAAGGAGGATGAATCAGACTCTACAACAGAAGAAGACTCAGAAGATGAAGAGCCACAAACTCCAGCTTTGAGAAGATCAGTTCGGGAAAGAAGGCAACCAGAAAGGTATAGTCCATCTGCTTTCTGTTCAGGTTTTGCCTTAACTATAATTGATGATGAACCCAGAACTGTCAGGGAGGCAGTAGATTCAGAGGATGGAAAACTCTGGAAGGAGGCCATGGTTGATGAAATGGAATCCTTGCACAAAAACGATGCATGGGATCTGGTGGAGTTGCCGGCTGGAAGGAAGCCCACTGGGAGCAAATGGGTGTTTAAGAAGAAGATGAATGTAGAAGGCAAGGTGGAGAAATACAAAGCTCGGTTGGTAGCGAAAGGTTATTCCCAGGTGCCGGGAATTGATTTTGGTGATATTTTTTCTCCTGTTGCCAAAGTTACTTCTATTAGATTACTTTTATCTGTTGCTGCCGCATTTGATTTTGAGATAGAACAGATGGATGTGAAGACAGCATTTCTTCACGGGGATCTAGAAGAGGAGATCTACATGAAGCAACCTGAAGGCTTTATGGTTAAGGGTAAGAAAGAACTGGTGTGCAGGTTGAAGAAGTCTCTGTATGGGTTAAAACAGTCACCAAGGATGTGGTATCAGAAATTTGATACCTATATACGGGGACTTGGCTTCACTAGAAGCAAGGAGGATCACTGTGTTTATTTTAAATTAATTGGTGACCGTGTTATTTATTTGGTATTGTATGTGGATGATATGTTGTTGATTGGAAATGACAAAGAAATTATCCAAGATTTGAAGACCCAACTGTTCTCCAAATTCGACATGAAGGATCTTGGTGCTGCAAACTATATTTTGGGCATGGAAATTAAGAGAGATCAGCAAAGAGGAAGCTCTGGTTAAACCAGAGGAAGTATGTCGAGACTATATTGCAGAGGTTCAATATGCAGGATAGTAAACTGGTGAATGTTCCTATTCTTGTAGGTGTAAAGTTGTCTGCTGAACAGTGTCCCAAGACACAAGAAGAAGAGGAGGATATGTCCCGTGTTCCATATGCAAGTGCAGTGGGTAGTCTGATGTATGCAATGGTCTGTACTAGACCAGACATTGCACATGCAGTGGGAGTATTGAGCAGGTTTATGTCAAACCCATGGAAGGAGCATTGGACAGCAGTGAAGCGGGTTTTCAGATATTTACGTGGCACTAGTGATTATGGCTTGTGCTACCAGGGAAGACCAGGATTGGAAAGAATGTTGGACATTCGTGGTTTTGTTGATGCAGACTGGGCTGGAGATCTGGACCAAAGAAGATCTACGAGTGGGTATGTGTTTAGCCTATTTGGAGGCGCAGTCAGTTGGATGAGTAAAAGACAGTCTGTAGTGGCTCTTTCAACTACAGAGGCAGAATACATAGCAGCCACTCATGCAAGTAAGGAAGCAATTTGGTTGCAGAGATTGTGTTCAAGTATGGGGTTGGTACAACAAGCTATAAGGATAGACTGTGATAGCCAAAGTGCAATTTTCTTGGCTAAGAACCCTGCTTATCATTCAAAGACAAAGCACATTGATGTTCAACATCACTTTGTTAGAGATATGGTTGAGGCTAAAAGGGTGTTGCTGGTAAAGGTGGACACTTTGAAGAATGTTGCAGATGCATTGACGAAGTCTGTGAGCACTCAGAAGTTCTCTTGGTGTAGAGAAACAATGGGTGCTGAAGAATTGGGCCAATGACTAAGCTCTCCTGTGGCCCCCTGTGGAAAGAAAACAACAAGTGGGAGAATGTTGGGTATGTGTTATATTCTTTCCACGATTATCCCCATGCGCTCGCACGCCAAGGCCCATGCAAACAGGGGGTCACAAGGGGGGAGGCAGCCCCCATCCATGGGGTCCTGTGGCAATAGCTCGTGAAAATTGTTTTGGTGTGCGGACCCACTCCTACAGCGGACTCCACCCATGTTTTGTGCATGATTTGCATATGGTTTTGGGGTACAATGGTTTTCACTTCCGGTATTTTGTAGATCCAAATAAGGGAATCACTATGAGTGTTCTAATCTAGGGTTAATGGATTGTGATTGTGTATGCTTCGTATGTAAACAGTTCTCCACGAACACTAAAAGGAATATAATGAAAAATCAAGCTGGTCGTCCTGATTTGGGATCCAGCGGAAAATCTCTGTGTTTATCTGTTTTATTTTTTATGCTCTCGCTATTGTTTATTTTTTGTTATAAGATTCGTGTGTAGATAATTTTTGTTCAGGTTTAAAACCTACAAAGTGCAGGCGACATAGCTATTCTCTAGAATCCAGTAGAGATCATGGTAGAAGGATGGATAAGGCTACCTCGCATCATAACAGGGCGCTTTAGTCAAATCAAGACGAGTGATTGGATTCTTGTTTCCTTTGTTTATGGACCTCGTATTCCAGGAGAAAAGGCAGCATTCCTTGAGAGTATAAGAATGTTAAATAATCTACATAATGAGAAATATTGGTTGGTAGGAGGATATTTTAAAATGATCACAAGTCTGGAGGAGAAAAAAGGAGGAATACGAAGATATGACCCCGAGATGGAGATGTTAAAAGACATGATAATCGACTTGCGACTAGTAGACATACTAATAGTGAATGGTAAATATACCTGGAACAACAGACGAGGATGTGCTCATCAAATAGCGTCAAGGTTGGATAGGTTTTTAGTGTCAAAATATCTTATCAATTGTGATGTCTTTTATGAAGCCTCAATCCTTCCTTGTATGGGATCCGACCACTAGCCGATATGTCTTGAGGTTGACATGAAGTAGTGTAATAAGAAGAGGTCATTTAGATTTGAGGCGTTTTGGTTAAGAGACCCTACCTTCATTAACAAAGCCAAGGGATAGTGGGAAGCAAGTTGAATCCAAGGAAGGAACACGATGCATACCTTCCAACTCTGACTAAAGGACATAAATCAAAAAATAAAGAAATGGAATAAAACAGAATCCGGTCATATATAACAAGATAAAGAAAAATACAGGGGCATATGAAACAAGTACAAAAAAAATGATATTACAAGGGAGATCAGAGATCCTTGTCAGGGAGGAAGCAAGACTCATTAGTAAATTAGAAGAACGACGTAAACATGAGGAAATCATGTGGAAACAAAAATCCATAGTTCAGTGGCTAAGATAAGGGGATAGAAACACCAATTTCTTCCACAAGGCGATGATCCAAAGAAGGAAACATAACCGAATTTTCTCCCTCAAAGATCCAGGAGGAAACAGAGTGGTCTAACATCATGATATGGAGGCCCTGTTGGTTGATCATTTTAGTGATATCGTGACAGAACCAGATCTACACAAAATGGAGACAATTGAAAGGATAAAGCAACACATACCTCAGCTAGTCAACAAAGAATAGAATTTGGCACTACTTCGAGAGATCACGCTGGAAGAGGTGGAAGAAGTTGTAAAGGGCCTAGCAAAAAACAAAGCACTGGGACCAGAAGGTTTCACAGCTGAATTCTATCAAGAAACACAACCATTCATAGGAAAATATATCTTGGAATTAGTTGAGGAATCGCGCATGACCAGACAGGTATATCCATCCTTAAACTCCAATTTTATTGCATTGATTCCTAAACAATATCATTCTGATGTACCTGTTGGCTTCAGATCTATATCCCTTTGTAATTTTATATATAAAATTTTGTCTACCACTATGGTTAATTGCCTCAAACCCATTCTTCCCGCTTTAATCTCCCCTAAGGATACTGGATTTGTTACAGGAAGAGAAATATTTGATGGTATAATCACTTCTCAAGAATCCATTCATTCTCTTCATGCCCTCAAGTTCAAAGGCATGATGATTAAACTCGACCTTTCTAAAGCTTATGACCGTCTCAGCTGGAACTATCTCTAGAATATCCTCCAGGCCTTTGGCTTTGATCCAAGATGGATTCAAGGGATCCTTTCTTTTATTTCCACCCCTAATTTCTCTATAACGGTTAATAATTCTCCTTTTGACCTTTTTAATTCCACTCGTGGTCTGAGACATCCTATCCCTGTTGCTTTTCATTATTTATACTAAAGGTTTAGGGAGATATATTAAGAATAAGGTAGTTGGAGGGCACCTGAAAGGATTGAATCTTTGGGGTAATGGTCTCAAGCTATCCCACCAACAGTTTGTTGATGGCATTATGTTATTCTGTCAAGCAACCCTAAAAGAATCCAAGGTTATACAATCCATTCTCAAGGAGTTCATGGCTGCGTCTAGAGCCCTTATAAATAAAAAATTTTAAAAATAAATAAATAAAATAAATCTAATTTCTTCTTCTTCAATAAGACTACTTAGTCTCAAATATTCTTGGTGCGCACTTTAGGGTTCAACATAGGATCCCTCCCTACAAAATATCTAGGTATACCTCTCAACCCTAATTCACTCTGGGTATCCTGTTGGAAAAATCTTCTCACTCGCATCCAATCTCGCCTCCCAAACTAGTCCTTTCGTGTGCTCAATGCCCCTAATCATGTTGTCCTCTTGAAAGTTGTCCTTCATTCTATCCCTATCTATCAGCTATCGGGTTTGGTAGCCCCTAAAACTAGTTGTATTGAGATGGCTAATATTTTCAAGAAATTCTTGTGGCAAGGATCTCAACAAGCTCACAATTGGGCCCTCCTATCTTGGGAAAAATTGGTTAAAACAAAAAATGCGAGAGGACTTGGCCTAAGGGATCCCTATCTGCTCAATCAGGTGATGGGAGAAAAGCTATGGTGGAGGTGGTTACAAGGAGGAAGAGACCTCTGGAAAAATATTTGGGAGCACAAATATGACATGCCTAAATCTACTGAAGGAAAATTGCAGATGCAGAACAACCCAAAAGGCTCTGCAATATGGAACTTAGCAGCTTCAAACAAAAATCGCATCAGAGACCATAATTTCTAGGAAATTGGGGAGGTAACACTACTTGGTTTTGGGAAGACTCTTAGCAGCAAAGTGAGAAATTGTTTAGTATAATAGACCTAGCTAAGATATCTCTATTCACGAATCGGGTAAATATCAAAACTGTAGCTCACTTCTAGGATGCAGAGACAGATCAGTATTGGAGAAAATGGAAGTAAAAGAGGAATTGGGGGAATGCTCCGAAGACTCAACAATGGGAGAATTTTGAAAAAGAATTGCAATCCATAAAACTACCCATTGTAACGAGAAATGAAATCCTATGATGGGGATATAGAAATAAAGGCATGTTCACAATTCAAGAAGGATACAATATTAAAGCTAACAATGTTCAACTTCAAACATCAAAACTCTGGCAGAAAATATGGTCTACTAAGCATTGGCTGAAAATTGAACATTTCCTATGGCCAGTAGGTCATGGCAAAATACTAACCTGGGATCAGCTGCAAAGGGGAGGGATGCTAGGACCTTCTGCTTGCGTTATGCGAGGAAAACATACTGAAACTATGGAACACCTGTTGAACAAATGCCCTGTTGCTGATCATCTGTGGCATAACCTATATTTACTCTTTCAACAAATAGATAGAGACTGATCAAGTGTCAAATTCACAATTGAAAACCGCAGAAGAGGGGCATATCAAAGCCCAATCATTAATGGAGCTTGGTCGATTTCTATAGGTTTCCTAATGTGGGCACTATGGAAAGAAAGGAACCGGCATATGTTTATAGAGGAGGCTCATCAAATAGCAGAAACTTGGAAGACAATTATCAATAACATAAGAGAAATTATACTAGCAGGAAAATGGTTTCAGGGCAACTGGACATTGAACGGGTATGAGGCATGAATCCTAGCTCAATTGAACCTCAAAGCTCAAATGTTAGCCCAGGCCTACTGGAACCTCAAACTAATGGCATGTCAATTGAGAGATAAATACAGTGCACCCCAACAAGGTTTTATAAAGCTTAACTATGACGGGGCTTCAAAAGGATATCCAAGCCAAGCAGGAGCAGGGGGAATCTTCAGAGACTCTTGGGGCCACGTAAGAAGGATTTATGTTATGGACTTTTCCAGAAATAACGAAGCTAAACTCAATGCGGTCAAATAAGGCCTCGTAATTTCAAGATGAGAACAGTATAACAGGCTTGTTGTGGAAGGGGATTCAACTATGGTCGTAGGAATACTTTAGAGGTTGCAAGAAGGAGTAGGTTGGGAGCATACCATCCATAGTTGGTGAACAACCCGCCTCATACAGGAGATTAAGGACCTCATTCCCAACATTATCTATATTATCCCGTCTCATGTTCGGCGATCAGGTAACACAACAACTGATATGCTTGTGAATTGGGGATGTAACCACCATGGAAGTGTCCTAGATATTCCCTCGGGTAGAAAAATGCATGAGACTGGGCTTGAAACCCTGCAGGAGATTGTGGACATAAACAACAACCAAACCCAAAACCCTCGATCGGGGTGCCAAGCTGGAAGCGGAAGACGCGACGTGGCAATCGTCCATGCGGGTCATACGATGGAAGGAGATGTCACGTGGTGACAAGTGCGGACGGCTCCACCGACGCCGAGTAATGACCACATTTAAGGAAGTTGGAATACAACGGGGATTGTCAGGAGTGTCTGAGGGAAAATTCCGACACGAGAGGAAGTGGTGGGCCATTAAAAACATAATGTTTTCCTTCTTTCGCCTCATTGTTGAGCATGGTATGAAGGAAGTTGGAAAGAGAACAGGCGAATAGTTGAGGGCACTGGAAACTACGGCGTGTCGTCTGCGCGGGTATGTATCTAGCTTCTCCCTCAGTATGTCTAAGATGACGAATTTCACTAGTTCGTATGCTTTGATTCTTTGTCCCTTATTTGGAATGAATGCATACCAACCTGGTCAGGTAATGCAGTCTCCCATGAAAGATGTTTTGGTCGAGCGGAATGAGATGATGATTGTAAAGGTTGATAGTTTCTGCATGTCTAATTTCTGGGTTTTAATTTGGTTTCGAACCCCTGCCTTGATTATCTCTTCTAAGTCCATTTTGGTTCTGAAAGTGGCTAGTTATATTTTGTTCCACCTTCTGGGCATGGAAATTGTAGAGGAGGTGGCAGCTCAATGCTTTAGGATTTGTCAGTCTAATTTCCTTCCTCACTTTTCATGTTATACAAACGACCTTGCATGTCAGTATTACAATGCTTTAGATTTTTCTCTAATCCTTACATGCCAACTTCATGGCCCTGCATGTGAGTTTCACATCCCTGTTTGTCGTCTTCATTATTTTGAAAGCCTGTTTCATGGTACTGCTTGAAATTCTCTTAGTTCTACTATATTTTCTTGTAGTCTGCAAGGTCATGTTGACAACACTGTAGGCAAATTGAAAACTCCTTCCTGCAACTGTTTCAATTCTCTAAGGCAGTTATTTGAAATTGAATGCATGTCGCTCAATGACAATTTTAGGGTTAGAGGCTCTATTGATAATGTCAGTAATGTTCGAGACAACATGGGGGTTATAGGTTCTGTCAATATTGATAGAGGCATTAGGGATATTAGGACTTGTATAACAATTTTTGGGTTAGTTGGGGGGGTTAAGTCAATTTCATTGTGGGTTTGCATGGGAGTAACTACAAAGTTTATCGTGGTAATTTATGGTTTCATATATGTCCTCCTGGTTCTGGTCAATCCTAAGAAGGGAAAGCATAATGATAATTGGAAAGTTGCGGCTTGTTTGTGCGGCAGGGGTTTAGGAAACATAGTAATCATGAAGAGGGCAATACCCTCTGGCCAGTTTTTCAGAAAGTCACTGCCTCCCAACAAGCAGGATATTATTGTAAAATACCTATTTTTTTTCAATATTGTTATGTTGTCTTCTTCTGTAAGTCTTCCTAGCATTTTTCACCCTCACGCCATTGCACATCGGGGCAGAACCCCAGTGTGGATCTGGGTGAACACTCAATTGCTGGGAGACCAGCTCCAGGTTAAAATGGTTAAAGCACAGTCTGGAAGAAGGGAGGGAAAGCATAAAGTTAAGGCCAAAGCAGGATCAAGCAAAAGGGGAAGGAAATTTAGGAAGCAAATCATGGAGAACATTTTCCAGGCATATGCAGAAGGGACACCAAGCCATGTTAAATCTCTGATTTTTGGATGAGAACAAGATCTGAAAACCAAGGTCGAGGAATGCATTCCTAAGGATGAGATGGATCCAATCTTAATTGATCCCAATCATACTAGAGGTATATTTTCTCTTTTTAAACAGTCTATTCATATTTAATGGACCATGAAGTGTTTACTAGCTAACGCAATTGTAGCAGTTCAAGAGATTGGAGGAGATTCGAAGGCTGCCTCCATTTTAGCTGAAATCCGCAGGGACATCCAAGAGATTCACCTACAGCAGCATCATCAGAACGTCCGCCTTGGATGAATTAATAGGCAACTTCAGAACCTGCACTAGGCTGACATGCCCGGGTCAAGTGTCAAAGACCCGACACCTATCAAATCATCTGATGGTTGAATATACTGAATACTTGTTTTTTTGTTGATATGCTGACTATGGATAACATTTACTTTTTTATATTTTTATATATGTTAAGATAGAAAATAGACCTGTTAAGATAGCCAAAGATCGATTTACACTCTTTAAATTTTGGCTGGCCTATAACTCTCTAAGATGGCCAACAGACCTAGTTTCCTAGAAGCAAGTTGAAGATATATATAGATATATATGTGTGTGTGTGTATATTAATGTAACCTGCATTTTTGTTAAGATGAATGAATATTTAAACCAATTAAAAAAAAAAAAATTTGAAATACTTAAACATGATATAAACCAATCAACTAAAATTATACCTATATTATAACTCTATTAATACAGAAAACAATATATATTGCTAATTAAATATGATATAAACCAATCAACTAGAGTTATACCTATATTATAACTCTATTAATGCACAGGGCTGTATATATAACTAGTTGAAGTTAAGCAGATACAAAATTTTACTAGTGACATATAACTACCTTTGTATTAATGAATATAACTCCAGAAATATCGATTGCCTAAGCCAACTCCTGCCATACGATTGACTTGACATTTAGTCTAAAAATCCGACGGACGAGGTGGGATGAGTATATTTTCTTAAAATTGTGGAAAAACCCTGACTTAACAACTCACATTCAACTGCTTTTTTCGATATCTCAGACTGCTTTCAACTGTTAATTTGAAATTCTAGAATGTTTGTACCATAAAGCAGGACCCTGCAAAAGCATTGAAACTAAACTGACCCGCTTTCCAAGGACAGACAACGTGGGCCAGTTGGGCTCATTGAAATGCTAGTTGTTGCCTGCATGCAATTATTTCTTGAAGCGTCAAAATCGCAGCCCTTCATTAAAAAAATAAGAAAACAAAATACCACGACAATATGCAGTGCATCTTTCTCAGCATTGTTAATCGATTGGAGGCTTGTATGGAAAGTAAGGGAAATTTGTGTTCACGTTTTTTTGTTAATGGCCTTTCTGTCTCTTTGAAAGCACATGGCCGGTGTACTTACAGCTCCGCTTTCTTTTACTGATTGGACGTCACCGCAGAATTTTTAACGAAAAAATAATAAGAATAATTATCTATAAAACACTTGCAATGGATGACTTTTTTAAGTTTTGATTTCTTAGACTTAAAAATACAAATTTTATATACCATTATAACTTCTTTGATGAAAGCATAATGACGAATACTACTCTTCTAAGAATCATTGTTTTAAACAATCATTCCTAACAACAACGAAAACTCACACCCTTTATGCCTCAATATATCTTACTGCCACATGTAACCTTTAGTGCCATGTATAAACTTTATGAGGGTTGGGACCTTAAATTAATGGGAAAATTGAACTATTGTGTCATTTACCAATAAGTAGGATAGGATTCACTAAGCTAACTTACAAAGTGTAAGGATAAGGAAAAGGTCAAAGTATTGTCTAGATAAAAGTATATCACCCCATTTTCTTTACCCAAACATACTTATATATAATCTCATACATATAGCCAAACATCTTAGTGATTTATTCAAACATCTTAGTGAGTCAACTATGCTACACTCGTGATGATAACCTTTATTTTAAAAGTAATTCCGATTATGATGTTTGATTTTGACCTAGAAATGTCTATCGATTAGATGGGGTGCCAAGTATCCTTACATGAAGGGTGATCATCATCACTTTCTCATATGGGGATTTCCCTAAATTGTCCTCACAAAATTACTGACCAATGAATTCTAAGGATGCTCTTCTTGCATCAAACTCTAAGATTTCTACATGAGGTATCACACTCAAAGACAAAAGTATTAGTATAATTGCGTAAATTTAATTTATTAGAGTAGTGTACATGGCATCTTTTAAAGAGAAAACCTGCTCAGTTGCAACAATCTATATAAAGGCATTCGTTTTCACAAGGAGGCTAAGAGAGTAGAAATTTTTCCACAATTGTTCACAAGCTTCCTATAGTAGATTATAAGTCCTAAGAAGAAATCCAAACTCTTTAGGGTCCTCAAGTGAGGCTAGTGTTGCATAGTTGCAATTTTCTTCGGATTTGATGGAACCCCATCTTCACTAATAATTTGACTCGAGTATTTAACACATAAAGACCCAAAAGCACATTTGGAAAATTTTAAGAGCAACCAATGGTTTTGTAGGAGTTGCAAGGTTCTATCAACATGCTCTATAAGGGATTCTGGATTTTTTATGTAGATTAAGGTATTATTACACAATACTAGTACAACATTACATAGGAAGGGTCAAGTTTTTTAGTCATGTAGCTTTGAAAAACACATGGAGCATCACAAATTCCAAAAGACATCACTAGAAACTTGTAATGTCCTTCATCTATGTGAAATTTGTCTTAAGGATGCACTCCTTTATCTTATACTCTTGTGCTTTCATCTATTTATCTAGCTAATCAAGAGCTACTTATAAGCTAGACAAGTGATGGGGTCTTTTCCAATCACTTGATTTAGTTTTTTTGTATATTATATTGTAGCATTATCACTCATTTTGCATGCTCTTTTTCACACTAACCTTGGTCTTAGTTTTGCAGCCCTAACATGTTGGTTGTAGGTTCTCTCAAGTTTCAAAGTTGCATTTTGAAGGAGGTCATGGGCATTAGGAGGGCTTGCTAAAGAAGACTAGGCCATGTATCACTTTGGGAGATTGTATTTCCTTATTGTAGCGCCATCTTCATCTCTCTTGAGGCTCCATACTTGAAGGAATTCCCTTGTGGTTTCAAAACCTCATTTTGTATTTCCATCAATTCCTTCAACGGCCACTTAAGATCTTTTCCAAGTGTTATCATTAATGGCTTGAGATGAGTCATTTAAGATGTAAAATGAAGATTGTACAGTGTTGAGTCCACACAAAAAAATGTTACTAGAGAGGTATAGCCATGTGATTGGCATGCTTATACAAAGATTGTTTTGAGATAATGTCTTCCAAGATGGGGCTGATAAGACAACCTTTTTTCTTGTTTGTTTGTAAACAATCTTTAGAGTATTACTTCATGATGAATACCTAAGAATGCATGTAAATATTATAGCAGCTACTTTTTCTTAGCCCCTTGTTAACCAAACTCTAACGAGAGGTATTTGATTATGATATCAATTCAAAAACCTTGGTATCAATATTGGAATCAAGTTACTAATACTTACCCTGCTATTCCTCCATCATTTACATGTTGCAAGTATGGGCCATGGGACCACCTAAGATCATAATATATCTCAAAAGACTATTCTCAAGCCATTGGTCATATTGAGAGAAGTATGGGATAACATCTTGATATGATCTAGAGAGGTATTATCACATGATTAGCACCACACACATTTGGAATCTTTTGAGATGAATCTTCCACAATTGTTTCAACAAGGCCCAAACCTTTTTTATCTTATTTTTCTAGTGGGAGTATAACTCCCTCCCCATTATTATTGTGTTGATGTAATTCCAAAATTCCTTCTATACTAAAGGATGAATTAATTCCATTTTTGTATTATATAGGATGGTATTTGAGGGTCCTAAGGACAAAGGAGTGTTCAATATTAGAGTTTTTTTATATATTGAGGGATTTCTGACAATAAAACTTTACCAAATATTTCACAATATTAAGGAGGATAAACCATATCCTTAGACAGAGTACTTGATTCCCAGGTACATGAGAGTGATCTTCTCGAGTGTTATTCTCAATGAACTATAACAACAACATTGTTACATTTCAGAACCCAACACCTCGATTTTAATTCCTACCATAAAAAAAGCACTAAATAAGAACAAAGCTAGGTTCCTAACAAAATTCAACATAAGAAAATTTAAATAACAATCTCAATCACAATGATACAAATAGATTTTTTCCCAATAAATTTTCATTAACAAATCCAAATTTACATAGGCTCGCGTCCTAAGATAATGGACCATCTAAGAAAATATATAATACAGTAAAATGGATCCGATCCAACAGAATTTTCCTAGACTGATGCTCGATCTCTCCTGCATATCTATCTCTAACCTCTCTACTCTCCCTCAGACCCAACACACCACTCATTGATATGCCTCTCTCAATCTTGTGTTGTTGTGTTGTCTTTTCCTTTTCCCTAACCTTGCTTTTATAACTTTACATTGAGCTAAAACCCTAATCTTAACCGTAATCTCAAAGTAATTGATGATCAAGGTTATATCTTGTCTCACTTGAGATCAATGACTATAATTAAAAACTTGCTCGCTAAAGTAAATTGCTTTGCTTTTCCTAAGTTTCGATTAGCTCAATAAGGAAACATACTAATATATTATTTTTCCTAAGTTAGAATTAAGACTAAGTTACATTAACAACTTGCTCAACCTAGAGCAAGTGTTGTAAAGTGAATGTGGGTGGCTTCTACATGCCTAGACATAAGACCTATACAGAAGTATATGTCTGAGCTAAAGAAAGTGCCTAAAGGGATTTGATATATCATAGGAGGGTATGTAAGGAAATTCTATATACGAGTGTTGTTTGATGTAGTACTACTCAAAGGGGCATGACAAAGTTTATAATGGTTTCCAAGCATGTGATCATGACTTATATTTTCTATGTGTATTCTTCCCTAGCCTATCTCTAGCACTTTTTTAAAACTTTAGATGCATTCCTACTTAAGAATGAATTTCCATACCCTATTGTAGTGTTCCTTGACTCTTAGAAATAAATGTTTAATTTCCTCTTAAGGTGAGGTCACCTTTAGATGATCGAAGATCTAAATATAATAATACTTATAGAACCATTGCATATAAATTTATGATAACAAAAACTTAACTACTTGTGACCCCATTATTAATAAATACCAACTTTCTAGTGGATATTATTTAATGAAGATAATCAATTTTACATTAAATAACTATCCCATATTATCTAATGAGTTTTATTTAAAAAGATGCCTACATCTAATTGACTAACTTTTAAATAACTTAAGTTGGGGAGAAAGAGTAAAACTATAATAATATTCTATTAATTAAAAATGATTTTGACATAATTTAAAATGAAAATGGTCATTTATCTACTTGTTAATTTGATTTGGTGAGAAAAACCATTTCATATCACATTTAAATTATTGCAATTCAAACTATTTAATTTAATTATTATATTTGAAAAAAATATTATAATAATAATAATAATAACAATAATCTAACTTTAAAATTATTTTCAAACCCAATATCAAATTGGAATATAAAACTTAGAAATATAAAATTTCTCTGTTTCTTCAAAGTGATGTAAAATATATTATATTATTATTTTGTCATTTTCTTTCGTTCGATGAGGGTAATGGGTAACTTTCAGTGTTGCTGGTGGAGATACCCTTATTATTATATTATGGATAAGTTTTCTAGCGAATGATCTACCCGTTAGAGTTGCTGAAAACTATTTTGAAAGTCGCTGTATTATAAAAAAATTATAATTTTTGAAAGTTGAGTTACATTTAAAAATTATAATATTCTAAAAAAAATCGAAGATTCCAAGAATAAGCCGAACAAGTAGGTTCCATAAAAGGCTAACGGAAGTCTAATTATATTTATTATATGACCCAGTAAAGTAAGTAAGCCTAGCTGGAGTCTAATTATATTTATTATATAACCCAGTAAAGATAACGACAGATCGCAAAGAAAAAGTAGTTTTAATGAACTTTCAGTTAACCATTACTTTTGCATGACAGCAACTAAGTTTGATCAGAAAAATCATCCGATAATCTTGCATTTATGTTTTAGATAATTGGGTCTAGTGACAGAACAACAGTACTTGCATTCAGGTGCAAAGTTTATGTAGAGTCCCTACACACCTTTATGCAGAGTGCCTTAACCTTTGACATTGGCATTCCTCTTATCAATCTCTTCATTTCCTTGTCCTTGAAACCATTATTTAGCAATTGAAATTTGAGATAATTAAATTTAATTCAGATAATAAAATTTATAGTGTGTTTAGACAAATTTAATTGATGATTATATTCAATTGATTTAACTTATACAGTTTGAGTAAGCTTAATGATTATGAACATGTTTTTTTAGATACATAGTTCAAAATCAGAAAGATAAAATATGTATACCTTCTTAAACTTAAAAAGTTGTTTGAGTGAGCTTAATAACTAAGGACATGTGTTTCATTTTAAAAGAAATATAAAAGTCGTTTGAATAAGCTTAATAATTAAAAACATTATTTCTTTTTAAGAGAAATATAAATTCAAAATCAGAAAGATATAATATATATATACCTTCTTAAACTTAAGAGTCAAATTGCAAAGAAAATGATTTTCATATAATAAAAAGCAATGTTCAAATCAGAGGACTTAGTGATTTTCATATAATAAAAAATATTGTTGATTCTATGGAAGAGACAACTTACAATTAAATAATTGTAAATTGACAGAAATGACTGGGGAAGAAGAAAATTTCTCATTAACAAGAGGAATTTGCCAGCAAAGCTACATAATGATTTGTTGTTGTTCCATGAAATAAGGTAAATACATTTCAACTAGGAATGAGAAAATCAAACTTCTAATTCAGAATACCATTACAAACCAATAAATGAGATAAACATTGCAGGTCACATTGGAAGTGGCACTGCATATGAACATTAGACTATAACAACTAGTATATACATATAATATCATTTACTGTCGCCCTTAGTGTTGAAAATGCAACAATATGATGGAGCTTAGTGAAAAGAAGTCGCCTTCACTAAGTGGGCCCGCAGGCTATTTTTGGCGCAAAGTCTATTTTTAGACTATGTCTACTTTTAGACATATGGATCATGGTCTATGAGTTGCAGGATGCTATTTATGGATGATTGGTCAAGTTGGTAAAAATATATGGACCTCTATTTTTAGACATTGGGCGGAATCTATTTTTAGACTGCCAGGCTAAAAATAGAACAATCAAATATTATTAACCCTTAATAATATTTAGACTATAAACATTATCTTATCCTCTTGGAGCACTTCAGTTTGATGCTTGGATGTGGCACATACAGCTGACAGAAGGAAATACGCTTTTCCTAAGGGTTAGTTGAGCTATTGCATGGTTGACTTCAGTTAGAACTCATGTGGCAGAGTTTGGTGGAGTTGATGAGACAGTTGGTGGAGTTGTGTTCAGTTTAACTTAGTTGAACTAGTTGTATTTAGTCTAACCGATAAATACACTAGTGATGAGTGGTGTGAATTAATTATTAATTAATTCACTAATTATTAACTCATAAATCAACTAAAGAACACATCAGTTAACTGCAATGCATGGACAGTTCAGTGGAGACCATTGTTAGAGGTGGGTGAAAGGGTGAGTCTACTATCAGTTGTGACTATAGCTGTGCATGAGATTTGCACACACATTGATTGAGATTGCCAATGAGGATTGCGCAGTACAAGCCAGTGGGATTCGAACTTGGATCTTATCATTATTCATCTTGGATTGCGCAGTAGAGGCAGGCAGACTTGTGGAGGAGATTTGAACCTGTGACTTGTTCAGATCTGAGCTAGTTTGTGTGTAACTATTGGAGATAGTACTGAGTACTTGTGAGGATTATTGTACTATGATTTTTACATGTTCTCTATCATTATAATATACAGATAGTTGGGGGTTTTCAGCTGTATGCTTTCCCCATTACATATTGTGTTATATGTGTGCTTAATTATGTTTTAATGTGCGCATGCGACTGCTTCTATTTCCGCATATTGATGATCAATTGTAGAAGAGGTTATGTATTATGCATGAAGCTTAAATAGTGTGTAATCAGGATAATCTCGGTGAATAATTCAACTATTATTCAAATTTCTACATGGTATCGGAGCGAGAATTGATCATCGGATCTATTACAGTGATTACAATTTATTTCGGTAGACAGAGTTTGTAAGCGGGCCAGGTAGCCTCTGGATCCATCCTTTCTCTGAAAGGTGATATATCCAATAAATGCCCCTACAGTCGATCTCTGTGCTAGAAATACTTTGTTCTCACAGATCGGAAGCGGTTGAGTTTTGAGCTGGTGGAATTCGAATTTGCAGCAGAATTTGGAATTCGAATTTGCAGCAATTTTCTTGGTGTCGAAGTCAAAATGTCTTTCAACGTATTGCGACTGGAGTATGCCCTTGAGGGTAGCTCGAATTATGTTGCATGGAAGGACAAAATGGAGGTGGTATTAGATGATAACGGGCTGAAGGAGTTCATAGAGGCTGAGGTCCCAAAGCCTGCTGATGCTGCTCAAGTTGAGGCTTGGCAAAAGAAGATGGCAAAATGTCGAAGGATTCTGTTGGAGGGCGTGAGGGATCACATTGTATCCAGCATGCATGGAAAAGCTTCTCCATACTTGATGTGGAAAGCGTTGACAGATTTATTCCAAAGCAAGAGCGACCAGAGGAAGTTGGCGCTCAAGGATAAACTCATACACATAAAGATGGAGAAAGGCGACAGTATGCCCAAGTACCTCACGAAGTTCATCCAATGCAGGGATGAGCTGGGAAGTGTGGGGGTGACTGTAGATGATGAGGAATTGGTGAGCTTGGCTCTCCTTGGACTTCCGAAGAGTTGGCATGCCTATTAGGATTCTGTCAATGGTCGGGAGAAATTCCCAGGATGGGAGCGACTTTGGTCGGATCTTGTGCAAGAGGACATAAGGCGGAATACCAGGGACGGATCTTCATCAAAGGCATCTGATGAAGAAAATTGCGCTTTGGCTGCCAAAGAAAAGAAGGGGAAGAGCAAGAAACTTATACTTTAGAAAGGCGAAAGCAGTAAGAAACAGGACATGTCCAAGGTGAAGTGTTTTCACTGGCACCAGCACGGACACTATGCCACAAATTTGCTTCGTTCAGAAAATAAGCATGTTGTTGGATCCGCAGTTAGGCCCTTATTCCCTCAGCTTGAGTCGGATTACTCAACATCGCATGCTTGGTCTTAAGTGTGATGGGATCGTATTAATTTTTGACAAAGTGGTGCGTCTTTCACATGGATCGGAGATCGAGATCTCTTCTTTCAACCGGATGAGAAAGATCTTGGAGTGCACATCGAGATGGGCGATGATGGTAGATACAATATACCCGGTATCGGTACCATTTCCTTTGAGAGGGAGTCTGGTAAACCCTTCGTATTGAAGGAAGTGATGCATGTTCCAGGATTGAAGAATAATTTGATCTCTGTGGCGATGTTGGAAGACAAGGGATACGATGTTGTCTTTAGCGAGGGAAAAGCTTTCCTGCGCAGTAAGACAACTGGAGAAACCCGGAAGATAGGGGTTCGAGTCAAGAACTTTTATCAGTTGCAAGTAGATGGCTGCGCAGCAATGGCATGCAAGGTGGAAGGAGTGGTGAGCCGGGATGATGGCGAGTTGTGGCACCGGAGATTGGGCCACCTTCACCATGGAGCTTTGAAGATATTGCAGCATATTTCTACTGGGCTTCCTAAGGGCACTCTTGCGCAGTCAGATCAGTGCAAGGGGTGTACCTTGGGAAAATTTGTGAAAGCCACCTTTCACGAGAAGGATAGTCGCGCCACAACGATCCTTGAGAGAATTCGCACAAACGTGTGTGGACCTTTCTCAGTAGCTTTAACAGCAAAGCACAAGTACTATGTGATCTTTGTTGATGATTATTCTCGGAAGTGCTGGATCTTCTTCATGCAGAAGAAGAGCGAGACATACTAAAAGTTCTGTGAGTTCAAGGCGCTGGTTGAGAAGGAATCGGGGAAGCATGTGAAGGCTCTTAGGAGCGACAATGGTGGTGAATTCATCTCTGTTGAATTCAAGGACTTTTGCAGCGCAGAAGGAATTCTGAGAGAGCTCATAGCACCTCATAACCCATAGCAGAATGGGGTTGCTGAGCAGAAGAACAGAACAATCGTGGGTGTTGCACGGGCGATGTTGCATGATCAGGGCCTACCCCTTCACTTGTGGGCGGAGGCATGCAATACTGCAATATATGTGCAGAACCGTTGTCCTCACAAGATTCTTGGCATGAGTACACCGGAGGAGGCGTTTTCTAGAAAGAGGCCTAATATTTCCCATTTGAGGATTTTTGGTTCACCTGTCTACATGCATGTGACGAAGGATGCCAGGAAGAAGCTGGAGCCGACCGCAGAGGTTGGGATATTTGTGGGGTACACTGATACGCCCCACAACTATCGTGTGTATTTTCCAAACATTCGCAAGACTGTTGTGCGACGAGATATCAAATTTCAGGAGGAGAAAGCCATGAAGTGTTCGCTTGAGAGGGAGCCACACTTGTATGCAAATGAGGAGCTATTAGTTCCTAAGGATGAGCTTCAGGATGTGGATCAGCCACAAGAGGAAGTTCATGGAGTGGAAGAGACCACTCATGCAGCGCCAACCATCAGAGGGCGCAAGCGCACTACAGAAGCTGAGTGACTGGCTCAAGATGCAGAAAAGGTTGTAGGACCACCTACAGCACAGCGCAGACAAAGACAGTCACCGGACCGGTACACTGGATACATGGCTCTTGTGAGCAAATGTGTCGTGACAGAGCCATCCTCTTTCGAGGAAGCTGTGGAGGACCCCGTATGGGTAGATGCCATGGTGGAAGAGTATGATTCGATTGTCGGAAACAATGCATGGGAGATTGTCCCAAGGCCGGAAGGGAAATCAGTGGTGGGTTCGAGATGGATCTACAAAGTGAAGCAGGCGGTTGACGGGAGTGTGGAGAAGTACAAGGCAAGATTTGTTGCCTGAGGCTTCTCACAGATAGAGGGGATTGATTATGAGGAGACCTTTGCACCTGCCGCAAGTTACTCTTCCATACGGACGATCCTAGCTCTCTCAGCGTCATAGAGTTAGTGGCACATCCATCGATGGATGTGAAGATCGTGTTCCTCAATGGAGTCATTGAGGAGGAGGTGTACATAGAGCACTCAAGGTTTCTTAGATCTTTAGCAAAGTGAGTCGCACATGTGCGCACTCAAGAGAGCATTGTATGGGTTGAAACAAGCACCTCGTGCTTGGTACACACGGATAGATAGTTATTTCACCGGACTTGGATTCTCCAAGAGTGAGGCGGATCCTAACCTGTACCAGATTGTGGTGGAGGGGAAGTTGCTGATCATTGTACTCTATGTAGATGATCCGATTTTGACGGGAGATGAGCTGTTGATACTTTCATGCAAGGAGGATCTTGCACAAGAGTTTGAAGTGAAGGACTTTGGCCTCCTTCATTATTTCCTGGGATTGGAAATCTGGCAAAGACAAAGGATGCAGCTGCTTATTTCTCAAGGTAACAGGGTAAGTATGCCCGGGAGATACCGGAGAAGTTCAACATGCATGGCTGCAAGCCTGTTGATACTCCTCTTCCTGGTGGTTGGAGGAAGGAGGATGCTACTTCGGCGGAGGTAGTGGATGCCACTGTTTATCGACAGTTGGTGGGGTCGCTTATGTATCTCGTCAATACACGACCCGATATATGCTATGCAGTTAACCAGCTTTCACAAGCTATGGTTAAGCCTACCAAGCTCTTTTGGAAGGTGGGGAAGCATGTATTGAGTTATCTCAGAGGCACATCGGGATATGGATTGTGGTACAGACAGTCAGATGAGGTGAAGCTATGTGGCTTCACGGATGCAAATTGGGCAGGGAGCCCAACGGACAGAAAGAGCACATCTGGAGGGATTTTCAGTATCGGGTCGACAACAGTTTCTTGGTACAGCAGGAAGCAGAGATCCGTGGCACTCAGTTCAACAGAGGCTGAGTATATGGCAGCAAGTTTGGCTGCATGCGAGGCTATATGGATGAGGAAGATCCTGGTCGGGTTGTTCGGTTCACACTTAGAGCCTACTGTGATTTATTGTGATAACCAGAGTTGCATTAAACTCTCGGCTAATCCAGTATTTCATGATAGATCCAAACACATCAACATCAGGTACCATCATATCAGAGATTGTGTGCAGCGGAGAATCATGTTACTTTCATATATTCCCACGGAGGATCAGGATGCTGATATCTTGACGAAGGCGCTCACCAGGAGAAAATTTGAATACCACAGAGGCAGGATAGGGGTTGCAGATAATTCATATCTTGTTGAGAGGGAGTGTTGAAAATGCAACAAGATGATGGAGCTTAGTGAAATGAAGTCGCCTTCACTAAGTGGGCCCGCAGGCTATTTTTGGCGCAAAGTCTATTTTTAGACTATGTCTATTTTTTAGACATATGGATCATGGTCTATGAGTTGCAGGATGCTATTTATGGATGATTGGTCAAGTTGGTAAAAATAGATGGACCTCTATTTTTAGACATTGGGCGGAATCTATTTTTAGACTACCGGGCTAAAAATAGAACAGTCGAATATTATTAACCCTTAATAATATTTAGACTATAAACATTATCTTATCCTCTTGGAGCACTTCAGTTTGATGCTTGGATGTGGCACATGCAACTGACAGAAGGAAATACACTTTTCCTAAGGGTTAGTTGAGCTATTTCATGGTTGACTTCAATTAGAACTCAAGTGGCAGAGTTTGGTGGAGTTGATGAGACAGTTGGTGGAGTTGTGTTCTGCTTAACTTAGTTGAACTAGTTGTATTTAGTCTAACTGAAAAATACACTAGTGATGAGTGGTGTGAATTAATTATTAATTAATTCACTAATTATTAACTCATAAACCAACTAAAGAACACATCAGTTAACTGCAATGCATGGACAGTTCAGTGGAGACCAGTGTTAGAGGTGGGTGAAAGGGTGAGTGTGACTATCAGTTGTGACCATGATTGTGCATGAGATTTGCACACACATTGATGGAGATTGCCAATGAGGATTACGCAGTTGGAGCCAGTGGGATTCAAACTTGGATCTCATCATTATTCATCTTGGATTGCGCAGTAGAGGCAGGCAGACTTGTGGAGGAGATTTGAACCTGTGACTTGTTCATCTTTCGTGCTAGTTTGTGTGTAGCATGTGAGATAGTGCTGAGAGCTGTGAGAGCTTTGTGCTATGTATTGTTACATGTTCTCTATCAGTATAATATACAGATAGTTGGGGGTTTTCAGATATATGCTTTCCCCATTACATACTGTGTTATATGTGTGCTTGATTAAGTTTTAATGTGCGCATGCGACTGCTTCTATTTCCGCATATTGATGATCAATTGTAGAAGAGGTTATGTATTCTGCATGAAGCTTAAATAGTGTGTAATCAGGGTAATCTCGGTGAATAATTCAGCTATTATTCAAATTTCTATACTGAGTGAGCTCCGTATCTTTGGCTTTATCATCCTGCTCTACATATTTTTTCCAAAACCAGAGTCGCTGCCACACCAAGTACATCTCTTCAATGGGTATGTCCTTCGTTTCGGGAAGAAGTACGTAAATGAAAGTGCTCATAATTAAAAGAAACCCTGCAAAGAATAGAAACAGTCTGAACTTCATGTGGCAAAGCATGGCAATGAATGCTTGAGCGATGCCAAATGTGAATAGAAGGTTTACTGAAACGTTGATACTCTGACCAGCTGATCGAATCTCCTGAGGGAAAATCTCACTAGGAACCAACCAGCCAAGAGGACCCCATGAGCATGCAAAAGCTGAAACATAGATACAGATCAGGACTACAATGAAGGTTGCATATCCTTTTGACAGAGTGCCTTCTCCATTTGCTCCAAATTTAATCCTTAATATTATTGCTATGATAACCGGAAAAAAACATAACAAGAATTACTTGTGAGATATTAATAACTCATGCATACTTTAAAATACAAAATTTATTTGTCATATTTGCCAATCATTCCAAGAATTACTTTCCAAACCTAGATCCATTACTAAGTTGAAAATAACAAGAACTGATTCTCGAAACTAACTGAATTCATTACTAAAACCCAAAAAAACTATTACTAAAAATAATTAGAATTGTTTTTCAAAACTAATTGAAATTATTACTAAATAAGATAATACCAAAAACACAAAAGTTGCTTTTCAAAAGAAATCTTGACAATGTTAGATCTGAAATTTTTGTGATTCATAATCAAAAAAACATTTATCTAATTCTCAAAATTAACCATAACTAATTCTCAACAATAACAATAACTAATTCTCAAAACTAGCTTAAATTATTACTAAATAAAATAAACCAAAAAAACCATTACTTAAAAGAGTAAGAATTGCTTCTCAAAACTAGCTGAAATCATTACTAAATAAGATATAAAACAAAAAAACAAAAATAGTTTTTCAAACAAATTCCAGACAAGTTTCTAAGTCATATAGGTCTAAATATCTTTCTCCATCCATTGACCAACAAGAAACACATTCAAAGTGCTAAATCAATCAGTTAAATTAAACAAAATATTGACAGATCTATCTAATTACTAGAAACACTATTCAAATATTTTGAGAATAGAATTACCAGAAACACTACTCAAATATTTTGAGAATATTTGTGCTAGATAAATATTAGAATATTAAATTTCTAAATATTTTCAAAATCATTCATGAAAATAAGTTTAGAAATTTAGATAAATATCTTTCGCATCAATCACATCATGCACCTTGTAATAAGAATAAACCACATTAAAAGATGCGAAACATTAACTTAATTTTATTGATATGATTAATCCAAAAAATATTTATCTAAATTATAAATAATAAATCTTAAATCTAAATTGAGAAATATTAATCAAAATAAATTAGAAAATACTTGCCTGTGAGAAAAACATTTGAACTCCTCCCTCCATGAAGAGAAACCTTCTTCCAACCCTGTCAACCGTGAAAATCGATACAAGCGTAGCGATCACATTCATAGTCCCAATAATGACAACAGACAATAAAGAAGCATTGGAGCCAAAACCGATGGTCTTAAAGAGAACGGGAGCATAAAACATAATAACATTGATTCCTGTCAACTGCAGGAAGAAAGGTATGGCGATGGCCATAACCAGGTGAGGCTGATATTTCCTCTGCAAAATATTACGGAACGGATGCTTCAACTTCCTTGACTCCTCGCTCACCTCGATCATATCGTCGAATTCCTCTTGAACATTCGACGTCCCTCAGATCTTTTGCAGCATATTCAAGGCCTTGTCGCGGTGCCCTCTCTCGATCAGACTGTTGGGTGTGTTAGCAAGAAAAATCGATCCTATAGTTATGATGAGTGTTGGAACAGTTGTCAGGGCCAATGATACACGCCATCCATAATTCGCAATTTTCTGGGTGCCAGAGTTGATGAGGTTGGCAGCTAAAATCCCAATGGTGATGAACAACTGGAAGCACATGTTGAGCCCTCCTCTCAGCTTTGGAGGTGCCATTTCTGATAAATACAAAGGGATAGACTGCCATTCACAAAATTCACAAGATTAATGGATGTAGATTTTTTACAATTATTCATATTGCAAATAGAATTTCAGAGCCTATAGATTTTTGGAGTTGAATCGTATAAATAAAACAATGGTGGTCTACGTTTCTAATCTCAAAGGGGATCCATCTCCAAGAAAACAAGATAGATCCCCATTAAAATTCCAAACATCGACCATTGATTTATAACACTCTGGATAATCCAGAAATTTCTTCAATAAACTAAAACCACAGAAACTTGAAACTATAAACTATACCTTTCCAACTAGCACAAACACTCTAATTATCCTCAAAAGCTTTTTGACTTAAAATCTAAAGAGTGTCTAATAAAAACGTAGGACATTTCAACTTCAAGCTTTTTGTCCTATCGTAAGATCTAAAGAGTATCTTAAGATCCAAAAAAATATTTGAGCATTTCAACCTCTACCTACACAATTCAACTCCAGAAATCTATCTACAAAAAGATAATGGATAGGTTTTTAACCTCATTGGCGAAACCAACACCAATACCTCATAAAATGCGACCAATTATGAGCATGGCCACATCTTGTGCAGCACCGTTGAGGGAAGCCCCAACCAAGAAAGTGGCTCCTCCTATGAGCATAGACATCCTCCGTCCCAGAAGCCTAATGCTGGCCGAAGCAAAAAACGAGGCGATCAAACCTGCTATGTATAAAGACGATATGAACGTTGTTAGCAGCTAGTTGTCGAATTTGCAGTATTGGTTTGTATGGGTGTCCTTCAATCTCCTTGTTAGCAGCTAGATGTCGAATTTGCAGTACTGGTTTGTATGGGTGTCCTCAATCTCCTTCCGACAAACATCTGGGAAAAACTTTTGCAAATTCGACAGCCAGCTGCTAACAACGTTCATATCATCTTTATACATAGCAAGTTTGATCGCTTCGTTTTTGCTTCGGCCAACACTAGGCTTTTGGGACGTAGGATGTCTATGCTCATAGGAGGAGCCACTTTATTGGTTGGGGCTGCCCTCAACGGTGCTGCACAAGATGTGGCCATGCTCATAATTGGTCGCATTTTACTGGGTATTGGTGTTGGTTTCGCCAATCAGGTTAAAAAACCTATCCATTATCTTTTTGTAGATAGATTTTTGGAGTTGAATTGTGTAGGTAGAGGTTGAAACGCTCAAACATTTTTTTGGATCTTAAGATACTCTTTAGATCTTACGATAGGACAAAACGCTTGAAGTTGAAATGTCTTACGTTTTTATCAGACACTCTTTAGATTTTAAGTCAAAAAGCTTTTGAGGATAATTAGAGTGTTTGTGCTAGTTGGAAAGGTATAGTTTATAGTTTCAAGTTTCTGTGGTTTTAGTTTATTGAAGAAGTTTCTAGATTATCCAGAGCGTTATAAATCAATGGTCGATGTTTGGAATTTTAATGGGGATCTATCTTGTTGTCTTGGAGATGGATCCCCTTTGAGATTAGAAACGTAGACCACCATTGTTTTATTTATATGATTCAACTCCAAAAATCTATAGTCTTTGAAATTCTATTTGCAATATAAATAACTGTGAAAAATCTACATCCATTAATCTTGTGAATTTTGTGAATGGCAGTCTATCCCTTTGTATTTATCCGAAATGGCACCTCCAAAGCTGAGAGGAGGGCCCAACATGTGCTTCCAGTTGTTCATCACCATTGGGATTTTAGCTGCCAACCTCATCAACTATGGCACCCAGAAAATTGTGAATTATGGATGGTGTGTATCGTTGGCCCTGGCAGCTATTCTAGCACTCATCATAACTATAGGATCAATTTTTCTTGTTGACACACCCAATAGTCTGATCAAGAGAGGGCACCGCGACAAGGCCTTGAAGATGCTGCAAAAGATCTGAGGGACGTCGAATGTTCAAGAGGAATTCGACGATATGATCGAGGCGAGCGAGGAGTCAAGGAAGGTGAAGCATCCGTTCTGTAATATTTTGCAGAGGAAATATCGGCCTCACCTGGTTATGGCCATCGCCATACCTTTCTTCCTGCAGTTGACAGGAATCAATGTTATTATGTTTTATGCTCCCATTCTCTTTAAGACCATCGATTTTGGCTCCAATGCTTCTTTATTGTCCGCTATCATTATTGGGACTGTGAATGCGATCGCTACGCTTGTATTGATTTTCACGGTTGACAGGGTTGGAAGAAGGTTTCTCTTCATGGAGGGAGGAGTTCAAATGTTTTTCTCACAGGCAAGTATTTTCTAATTTATTTTGATTAATATTTCTCAATTTAGATTTAAGATTTATGATTTATAATTTAGATAAATATTTTTTGGATTAATCATATCAATAAAATTAAGTTAATGTTTTGCATCTTTTAATGTGGTTTATTCTTATTACAAGGTGCATGATGTGATTGATGCAAAAGATATTTATCTAAATTTCTAAACTTATTTTCATGAATGATTTTGAAAATATTTCGAAATTTCATATTCTAATATTTATCTAGCACAAATATTCTCAAAATATTTGAGTAGTGTTTCTGATAATTCTATTCTCAAAATATTTGAAAAGTGTTTCTAGTAATTAGATAGATCTGTCAATATTTTGTTTAATTTAACTGATTGATTTCGCACTTTGAATGTGTTTCTTGTTGGTCAATGGATGGAGAAAGATATTTGGACCTATATGACTTAGAAACTTGTCTGGATTTCGTTTGAAAAACTATTTTTGTTTTTTTTTAATATCTTATTTAGTAATGATTTCAGCTAGTTTTGAGAAGCAATTCTTACTCTTTTAAGTAATGGTTTTTTTGGTTTATTTTACTTAGTAATAATTTCAGCTAGTTTTGAGAATTAGTTAGAATTAGTTATTGTTATTGTTGAGAATTAGTTATGGTTAATTTTGAGAATTAGATAAATGTTTTTTTATTATGAATCACAAAAATTTCAGATCTGGCATTCTAGATTTCTTACGAAAAGCTAATAATTTCAATTAGTTTTGAAAAGCAATTCTAACTCTTTTTAGTAATAGTTTTTTTGGGTTTTAGTAATGAATTCAGTTAGTTTCGAGAATCAGTTCTTGTTATTTTCAACTTAGTAATGGATCTAGGTTTGGAAAGTAATTCTTGGAATGATTGGCAAAGCTAACAAATAAATTTTGTATTTTAAAGTATGCATGAGTTATTAATATCTGACAAATAATTCTTGTTTTGTTTTTTTTAGGTTATCATAGCAATAATATTAGGGATTAAATTTGGAGCAAATGGAGAAGGCACTCTGTCAAAAGGATGTGCAACCTTCGTTGTAGTCCTGATCTGTATCTATGTTTCAGCTTTTGCATGGTCATGGGGTCCTCTTGGGTGGTTGGTTCCTAGTGAGATTTTCCCTCTGGAGATTCGATCAGCTGGTCAAAGTATCAACGTTTCAGTAAACCTTCTATTCACATTTGCCATCGCTCAAGCATTCCTTGCCATGCTTTGCCACATGAAGTTCGGACTGTTTCTATTCTTTGTAGGGTTTGTTTTAATTATGAGCATTTTCATTTACGTACTTCTTCCCGAAACGAAGAACATACCCATTGAAGAGATGTACTTGGTGTGGCAGCAACACTGGTTCTAGAAAAATTATGTAGAGCACGATGATAAAGCCAAAGATACGGAGCTCACTAAGGGCGACAGTAAATGATATTATATGTATATACTTGCTAGTTGTTATAGTCTAATATTCATATGCAGTGCCACTTCCAATGTGACCTGCAATGTTTATCTCATTTGTTGGTTTATAATGGTATTCTAAATTAGAAGTTTGATTTTCTCATTCATAGTTGAAATGTATTTACCTTATTTCATGGAACAGTAACAAATCATTATGTAGCTTTGCTGGAAAATTCCTCTTGTTAATGAGAAATTTTCTTCTTCCCAAGCCATTTTTGTCAATTTACAATTATTTAATTGTAAGTTGTCTCTTCCATAGAGTCAACAATGTTTTTTATTATATGAAAATCTCTAAGTCTTGTGATTTGAACATTGTTTTTTATTATATGAAAATCCTTGCTTCCTCTCTTGGTACATTGTGGATGGTGACCCAAGAGAGAGGTATGATTCCTTTGTGTGCTCCAAATATTCCATTATGTGCTCACTTGATGTTTAAGGAGGTGTTGGCAGCTATCGTTAGGCAGCTTCAAGTGAGGAATCACTTGTCCTATGCTTTGTGTGGTCTCGAAAAGTGATATTTTTCCATTCCTAGGATTGCGCACATTTCGGGTCATAAGGCACGCAAAGGCGCTTTTCACGAAGGATAATGGGTGCAAAGAGCATTTAGGACTTGTTCAAATTTGATTTTCCTCAAACCTTAGAGATTTTTAAATACTTTCCATATTTTGTAATATCTTCCAACTCTATAAATCCTTTTGCTTGACAATGTCGTCTTCTGCTTGTAAGATTTTCCAGTGTTAACATTAGCAATGACCCTCGAGTCCTCTATACAGACATGGTGACACGATTTTTCCGCATGTTCTTTTAGAGACGAAGTATGGGAACGATTGTGCCTAATGTCTATTGCATGCTCTTGGATTCTTTTCTTAATGGATCGGCATGTTTCTCCAATATAGGGAATATCATAGGAACAAGAAACCATGTAGACCCCTTTCTTGTCCTTAGGATCAATAGGGTCCTTAACAGAACCAAGAGAATTTCTAATGGTACACAGAGGTTTGAATATGGTGAAGACATTATTCTTAAGGATATGGGCAATCTTATGTGTGGTCCCTTGGATAAACAAGAGATTAACCATAAGATCTATGCGAGCAGTTTTCCCACTTAACCCCTTATAGGCTTTTTGAAAGGCTTTAAAGCTTCGAGTTCTACTATACCCATTATTTTCAAAGACATTATTTAAACCAATTATAATCTTAATAAACACTTTAATCATCAACATCATATTTTATTTTTAATTTTTTTATAAATTTTACACTTAAAAAATAAATATTATAATTTTTTTTTAATTTTAAAAACTCTATATTTATATAGACTTTATTTTATTTTATTTTATTTAAATTGTCTTTTTTACAATTGTAAAAGAAAAAAAATTGGAAAGGGAAATCGTAAAAGAAAAAATTTTCGAAAAAAAATAATCTTAAATATTTACATATATATAGCTAAGATTAAGTTAGATATTAAATTAGTGTATAAGATATTATTGTGGTATAAAATACTAGTTTTTACGTGGTGATTTCATTACTAAAGTCTATATATATATATATATGATTGGTGTTTTATACATGCATGTTTGTTGTTTTTAAAATGTAAATTTGTTTTTAGTTTTATTTTACTTTCCATATATTTATAGAGCGTAAACTCATTATTGTTGTGAATTTTTCATATATATATTATAATTTTAATTAAATTAATGATAATCTCAATAAACACTTTATTGATCAACATTATATTTTATTTTGAATTTTTATTAAAATTTAAAAAAAAAAAAACACATTGTATTTTTATTTGTATTTTTTAATAAATCTTAAATATTCCTTTTTCAATGATTGGATATGAAACTGAGGTTAAGTGTGGCTCATATCATATATTATATTAAAATTATAATTCAAAACTTTTATATTTCACATATATATATATATATATAATGATATTCAACCGTGATTAAGTGTTGCTCGTATCATATATTATATTTAAATGGTAATTCAAAACTTTTTAATTTCACTGATAAAAAAATATATGTTTTTTAAAAAATATCTTAATATTTTTAAATAAAAAAATAATTTTAATATTTTAAAATAAATTTTAGTCATCAAAATGATGATGATGTGAAATCAATTATTTTAATTTTAATTAAACTAATTATACTCTTAATAAACACTTTAATCATCAACATCATATTTTATTTTTTAATTTTTTATAAAATTTACACTCAGAAAATAATATAAACATTGTATTTTCAAAAAAAAATAAAACCCCAATTTTTTGCTTTTATTTTTTAATAAATCTACCACTATGTATTTAAATGTTCTTTTTCTAGAGTGGACATGCAGCTAAGGGTAAGTGTAGTTGATCTACACGGATCACCTATATCTACACTTGGATAAGTGTCTTTGGGGATAGAGTGAAAAGTTAGGAAGTGATGCTCGAGGTCCAACTATAATGAGCTGATGCTAAATAATAGTGTACACCTAGACTCCAAGGTGGACCAGCACTTTCATTAAAAAAAACAAAGAAAGTGGGCTTAACAACCTATCAACTCCCATAAAAATAGCGTGATCCATGTTATGACTTATAGCTACGAATAACAAAATAGGATGAGGGGGCCTCAGCTTTGGAGGCAAGGAAAGCCAATGGCTGCCAACGGCTAATCCTCCTCGTACGTTTTTATGTTATGGAATGGATAAATATGGCCGACAATCTATGAAAACCCTCTTGAATGTCATGCCAAAGCCATGGGATAAAATCAAGAAATCCACTGTTCACTCCATCCATCATGTTCAAAATTTATTACTCAACTGGATAAGTTGGCACGAGTTGGAACAAAAAACAACTGCAAGCACATGTTGAGCCCTCCTCTCAGCTTTGGGGGTGCCATTTCGGATAAATACAAAGGGATAGACTGTCATTCACAAAATTCAAAGATTAATGGATGTAGATTTTTCACAGTTATTCATATTGCAAATAGAATTTCAGAGCTTATAGATTTTTCGAGTTGAATCGTATAATTAAAACAATGGTGGCCTACATTTCTAATCTCAAAGGGAATCCATCTCCAGGACAACAAGATAGATTCCCATTAAAATTCCAAACATCGACCATAAATCCAGAAATTTATAACACTCTGAATAATCCAGAAATTTCTTCAATAAACTAAAACCACAGAAACTTGAAACTATAAACTATACCTTTCCAACTAGCACAAACACTCTAATTATCCTCAAAAGCTTTTTTGACTTAAAATCTAAAAGTGTCTGATAAAAACGTAGGACATTTCAACTTCAAGCTTTTTGTGCTATCGTAAGATCTAAAGAGTATCTTAAGATCCAAAAAAATATTTGAGCGTTTCAACCTCTACCTACACAATTCAACTCCAGAAATCTATCTACAAAAAGATAATGGATAGGTTTTTTAACCTGATTGGCGAAACCAACACCAATACCCAGTAAAATGCGACCAATTATGAGCATGGCCACATCTTGTGCAGCACCGTTGAGGGCAGCCCCAACCAAGAAAGTGGCTCCTCCTATGAGCATAGACATCTTCCGTCCCAGAAGCCTAGTGCTGGCCGAAGCAAAAAACGAGGCGATCAAACTTGCTATGTATAAAGACGATATGTACGTTGTTAGCAACTGGCTGTCGAATTTGCAATACTGGTTTGTATGAGTGTCCTCAGTCTCCTTCCGATAAACATCCGGGAAAAACTTTTGCAAAAGTCATTCATGGATGTTACTCCTCCTGCACATACATAAAAACAAAACAATAACAAGCCCACCTTAATAAGAATATAATCTTTCTAATTGTCGTTCATCTTTGTTTGTTTTGAGGATGAATTACAGTAATTGGTTCCAAAGTGACTGAAAATTGATGATGTGACTAATCTGCAAAAATAAATAGAATAGATCACAAAAATTTTAAATCTAACTTTTTCTCACATAAAAATCTATCCTAACCCACCTAAAATTCCAATATCATAGCCGAAGATGAGACCTCCTGTGCCCGAAATCAGGCAGGTAAAGATAACAAACCCTGTAACTTTGCCTGCATAGTTCTTCGCTGGCCCGGTTTGGGCAACGAACCCACCACCTGCCATCGCTGCTCTCGTCTGAAAATCCGACGGACGAGGTGGGATGAGTAGATTTTTTTTAAATTGTTGAAAATCCCTGACTTAACAACACACAGTCAACTGCTTTTTTCGATATCTCAAACTGCTTTCAACTGTTAATTTGAAATTCTAGAATGTTTGTACCATAAAGCAGGACCCTGCAAAAGCATTGAAACTAAACTGGACCGCTTTCCAAGGACAGACAACGTGGGCCAGCTGGGCTCATTGAAATGTTGCCTGCATGCAATTATTTCTTGCGTCAAAATTGCAGTCCTTCAGTAAAAAAACAAAAGACCACGGCAATATGCAGCGCATCTTTCTCAACATTGTTCCTTACTGGAAAAATATTCGAAAATCCATTTTCAGTGACTTTCAAAGAATTCGCGTGGGATGACCGCCCACGCTAATTACGCACGGAGTAGTCTCTAATACGATTTTTTGGCGATGGATAAGATGTTTTCATGGATAATGGTATGCATAGCATGGTGACTTTCTCGGCAGCTCCTTTTCCGGTTTGCATCTCCAGTAGTTCTGACAACGATCAAGCCGTCGCACTGTTCTACCAGGATGGCTTAATTAAAGCATGAACAGGACGGCTTAATTAAAGCACGCATGTTGTACAAACCTTTATTTGAAATTTAAGTGCGCTACATGAATGCCCATGCCCGAGGTGAGGTGAATGCGTGTGGGGTGAAAGAGGATTGCAATGGCTTCACAAATAATTTGTTTCCCCGTTGCTGCAACAACTGCGCCAACATCTTCGGCCTCTACTTCAATCTTGTCCCTCCAGAGGGTACTTACTAGCAGTTGCCCCTGGAAGTGTCTTTCTTTCGACGAATTGGAAGCTGATGGGACAGCTTTGAGACAGCTCTGTCGGCAACTCTCGTAGCTTTCTGGCAACTCGTGAATCGTGGACCCCTGCCTCCACCACTCGCTCCGTCCTGGACGCTCCTCCTGGCCGATCATTGTTGAGATTTTCAGTTTTATTAAAATAGTCAAAAATCTCAGTAGGTGACAAAAATTAGGAATTTGTTGCTAGATTAACTCTAGGTTGTTGGGAGAGAGTTAATGCATCCTAAATTTGATGTGAGAGGATTTATGAGGCAGTTAGATTCTCCTTGCTATAAAACAGGTACTCATACGAATGGTTTTGAGGGTGAGTGTGAGAGTTTGTAATCTCCTGTTTGATTAATAAGATTGCCTATGCCTATGTTGTGTGGACGTAGCCCAGAATGGTTGGGTGAACCACGTTAATTGCTGTGTCTTTATGTGCATGATTGATTTGCTGTTGAATAATTTTTTAATTTGCTGCGCACTGATTGCTCTAACAAGTGGTATCAGAGCAATGTTGGAGTGCTGGTGCTGTTGATTACTGTCCAACTGCGTGGAGGGAACAGATCTGCGTGGAGGTGGAGCGCAAAGGCGTGTTGGGCTGCGTATTGCTGGAGGTGCGTTGAACATTGCTGGAGCTGTCCAAACTAGTCCAGCGTGGATAGTCCATTGCCTGCGTGCTGTGTGAAGTGTTCAAGCTGCGTGGAGGTCGTTTGTTCCACCTGCGTGGAGGTCGACTGCCTGCCTGGAGGTGCTGCGCAGAGGCGCACTGTTGTTCAAACCTGTGCGTGGAGGTATTGCTTGCTGCTGCAGTGAATCGGTGTGTATATTGTTTTATATTACTGCACACCTTGGCTTCTAACGGTATTGTGTGCTGGTGCCGGAGGCATGGAGGTGCTGGTGCCGGATGCGTGGTAAATCAATATGCCATATGAAAATCAGTTTATGCAGAATGCACGTGAGTCAATTTTTATGCCATCGCATGTGAGTCAATTTTTATGCCATCGGTTTTATAAATCTGCCAATCAAATCAATTTTTATGCCATGGATTTTCTGAAGGCATATGGTAAATCGATATGTTTTTTGATTATATGCTTTTTAAAAAGAGAAGCAAATGCATTTTTTTAAAGGCATATGGTAAATCGATAGTTTTTTTTTTATCGATTTAAAAAAAGGGTTTATAAATGTGTAGTATCGATTATATTAAAAAAAAGAAGGGGTGGCATATTGATTTAGAGAAGGTGGTCCATTAATAAATCGATTTGTAATTTAAATACCATTGGCATATGCTATTAAGGTGAAAGGCCTTTTTTATAAGGTGAAGGGTGGCCCATTAGAATAAATCGATTTGTATTATAATCGAGTTGACATTTAATAATGCCATTTGCACATGGTATTTTATGAAGTGGTCACAATAAATCGATTTTGGAAGTGGTGGTTATATTTTTTTTTTTAAAAGGCAAAGGCATTTTTTAAACACAAACTTCATTTATTTAAAAGTTGGATTTGGAGATTGTTTGTGTTTTTTGCTGATACAAGATGGCGAAAACTCAAAGTGCCCGTTTTGAAATTGAGAAGTTTAATGGCAAGAATAATTTCGAGATCTGGAAGGTTAAGATGCACGATCTACTGATTCAACAAGGCGTGGCGAAAGCGCTGTTGGGGAAAAGCAAAAAGCCTTCTTCCTTGACGGAGGATGAATGGGATGAGTTGGATGACAGAGCTCTGAGCGCAATTCGGTTATGTATGGCGGATGACGTTCTGTTCAACATTGTGTCAGAGAAGACCGCCGCAGGCTTGTGGTCGAAGCTTGAGAAGCTCTACATGACGAAATCCTTGACAAATCGGATTCTCCTGAAGCGACAGCTTTATGGTTTGCGGATGAAGGAAGGTACCTCGATTACTGACCATCTGAATGTTTTCAATACTCTATTGGTACAATTACAAAGTCTAGATGTAAAATTTGATTCAGATGATAAGGCAATAACTCTATTGTGTTCATTGCCCGAATCGTGGGATCACTTTGTTACTTCCATAAGCTTTAGTACTGCAGACATCCTTGAGTTTGACGATGTGGTTGGAGCTTTGTTGTCTGAGGAGACGAGGAAGAGGTCGAATGCAGACACCTCTACATCAGAGGCAATGATGGCCAGAGGTCGCTCAAGAGAGAGACACTCCGGGGGTAAGCATAGCAACTCTCGTTCAAAGTCTAAAGGAAAGAAGACAAAGGTGAAGTGCTGGCATTGTGGGAAAACTGGACACCTGAAGAAGGATTGCTGGAAGCGACAACAATCTTCTAAAGAAGCTTCATCGACAGAGAAGAAGGAAGCAAACACGACAGATACAGGTTCGGCATCTGGTTCAGGTATGAGCGACGAAGTATTATCAATTAATGTGTCAAATCATGGTCAACATTGGTTGTTAGATTCCGGTGCATCAAACCACATGTGTATCCATAAAGAATGGTTTAAGGAATATAAATCAATTAATGATGGAGTTGTGTACATGGGTAATGATGTAACATGTAATATTGTGGGGATTGGGAGCATACAACTACAAATGTTTGATGGGACAACTAGAATATTAACTGATGTGAGGCATGTACCAGATTTAAGGAAAAATTTGATTTCATTAGGAGCACTTGATTCAAATGGATATAAAATTGTAATTCAAGGTGGAGTAATGAAAATTTACAAAGGCATTTTACTAGTTATGAAAGCTAAGAAAGTAGGAAATCTATTTCAGTTAGAAGGAGGTACAGGGTCAGATTTTGTGTCTACTGTGTCTGAACATGACAGTAGTTCCATTCACTTATGGCATCAAAGATTGGGGCATATGAGTGAAAGAGGGTTGAAAATTTTGGTTGATCGCAAGTTACTTCCAAATCTGAAGTCTGGAAAGTTAGATTTCTGTAAGCATTGTCTGTTTGGAAAACAAAGTAAACAAAAGTTTAAAACAGGCAAACATACTAGTAAAGGCATACTTGATTATATTCATTCATATGTTTGGGGACCAGCCCCTACAACTTCATATGGTGGCTCGTCATATTTTGTATCGTTTATTGATGACTTTTCTAGGAAGGTGTGGGTCTACATGATGAAAAAGAAGTCTGATGTTTTTACAATTTTCAAACAGTTTAGAGCATTGGTAGAAAACATCACTGGTAGAACAATAAAATGTTTAAGAACTGACAATAGTGGTGAGTTTACTTCCAAGGAGTTTGACAGCTATTGCAAGGATGCAGGGATCGAGAGACATAAGACCACGGTTTATACTCCTCAGCAAAATGGAGTTGTTGAACGCATGAACATGACTCTTCTAGAGAGAGCAAGGAGTATGCTGAGTAACGCCGGGTTGCAGAAGGAGTTGTGGACGGAAGCAGTGGCAACAACTTGTTATGTGATAAACCGATCTCCATCGACGGCCATAGACTGCAAGATTCCGCAAGAGGTATGGAAAGGACACCCTTGTGACTATTCTAAACTCAAAGTGTTTGGTTGTGATGCATATGCTCTAGTGCCTAAACATCAGCGAACTAAGTTAGATCCAAAGTCTAAAAGGTATATCTTTGTTGGGTATGGTGTTGGAACAAAGGGATATAGATTGTGGGATCCTACTACTCGCAAAATCATCATCAACGGAGATGTAAAGTTTGATGAATCCTCTCTTGTACAGTTAGATGTAGATAATATATTGAAACAGGATGATGTATCTGACTTTCGGCACATTCAGTTTGAAAGCTCTTCTAATGATAGTCATGATGACCATAGTTCAGATTCTAGTCATGAACAGGTTTCAGATACTAGTTATGAACAGGGTTCAGATATAGAGCGTGAACAGGTCTCAGATGCTGGTCATGAAGAAGTTCCTACATATGGTAGTCAGCCAATCGAGGAAGCACCAGAAACATCCTTAAGGAGGTTGACAAGAATCAAACGGCCACCGAGAAGGTATGATGATTATGTTACTTCAGTTGCTTTGACCGCTAACGATGATGAACCTCTGTGCTATCAGGAAGCTATAGAAGGTTCGAAAAGTGACAAGTGGAAAGCAGCCATGAAGGAAGAAATGATGGCCTTAAGTAAGAATGGCACATGGGATCTGGTTGAGCTTCCGAAAGACAAGAAAACTGTGGGGTGTAAATGGGTTTACAAGCTGAAACGGGGTGTGAATGATACGGAGGACAGGTACAAAGCGCGACTGGTTGCAAAAGGGTTTTCTCAGAAAGCCGGT
This sequence comes from Pinus albicaulis, assembly GCA_034641835.2. Classification (NCBI taxonomy): domain Eukaryota; kingdom Viridiplantae; phylum Streptophyta; class Pinopsida; order Pinales; family Pinaceae; genus Pinus; species Pinus albicaulis. Next base: position 40,133,934 of record CM076583.1, read on the forward strand.
ATTGACTTTCATGAGATTTTTTCACCAGTGGTTAAAATTGTTTCAATTAGAATTGTGTTAGCATTAGTGGCTTTGCTTGATTTAGAGTTACAACAACTAGATGTTAAGACTGCGTTTTTACATGGAGATTTAGATGAGGAAATATATATGGAACAACCAGAAGGGTTTGTTCAGCATCGCAATAAGAAATTTTTCTGCAGGCTCAAGAAGTCATTGTATGGTCTGAAGCAGTCGCCTCGGCAGTGGTATAAGAAGTTTGATTCTTTCATGTTGAGTCAGAAATTTGTTAGAAGTGAATATGATCATTGTGTGTATTTTAAGCAATTGAAAAATGGCATATTCATTATCTTAGTATTGTATGTTGACGATATGCTTTTAGCAAGCAAAAGCATTGAAGAAATCAACAGGTTGAAGACTCAGATGGCAAGGACATTTGATATGAAAGATCTAGGAGCAGCAAGACAGATTTCGGGCATGGAGATTTTCAGAGACAGGAGCAATGGTAAGCTGTGGCTATCACAACAGAAGTATATTGAGAAAATACTTGTGAGGTTTGGTATGAACAATGTGAAGCCTGTGTCAGTCCCTTTAGCTTCCCATTTTAAGCTTTCTTCCATTTTATGTCCTAATACAGATGAAGAAAAGGATTATATGTCTCGAATTCCATATGCCAATGTAGTAGGATGTTTAATGTATGCGATGGTTTGTACTCGACCAGATATTTCACATGCAGTTGGGGTTGTCAGCAGGTACATGGAAAATCCGGGTAAAGAACACTGGTCAGCAGTGAAATGGGTGCTTCGGTACTTGAGAGGCACAAGTAGTTATTGTATTACTTACAATAAGAGTAGTGAATTTGTTTGCGGGTATGTTGATTCTGATTTTGCAGGTGATTTGGATAAGAGAAGGTCAACTTTAGGGTACGTCTTTACTCTTGCAGGTGGAGCTATTAGCTGGATGTCAAAGCTAAAAACATTGTTGCTTTATCCACTACTGAAGCATAATACATTGCTGCTTCGCATGCTTGCAAAGAGGCGGTTTGGTTGAAAGGTTTGTTTGGTGAATTTGGTAGGTTGCAGGACAACATCAAGTTATTTTGTGACAGTCAAAGTGCAATACATTTGGCTAAGAATCCGGCCTGTCATAGTAAATCAAAGCATATACCGATCAAGTACCATTTTGTAAGACAGGTTATCACTGAAAGGGGAGTCTCTCTTGAAAAGGTGCATACAAAGGAGAATTGTGCAGACATGTTCACGAAACCAGTTTTGTTAGAGAAGCTACGCTGGTGTTTGGCTTCTCTTGGCTTGCAGAAAAGATAAAATAATAAACAAATAGGGCATCAAGCTAATTGTTGTCAAGGTGGAGATTGTTGAGATTTTCTGTTTTAAATAAAATAGGCAAAAATCTCAGTGTGTGACAACAATAGGAATTTGTTGCTAGATTAGCTCCAGGTTGTTGGGAGAGAGTTAATGCATCCTAAATTTGATGTGAGAGGATTTATGAGGCAGTTAGATTCTCCTTACTATAAAACAGGTATCCATACGGATGGTTTGAGAGTGTGTGAGAGTTTGTAATCTCCTGTTTGATTAATAAGATTGCCTATGCCTATGTTGTGTGGACGTAGCCCAGAATGGTTGGGTGAACCACGTTAATTGCTGTGTCTCTATGTGCATGATTAATTTGCTGTTGAATAGTTTTTTAATTTGTTGCGCATTGATTGCTCTAACAATCATGATGCGTCCATCTCATACCATTAGCCCCATCCATGCATGATCAATTTTGAATTTTTAATTGGGCGTGATTTGAATATTTGTAATTGGGCGCGATTTGAATTTGAATTAAGTTATAGTTTTGCAGTGTTTCAAGAGAGTGAAGGAGTGTGAAGATGGGTATATTCGTCATCTCCAGAACGCCATTGGAGTCCCCGTGCTCTCGGTCAACCCTCTAATGCCCGTCGTGCAATCCATTTCCGGCGGCAGCGAGGGCTCCGATCCGCTGGAATGGCTAGACAGGCAGAGGGCAGCCTCAGTGGTATTTGTGTCATTCGGCAGCGAGTCATTCCTGTCAAGAGAACAAGCTCGATAGCTGGCGCTGGGCTTGCAGGCGAGCGGGCTGTCGTTCCTCTCGTCGCTGCGCTCTCCACGGTTCTTGGAAAATCCCTTGGAGCTTCTTCCCAAGGGATTCAAGATTGAAACCCGGGAGCAGGGGCATGTGGTCAGGGGCTGGGTGCCGCAGGTACGTATTCTCTCGCACCCGTCAATGGGTGGGTATCTGAGCCACGGAGGGTGGAGCTCTGCCATGGAGGCGCTTAGCTGCGGATTGCCCTTATTCTGCTGCCCATAAGACTTGAGCAAGGTTTGAACGCCCGCCAAATAACGACAGAATTGGAGGCGGGATTGGAGATCGAAAGGGAAGAGGATGGCTCTTTTAGCAGAGAAAGCGTATGCAAAACCATGAAAATGGTCATGTCTGGGGAGGAGGGAAAGGGCATGAGATCGAAGGAGATGGAAGCCCGAGATATTGTAGTGGGCAATATTGGGGGCCAGCAAAGTTACATCCATGACTTCATCTAAACAGTTGACCGAACGAGGCTCTAAGGAAAAAATACGGTAGACTAGATTTTTTGTTTTTCCTAATTATAGGTTATGGGTTATGGTCTCCTAAATGGATATATGGTTGTGTTTTTTCAGAAATGGGGTTAGATAATGTGTAGTTTATTTTGTTGTACAAATTTTGTAGTTGAGTTGATTGCTCTATGGTGTGCTATGTAGTTAGTTTTTAAACTGATATGTGGATTAATTTAATGGAAAGGTGGAACTAGAATATTACAGAGAAGAGGATTTGGATGTTGATATCTGTATTTTTTGAGAATTTTGCAAAGCATCTAATTTTTTCTTTTATCTTTTAATTTTTACTTTCCAACAATAAGTGTAAAGAATACTTTTCTTTGTGATTTCCCCAAAAAAATTATAAATAATATTTTGGATGTTAAAATAAAATCTTTATTATAAAATCAAGTGAGTTGTTATACACTCAAAAAAAAAAATGTATTTTTTATTTTCAATTTAAAAATATCAAATATATATATATATATTTTAAAAAATATTTCATAAAATATAATTTATTTTTTTTTCATTATTTTGAATCAATTAAATTACATACTTTTAAAATATAAAAATTAATTTACAACAACAAAAGAGATCTCTTTTACCATTGTTGTATTCCGTGGAAAATGATTATAAGATAGACAAATGGTAAAAGGGTGAAAATAAGTGTTTGTAAATGAATGTAAAACTTTGAATAATTTCTAAATTAATATTACTAGCAATTGTACCACGTGTTGCAAAAAAAACGTGATTAATAATCCTCCTAAACAAGCATGAAATGAGCATGTAACTCAAATAAGATATTTCAAATACATTCAAGTACAATCTATCGCATAAATGTAAATAAAGAGAAATTTTATTAACAAAAATAGAGTTTACTCTAAGTTCATCTACATATCCTAGCCCCAATTGCATGCTTGTCAGAGATTGTATATGAAGAAAAATAGTCTTGGTAGACAAGAAAGTGAATGTCATTTTAATATGGAGACGTTTTTGGAAGGAGATATTGTTCTTTATGTTATGGTTTATTTTCTTAACTCCAAACTTGGTTTATTGTTTCTCTATATACATAATAAAAATGTAACGTACATACCAAAAAAAAAAAAAAAAAAAAAAACTTTTCACCATACAGATAATTACACTAACCAAACTTATTACATTAAGTTAAATTTACAACACCTATGGTTAGTCTAACACATAATCACAATGAGTGAACTAAGGTCTTTATGAAAGCTCTAAACCTTAATTGTTATATGATTGTATTTAATTACAAAAACAATTCCATTTACCATGGAATACTTTATCAAATTATATGCCTTGTATTAAGGACTTCATATAGTTTTCACCGACGCTAACTTTAATGTTATAAATGATTTTTAACATTTACCAACCCACCAAGTGTATCATCCGTATCAATGATTCTACCGAGGCTATAACTGGCACGTCTTGGATATTAAAGGTAGTAAGTATTGGCAATTAAACTTTTGGACAGTTGTAAGATTTTCCATTACTCTTCGCGGTTTTCAATGATCCTTGCTCGAATATTCATCGTCGATTTCTGGGAGATCGATGGTTATTATTTTTGCCAGGAAATGACTTGGTTAACCTCGCCAACCCTAGCTAACACCGTCATTTGTCACTAAGTCTTCGTCGAGAGGCTTCCTCTGCTCTGAGGGTTTGATCTATGTTAGCTTCGAACCATGTATCTTCTGCTCGGAAGGTTTGATACAACGACAACTTCGAACCTTGCTTCCAACAGCTATGAATTTCAATCGGGTTAGTGAGGTTAATAGAGGTGTAATGCTCCATAATCTTGCAGCATGGTAGAGTAAAGGTTCCGTTACGAACAGTGATGAGTTTCAGGTGGAAATTTTCCCTCTGCCACCTTGGAAACTCCTTCAACTCTGGTTCACAAAACGCAGCTAGGTAATCCATCCCGACTCCATTGCAATTTGTGTGTTTCCTCCATTTGTTTTTATCAAATTTGGGATTTTTATCTTTTAGCAGATTATCATTTTAAGTTCTAACTCTTTTATATTTACATGAACTCCAATTCGATGCTCAGCATAGTTGAGGCAAACTTCTTTACAGGTTAACTCCTCACTTTTTTCGCACTTTTGAATATTGTTTCTCTTTTTGTCTTGATTATATATACGACACCGTATAACCTATCTCACAGAGCTCATTCCATGTTTTCCGATGTTCGCAGGTCAGTTTTCCTCCTACTCAATGGCAATTTTCTGCACCCAAGAATTTTCATGTCGCTTACCGAGCTTCTCAGCCTTACTACTGATGCATTCAGTTCTCCTTACAGGTACTCGTAAGGATCTAGCTCCATAACTGTTGGGTATGTGTTATATTCTTTCCACGACTAAGCACACGCGGGGGGGTATTGCCCCTCCCTTTGTGCTGGGCGCAATGGGGGGGTCACAGGGGGGGCGGTAGCCCCCCCTGTTGGGGTCCAGGGCAGCGCCCCAGTGAAAATTTTTGGTCCTTAATTTTTGGTCATTTTAAGTTCTAACTCTTTTATATTTACATGAACTCCAGTTCGATGCTTAGCATAGTCGAGGCAAACTTCTTTACAGGTTAACTCCTCATTTTTTTCGCACTTTTGAATATTGTTTCTCTTTTTGTCTTTATTATATATACAACACCGTAAAACCTATCTCACAGAGCTCGTTCCATGTTTTCCGATGTTCGCAGGTTAGTTTTCCTCCTACTCAATGGCAGTTTCCTGCACCCAAGAATTTTCATGTCGCTTACCGAGCTTCTCAGCCTTACTACTGATGCATTTAGTTCTCCTTACAGGTATTCGTAAGGATCTCACTTCATAAATGTTGGGTATGTGTTATATTCTTTCCACGACTAAGCACGTGCGGGGGGGTATTGCCCCCCCCACTTTGTGCTGGGCGTAATGGGGGGGTCACAGGGGGGGCGGTAGCCCCCCTTGTCGGGGTCTGGGGCAACGCCCCGGTGAAAATTTTTGGTCCTTAATTTCTGGCGGGTAGTCCGTGTCCATGGTTTTGCACATGGTATTGGGGCACGATGGTTTTCGGCCCCTGGTATTTTTGTAGATCCGGTCAAGGGAACTACGGTTATGTTCTAATCCAAGGTTTATGGATTGGGGTTTATGTATGCTTCAGCATGTATATATATGTGTGTTGTAACACTAAAAGGAATATAATGAAAATCGTTGGTCGTCCCGATTTGGGATCCAGGGAAAAATCTCTCGTGTTTATCTCGTTTTATGTTTTATGCTCTCGCCATTGTTTATTTTCTCGTTATAAGATTCGTGTGTAGATAATTTATGTTCAGGGTTAAACCTACATTTGGTATCAGAGCTGTTTCGGCTTCAAGGGGACGCCTTTGTTGTTGAGGGTTTTTTGCTCGGGCCTGTGGTAGACCCTGTTCAGTGGGAGATCTGCGGGATCGATTCTTGCGGTGAAAGAAGATGGCGAGCGGCGAAAAGATAGAGATCGAGAAATTTAATGGTCAGAGTTTTGAGTTGTGGAAGCTCAAGATGGAGGATCTGCTGGTGGATAAAGATCAGTGGATCGCGGTAGATCCAGGTACTAAACCAACGGCAATGTCAGATGAAGACTGGAAGAAACCGGATCGGAAGGCTAAGAGCACAATATGGTTGTGTGTCTCGTATTCGCATTGTTGGAATGTATCTGGGGAAGCTAAGGCGAAGAATTTGTGGGAAAAACTTGGGACTTTGTACCAATCTAAGTCTCTGGTGAATAAGTTGTTCCTGTGGAAAAAGTTGTATAACCCGAGGATGAAGGATGGAGACTCGGTGACAGAGCATCTGAACGCCTTCAATACTGTGGTAAGTCAGCTGTCATCTGTTGATATTAAAATCTCAGATGAAGATAAGTGCATCAGCTTGTTGTTTTCTCTACCAGATTCATGGGACAGTCTGGTTATTGCAATAGGTAGCAATACAACTACCTTGAATTTGATGACATTGTCTCAGCCTTGCTGTCGGAGGAAATGAGACGGAGAAATATGGAGGGTCAGAATGGAGATGCCTTATCTGTACGAGGAAGGTCCCAGAACATAAACAAGAATAAGGTTTCGAGTGGGAGATCCAAATCTAGAGGGAGATCTAAATCTCCTGGAAATTTTGTAAAGGTGTGCTGGAAATGCGGAAAGGAAGGGCACTAAAAAAAGGACTGCAGATCTAAAGCTCCTGAGAAAGGAAAGGGATCTGATGATGCTCCTTCTGCAGAGGCAAAAACCACCTCGGATGAAGGTGGGGATGTGTATTTGGCTTCTTCTTCAAATACACATGTAGATCATGAGTCATGGTTGATTGACTCATGTGCATCCTTTCACTTCACTCCCCATAGGGAGTGGTTCTGCGAGTATGAGAAATATGATGGTGATGTCTTCCTAGGGGATGATAGGAAGGCCAAAATCGTTGGACGTGGAAAGGTAAAGCTGAAGCTACAAGGTGGAAGGATTAGCACACTTCCTGGTGTTCTGCATATTCCTGCATTGGCCAGAAATCTAATTTCTATAAGCAAGATAGATGATGCAGGTGTAAAAACAGTGTTCGAGAAAGATGTCTGCAAGATGGTTCGCGGAGCACTGGTATTAATGCGAGAGTTCGGACTGAAATTCTGTACAAGCTACAAGGTAGCACTGTTATTGATGGGTGTAACAGTTCTGTGGTTCATGAAAGTGGGACGGAAAGCCTAGCTGTCTCTGGAGAAAAGACAATGCTATGGCATCAAAGGCTTGGACACATTGGAGAGAAGGGCCTTCAGATACTGCATAGAGATGGTATGGTAGAAGGTATGTCTAATTGTTCTCTGGATTTCGATTTTTGTGAACATTGTGTATATGGGAAGCAGAATCGGGTGAGTTTTCCTTCTGGTGCTAAGAGGGAAAACAAGATATTAGAACTTGTGCATAGTGATGTGTTTGGGCCTGTGTCAGTTCCATCACTGGGAAAGTCTGTGTACTATGTTTCATTCATAGATGAATTCTCAAGGAATACATGGATATATTTCTTGAGGAATAAATTTGAAGTCTTTGACAAATTTAAAGAATTTAAGGCTCTGGTGGAAAACCAGACAGAGAAGAAGATAAAGGCGTTGAGGACAGATAATGGTGGGGAGTTTTGCAAGAAGGAATTTGAAGAGTTCTGTAAGAAGTGTGGTATAGCACGACAAAAGACTACTCCATACACACCTCAGCAAAATGGAGTTGCAGAAAGAATGAACAGAACACTGATGGAAAAGGCAAGAAGCATGCTCAGTGGTACCGGGTTAGGACAAGAATTCTGGGCAGAGGCAGTGGAGACTGCATGCTATCTGGTTAACAAATCACCTTCATCAGTGTTGGAGGATAAGACTCCACATGAGGTATGGACTGGTAAGAAACCCTCTCTTTCACATCTAAGGGTATTTGGATGTGATGCGTATGTACATGTTCCAAAGGAGAAAAGGACCAAGTTGGATAATAAATATGAAAAGTGCATCTTTATTGGGTATAAGGATGGTTTAAAGGGTTACAAGCTTTGGAACCCAGAAACAAGGAAGGTTGTGTACAGCGGAGATGTGGTTTTTAGAGAAGTGAAAGATGTTGTTAAACATGAAGTCCTACCAAAGGAACCTGAGAAGATAGAGTTTGAGCTAAAGGAGGATGAATCAGACTCTACAACAGAAGAAGACTCAGAAGATGATGAGCCACAAACTCCAGCTTTAAGAAGATCAGTTCGGGAAAGAAGGCAACCATAAAGGTATAGTCCATCTGCTTTCTGTTCAGGTTTTGCCTTAACTATAACTGATGATGAACCCAGAACTGTCAGGGAGGCAGTAGATTCAGAGGATGGAAAACTCTGGAAGGAGGCCATGGTTGATGAAATGGCATCCTTGCACAAAAACGATGCATGGGATCCGGTGGAGTTGCCGGCTGGAAGGAAGCCCATTGGGAGCAAATGGGTGTTTAAGAAGAAGATGAATGTAGAAGGCAAGGTGGAGAAATACAAAGCTCGGTTGGTAGCGAAAGGTTATTCCCAGGTGCCGGGAATTGATTTTGGTGATATTTTTTCTCTTGTTGCCAAAGTTACTTCTATTAGATTACTTTTATCTGTTGCTGCTGCATTTGATTTTGAAATAGAACAGATGGATGTGAAGACAACATTTCTTCACGGGGATCTAGAAGAGGAGATCTACATGAAGCAACCTGAAGGCTTTATGGTGAAGGGTAAGAAAGAACTGGTATGAAGGTTGAAGAAGTCTCTGTATGGGTTAAAACAGTCACCAAGGATGTGGTATCAGAAATTTGATACCTATATATAGGGACTTGGCTTCACCAGAAGCAAGGAGGATCACTGTGTTTATTTTAAATTAATTGGTGACCGTGTTATTTATTTGGTCTTGTATGTGGATGATATGTTGTTGGTTGGAAATGACAAAGAAATTATCCAAGATTTGAAGACCCAACTGTTCTCCAAATTCGACATGAAGGATCTTGGTGCTGCAAACTATATTTTGGACATGGAAATTAAGAGAGATCGGGCAAAGAGGAAGCTCTGGTTAAACCAGAGGAAGTATGTCGAGACTATATTGCAGAAGTTCAATATGCAGGATAGTAAACCGGTGAATGTTCCTATTCCTGTAGGTGTAAATATGTATGCTGAACAATGTCCCAAGACACTAGAAGAAGAGGTGTATATGTCCCGTGTTCCATATGCAAGTGCAGTGGGTAGCCTGATGTATGCAATGGTCTGTACTAGACCAGACATTGCACATGCAGTGGGAGTATTGAGCAGGTTTATGTCAAACCCAGGAAAGGAGCATTGGACAGTAGTGAAGCGGGTTTTCAGATATTTACGTGGCACTAGTGATTATGGCTTGTGCTACCAAGGAAGACCAGGATTGGAAAGAATGTTGGACATTCGTGGTTTTGTTGATGCAGACTGGGCTGGAGATCTGGACCAAAGAAGATCTACAAGTGGGTATGTGTTTAGCCTATTTGGATGCGCAGTCAGTTGGATGAGTAAAAGACAGTCTGTAGTGGCTCTTTCAACTACAGAGGCAGAATACATAGCAGCCACTCATGCAAGCAAGGAAGCAGTTTGGTTGCAGAGATTGTGTTCAAGTATGGGGTTGGTACAAAAAGCTATAAGGATATACTATGATAGCCAAAGTGCAATTTTCTTGGCTAAGAACCCTGCTTATCATTCAAAGACAAAGCACATTGATGTTCAATATCACTTTGTTAGAGATATGGTTGAGGCTAAAAGGGTGTTGCTGGTAAAGGTGGACACTTTGAAGAATGTTGCATATGCATTGACGAAGTCTGTGAGCACTCAGAAGTTCTCTTGGTGTAGAGAAACAATGGGTGTTGAAGAATTGGGCCAATGACTAAGCTCTCCTGTGGCCCCCTGTGGAAAGAAAACAACAAGTGGGATAATGTTGGGTATGTGTTATATTATTTCCACGACTAAGCATGCGCGATAGCCCCCCCTTTGCGCTGGGCGCAATGGGGGGCGGTAGCCCTCCTTGTCGGGGTCTGGGGCAGCGCCCCGACGAAAATTTTTGGTCCTTAATTTCCGGTGGGTAGTCTGCGTCCATGGTTTTGTGCATGGTTTTGCACATGGTATTGGGGCACGATGGTTTTCGGCCCCTGGTATTTTTGTAGATCCGGTCAAGGGAACTACGGTTATGTTCTAATCCAAGGTTTATGGATTGGGGTTTATGTATGCTTCGGCATGTATATATATGTGTTGTAACACTAAAAGGAATATAATGAAAAATCAAGCTGGTCGTCCCGATTTGGGATCCAGGGGAAAATCTATGTGTTTATTTGTTTTATGTTTTATGCTCTCGCTATTGTTTATTTTCTGTTGTAAGATTCGTGTGTAGATAATTTCTGTTCAGGGTTAAAACCTACAATAACGGAGGTCTTTCGACCGGTTCAGTTTAAGGGTTTATTGACATACCTTGTTTATCTATTTTGGGTTATATTATGTATTGAACATTTCAACTTGTTTGTAAAGATGGTAACAGTTTTCTAGCAAAATTCATAAGCCTTGGTTAAGCTTTGCTCGCACACTTTGTACTGTGAGCTTTCTGTATTAATATTTTTTTATATGAACCTCTAAGGCTACATTTCTTCTGTACTTGACTCTTGTACTCGTCTTTCTCCAAGACGGAAATGGTTACTATTATAATATTTGTTTTGGGTCTTCCTCATATTGTTATTGCATAATTACACTACTCGTTTGTGTTTAGCATATGTCCCTATTCATTTGATTTCATGTTTATATGCTCGGTCTTCAAGATTTATACTCAGGTTTGGATAAACTGTACATGTCTTTAATATAACTTTAATCTCCAGTATTACTTCTTTTTTTTTAAAGATACTAGATTTGTCTACTAGTTATAAATTCTTACTGTTTCTTGGTGACCGGACCACCTAAAATCACATGGGAGCAAACGACAAATGGCAAACGGGCCACCCGAACATGCACAAGGCACCCGGGCGGTCACAACTTAGCAAATATGATATGGGCGCCCTCGGACCAAATGACCCGACCCAAACGGATCGAACGAACGCACATGGGAGCAAACGGAAAACGGGCCGCCCGGACGTGCACAAGGCACTCGGGCGGTCACAACTTAGAAAATCTGATACGGGCGCCCTCAGACCAAACGGCCTGACCCAAACACGCTTGGCCGGGCACCCTCACCCGGCGCAACACGACGCTCCCAACCGAACGGACGCACATGGGGAGCAAACGGAGAACGGGCCGCCCGGACGTGCATAAGGCACCCGGGCGATCACAACTTAGCAAATCTGATACGGGCGCCCTCGGACCAAACAAACCGACCCGAACGGACGCCCTCACCCGGCGCGACATGGCACGCCCACCCGAACGGATCGAACAGACGCACATGGGAGCAAACGGAAAATGGGCCGCCCGGATGTGCACAAGGCACCTGGGTGGTCACAACTTAGCAAATCTGATACGGGGGCCCTCGGTCCAAACGACCCAACTTGAACGCATTTGGCCAAGCACCCTCACCCGGCGCGACACGGCACACCCGACCCGACCCAAACACGTTTGGCTCGGCGCCCTCACCCGGCGCGACACGGTGCGCCCGACCCGACCCGAACGTGTTTGGCCAGGCACCCTCACCTAGCGCGTCTGACCCGTCCCGAACGCATTTGGTCGGGCGCCCTCACCCAGTGCGACACGGCGCGCCTGACCCGACCCAAACACGTTTGGCCGGGTGAGTCGGGTGACCCACGACTGGGCACCTCTGCACGAACTACACAACAATGCGGAAGCCATTCCGGGAGCGTCGGGAGTCAAAATTGAGTGCCGTAAATTGCAGAATGTGCATATTGACGAGCCACATCTAACCATATAGTTGGGAAGCGGATTGGACACACAGGGAGCTCAAGGGACCGCCTAAACTGATTTGTAGTGCCGATTTGAGTGACTCGGGTGACCTGGCAGCACTCGGGCAGTTTTGTGCAGGATATTCCCAAGGTGAATTCTGATGATTGTAAATGATTTTTGTAGGCTAGTTTGATGGTTGACAAGCCTTAGAGCTTGGTCAAAAGGCTAACTTGCCTTGCCAAGGAGCAGAAGTGGCTTCTGCTGGATTGGAACTTATTATTTCATATTTATGAAACGTATTATCGGTCGGACTCATTATTAACAGGGAGTTGCCCCTCCCTTGTATGTATGGGCGTACTTGTTGATTGATAATGATGTTTATGTTTATTTCCGCATATCGAGAGAACATTTGGTTAACAACTAACAAGTGTTGCTAAAGGCGTAGTCTATATACTTCAGTATTTGGAAAAAGAAAAAGTACGGTAGTGCCGCACCCGTCTATAGCGTGGTTGAAAGACACTGAAGGTATAGGGGCGTGACAACTAGGCACACGGGAGGTCACACTTAGCATTTTTTATACAGCCTCCCTCACACGACCCGACCCGACCCGACTCGAGCGCGTTTCCTTGAGCGCCCTCACATGGCACGACCCGACTCGCCCGAACGAAGGCACAAAGGAGCAAACGACAATCGGGTCACACAAACATGCACAAGGCACAGGTGCAGTCACAACTTACTTTTTTTTATACGGCCTCCCTCACACGACCCGACCCGAACACGTTTCCTTGGGCGCCCTCACACGGCATGACCCGACCCGCCCGAACGAAGGCACAAGGGAGCAAATGGAAAAGGGGTCGCACGAACGTGCACAAGACACACGAGAAGTCACAACTTAGCATTTTTTATATGGTCTCCCTCACATGACACGACCTGACCCGACCCGCCCGAACGAAGGCACAAAAGAGAAAATCAGAAACTGGTCGCACGAACGTGCACAAGGCACACGAAGCTGAAGGAACATGAACAAAGATATTAAACCTATGATCTAGAGTTAAAAACAGTAGTACATGCACTCTGGGTATGGAGACACTACTTTCTGGGCAAGAAATTTGTGCTAAAGATGAATCATAGCAGCTTGACTAGTTATTTGAAACAAGTTGATTTAAACTCCAGATAGACAAGATGGAATGCCTTTCTAAGTGAGTTTGATATGGACATCCAGCACGTGAAAGGTAAGGAAAACCGGGTGGCTGATGCTTTAAGTAAAAAGCTGCATTGTCTATATGAGCTTTACTACAATCAACTTGAATGTAAATTCTTGGATCAAGTAAAAGAAGAAGCATAGAAGGATCCAGAATATAAATTCCTATGGTAGAAAATGGAAGAGGCAAGAAAGAAAGGAAATACTTATGAATATGGAGTTAACCAAGAACAAATGGTAACCTTTAGAGGAAAGTTGTATGTACCAAATCATGTGGAACTTAAGGAGTTAATCATGGATGAGTACCACTGGAGTAATTATGCAGGACACCCAAGATACCAGAAAATGTTAACTACTATTAGAAAAGTATATTTCTCGCCTAGTATGTGTAAAAACATTGTTGAATATTTAAATAAATGTTTGGAGTGTCAGCAGGTCAAAGTGGAGCATCGACATCCCACAGCATTGTTGCAGCCCATACTAGTACCTGAATGGAAGTGGGAGGTCATATCCCTAGACTTCATTACAGGTTTGCCGAGGTCAAAAATGCACAATGACTCCATCATGGTGGTAATTGACAGATTGAGTAAATCTACACATTTCATACTTGTACAATCAACATACAAGACTGTACAGATAGCATATATATTTATGAGACAAATATTCAGGCTACATGGAATTCTGAAGACTGTTATCTCAGACAGGGATGTTAAGTTTACTTCTGCATTCTGGAAGACTCTATTTACAGTTCTGGGGACTCAAATAAACTTTATTACAACTTATCATCCCCAAACAGATGGTCAAACAGAGCGAGTAAACCAAGTGTTGGAGGACATGTTGCGCATGTACATGATGCAACAGCCAACCAAATGGGAAGACTACTTACATCTGTTTGAATTTTCTTACAACAATGGTTATGAGGAGTCCCTTAAGATGAGTCTTTTTGAAGCCCTATATGGGAGGCAGTGTCGCACACCCATACATTGGAGCAGCCCCGAAACAAAACTAATGTTGGGACCAGAAATGTTAGCTGAAATGGAATAAGAAGTAAAGAAGATAAGTTAAAATTTGAAGGTTGCACAAGATTGGCAGAAGATCTATGCAGATAAGAATAGGACTTATCGAGAATTTGAAGTAGGTGATCATGTGTATGTGAGGATTAAACCCAAGAAGAGCACCTTGCGGTGGGCCTCTTGTGCCAAGTTGTCTCCCAGGTTCTGTGGACCCTTTCAAATCTTGGAAAGGGTAGGACATGTGGCGTATCGATTGGCTTTACCCAATCACATCCGAGTACACAATGTGTTTCATGTTTCCCTGTTGAAGCGTTATGTGCATGATTCAAAGCACGTAATTCATTGGCAGAATATACAGGCAAGATAGAATTCAAAATCCTAACTTAAAATATGATTTCTTTATGAAAAAATTGACAAGGAACTTTGCTGCTCGCTGGTAGAGTTGGACAACGAGTTTCTGGTCGAGCCGCAACACATACTTGACTGGAGAGAAACTATGCTCCGAAAGCGAGTCATCACCCAGGTTAAAGTGCAGTGCAAGCACTTCGGCCCGACTGAGGCTACTTGGGAGGACGAAGGGTTTGTGCACGAGGCTTACCCAAAGCTATTTTCTGAGCTGGAGTGAAACACCAAGGACGGTGTTACTTCCAAGGGGGGAAGTTGTGACAGTTGCATTTAATGTTAACTAGTTAAATGACATTTTATTATTTGTTTAAGGAAAATACTGAGACAAATAATGTTTTGATGGAAAAGTTATTTTATTTTATTTAGTGGTGAATAATAAAATTAGTTATGGAAATTAATTCCATAAAAAGTAAAAGGTTGAAGGTAAATGTTTTCCAAGAACTGAAAGGTGGTTGGATAGTTTGAACAGTTACCTGCTCCTCTGGGGATAAGAGATTGATCCCAGTGAAGAATAGGGGTTTTGTTCGTGGGCTAAGAAAGGGAGAATATTTTCCTAAGCTAGTAGAGACCAGTGGAAATCATTCAGTAAATTCCTGAAGTTTTCTGGCACTGACTGGACTTGGAGTCCTGAGGTCACAACATAAAATCTACTATAAACCTGTACCTCTTCAAGAGTGGAGCACGAGGGCAAGAGGAGGACGTAATTTCCTCTCTTGAAGGTTGGGTGGAGACCAACAACCAAATACATTTTCAGATAAGTGACTGTCTATTTTAATATTATTTAGACAGAAAGATTATTTTTAAGTTATTATTCACAGATATTTGTTACTTAATTTCAGGAGAAATGTTATTATTTTCTTGGAACCTATCTTATGTTAGAAAAGAGATAAGTTATGATAATTAAATAACTCAGTAAATACTTGCAGGGTTCTTTGTATTACTCTTGTACGATTTATAAATTAAACTTGTAAACTTTACAAATTACCTGAAGGATATATCGAAAATACAACAGATGTTTTCCAGGAGTAAACCCGATTAAACATGGACAATAATTTATTATCATAAGTTGGTTAAATGTACACAGTAATCTATTATAGGAATTGTTTTTTATCTGTCACGATGCATGTAGAAGAAACTGTGACAAAGCATTTTAAATGGAGATTATGTAAAAACTGTAATTATAAATTATTGTGCAAATAAATATGAACTAGAACTTTCTATCTAAGATAATGCGGGATGAGCCATTGGTACTGGGTACGGGGGTGAAACCCCAACCCAATACGCATCGCTACCCCTATTTTCTATACACGGACTGGATTTTAAGTGGTTCGGTCACCAAGAAACAGTAATAATTTATAACCAGTAGACAAATATAGTATCTTTAAAAAAAAAGAAGTAATACTGGAGATTAAATTTATATTAAAGACATGTACAGTTTATCCAAACCTGAGTATAAATCTTGAAGACCGAGCATATAAACATGAAATCGAATGAATAAGGATATATGCTAAACGCAAATGAAAATTAATAAATGAATCGAACCATTCAAATTTTACAACCTTCACATTTGCAATGAGTAGTGTAAATAAAACTACTCTGTCTAAAATTGTAATTACGCAATAACAATATGAGGAAGACCCAAAACAAATATTATAATAGTAGCCATTTCCGTCTTGGAGAAAGACGAGTGCAAGAGTCAAGTACAGAAGAAATGTAGCCTTAGAGGTTCATATAAAAAAATATTAATACGGAAAGCTCACAGTACAAAGTGTGCGAGCAAAGCTTATGAATTTTGCTAGAAAACTGTTACCATCTTTACAAACAAGTCGAAATGTTCAATACATAATATAACCCAAAATAGATAAACAAGG